>VDFB02252616.1:210947831-211384699 GCA_007258455.2 Sequoia sempervirens | reverse complement strand
GGGTCAATACCTTGCTCAACACTCTTCCTAGGAAAATTATCATGTAAGCTCATAGAAGAGGAAAGTAATGTACTCAATTCATTATGCACTTCCTCGTCAATCCTAGTAGCTTCATCATTGTCATCTAAGTTAATCACTATGGGAGGTCAAATGATAATATCTAAAGAATGCTTTATCTCCTATTGTGGTATAGGACCTTGTTGTTGTAGTGAAGGGGAGACTCGTCGTGTATTGCTTTAGTCAAGTTCATATTTTTATTTTCTTTATTTTATTCTCCATTTAGTCTTCAAGCAAGGGCATAATGTCTATGTCTATGCTCCCTAGAATTTATATTTCTTTTAGTATAACTTTAAAGTTGGATTTGTGTAGGAGAAGGTTTATTAACCATAGGTTTCTTTTATTCCCTAAGGGGATGAATCAAAGGAACCATGGAAGGTTATTCAACTACTTTTTGTTTAGCTTTATAAACTTGTTTTATCTTAGGAGGTGTGATGAAATTGTTTTTGTTATCTCTTGGCCATTTATAGGAGGTAGGAAAAGGATCTATCATGTGTTGGTCTTGGTTGTTTGGAATGTATGTAGGTTAATCATGGTTTCATCAAGGATGGTGGGCTCAGTCATAGGTTGAGGCATGTTTCTAAGGGATAGTTTTTCTATGCATTTTACCTTGAACTTTTTATAGGATGTGAAAAGGAAATCTTCATGAGGTTTAATAGGTTCTATAGGCTCAAGCCAAAATAAATCTAGTGAAATTTTCCCTTGTGAAGACAAAGGATTAAAGCCACTATGATGCACAGTAAATATTTCATTATCAAAGGGAAAATTTTAGCATTTATGCATAATTGAAGGGATGACATTCATGGAGTGAATCCATGGATAGCCTTTCTTTAGACAAAATTGGTACGATTTTGGAATGATGGAGAATGAGACATCTAATGTTTTTAGTTCCCATCATAGGGCAAGCAAAACTATTATGTGTTTCGGTCCATGCTTTCGGTTTATAATATATTTCTTGATATATCTCATGCATAAGTAAGAATTCTTCAATGATCACATTCTTCCTATAAATGATATCTATTAATATCCCATTAGTGGGCTTGTGATAGATTTGATCGGCTATGTAAAGAGGACCATCAGGTGCATTTTTAAGTATATCTTGTAAGGAAAAATCAATCTCAAGAGGATTTTTAGTTTGGCCCAAGTTACAAAGTATGAACTTGATAAATCCAACCATATCATCCATAGGATCTTGTTCATTTGTATCTATAGGATCATGTTGAATAGTATCATTGCTTTCATCATCCATGTCAACATTCATCACATCATTCTTTCTAATTTCACTAGCTTTAATGAATGAGATATTATGATTAGCCATAGGGTTGGTAAAGATTTCCATTATTTGGTTAGGATTGACAACAAAATTATTTCCTTGATAATTAAAACCTCCAACTGAAAGCCAACTAGAATCAATGAGGTCTTGTACAAGATGTTTAAGATGCTTGCAATGCTTTGTATTGTGTCTATTTTGTCAGAGATAATAGCAATAATAATTTGATCTAAATATCAAAGGTAAAGGCTTATAAGGATTGAAAGTCTTAATGGGAGGTAAGGTGATCATATTTTGTTCTAAAAGTTGTGAAATTGTGTTATGAAGGGTATCAGGTAGGGGAGTGAATTGGCTTTTCAAGTCCCTAGAGTTAAAGGGTATCATCGCTATTATAGCAGCTACTTGGGTATCAACATGTTGAGTTATTTTTTGAGGGGGATTAAGTTGAAGGAAGCCTTTATTCTATTTTCTAAAAGGTTGATAATTGTTTTGTTTTGTGGACTTGAACTTCTTAGTTTGTATAGAGGTGGTTTTTACATCATGACTACTAACTAAGTTTTGACAATCATGGAGCATAATACATAAGTGCATGAAGGATGGGAATTTCATCATGACCAGTAATATTATCTTGTAACTTACTTTGCAAGTTTTATATGAACATCTTTTGAAGCTAAGGGTAAGGAATATTTACATCAATTTGGGAATAAAGTAATTGGTAATGTGAAATAAAGTCGGTAATATTTTCCTATTCTATTTCTTACATCTCATCAAATTGGCTAATTTCATCTTAGGAGTCATGTGCACTTGGAAATGGTTGATAAATGCCTCAACTAGCTCATTAAATGAATGAATCAAATTATTTTGTAATGAAGAAAACCACTCTAGGGAAGTATCTTTCAAGGACCTATGGAAAAGCTTCACCAAGAGCTTGTTCTCAGGGAAAAAGTAACTCCATAATGTGTCATGAGTCTCAAAATTTTTATCACTGTGTATTAGAAATAGGACACCAAGTAGAAAAGCTCATGCAAGGGATGCACTAGAATGCAAGATGGGCTAAATGCAATTCAAGTGAAAATAAACTAGAATGCAATGAAAGAGATATAGCAAAAACTCTATAAAATAAAACAAAAGAGTTATCAATAGAAACAAAGAAGCTTAGAGAGCAAAAAAATTTAATGTTGTAAAATGTTGTTTAAAATATATATTGGGACTAAAACACCCAAAGGGGCATATGAGTCCCAATCAAGGTTTTCTTCCAAAATTTCAAAAAAATTTAAGTGATTTTTATGCTTTTTGGTTTGGATGATCTCTAGAGTAAATGAAAATTAATATTTCAGATGATATTCAGTGATGTAAGATGAAAAAATGTAACATATATGGACTTTCACTAATGCAATATTTAGAAACCCTAGATGTAAACTAACTAATCAAAACCCTAATGAAAAGTTAATGCAAGAAATATCTAAGACTATGATGCACTCCAACTAGAAATGATGTGTTCTAAATGCAAGTTCACCACTAAGCTAGGGCATGGAAAGACTAATGATATGCAATATCTAATGATAAAAACTAGTGCAATGCAAAAATTCACTAAATGACCTAGAAATGCATGTAAATTAGAACAAAAAGGTGAGAAAAAAGAAGTGTGCACCTAGAAACCTATAGCAGCTTGAATGAAGTATTGAAATGCTAAAAAAAATTAAATTAATGTTGAATAGGTTTCTTACACTAGGTTGGGCGATTTAGTCCCAGATTAGGGTATCTGGTTAGGAACAGAAATTAGGAAGAGATGTGTGAAACACTTGAAAACTACAAATTTCACTATATTGGGACTCATATAATAGAAGTAGTGTATCAGTCCCATTAGGATTTTTTGGAAATTCAAAGAATAAAAGCGCTCTTCAATATTTGCTTTGTCTTCTCCACCTAATTTCCAAGTTTGAAATTCTAATTTGAAACTTGTAGATGTCTTTTAATGATCTTCAAAGCAAGGTGACAACTTGGAAAAAATTTGCAGCTTGATACCTTTTCTCCAATCTTGCTCTTCAATATGCCTTTACCTTAGATCTACAAATCACAAACTACAGAGATGGAAATATGTTGTTTTGTTAGTGGAAAGGGGTTTGCCTTGGTCAAACCACATTTTGGTAATCAAGCCTTATAATGAAATTAAATGAGATAAAGAAATGATGAATAAAAAAAATTTAATGTTGCAACTCATCAAACACTAACAATAAAGTGTTGCAACACATGCATGAAATGGCTTCAATGGATGTAGATCTTGATTCTTCCTTTAATGATATGGATCTTGACATCAATGCTTGCTCGAAATGAAAAAACCTACATCACAAATGTTAGCTCAATAACAAATATGATGCATGATGAATTGGACATGATACTTGATACTTGAATAGTGCTTCCAAATCACTTGATAATCAACTCTTGAAGATTCTTGGATGATCTTGTAAACTCTTGTGATATCAAATTTTCTATAAGGATGCTTATTCAACTTGGTAGGTCTCTTGATTGCTTGTTAGGACAAAAATGAGTGAAATAACCTTGTATTTAAACATGTTTATGCCCAATTCCTCAAAATTACAACACTACAAGTTGACATCAAATCTAGGAGAATAAAATCTTGCCAAGAATTTGAATTAAATTTTATTTTGGGCCACACAAGACTCATATGCTAGAAGTGGCATATGAGTCCCATTAGGCTTAACTTAGGTGGGAATCATACACCCAAGGTGGCATATGAGTTCCAGATCACTAAATTTGGGCCACACAATCTAAGACCACTTGAATTATGATTCAATATTAGTTTATGTTGGGATTATCCTTGAAAATATGCATTAACTAAGGCTCATGGATATAAAATAAGGCCAATTAAAGCCTAACAAAGCCCAATTAATAATGATAACCATATATTAGTGTGAAAGTGTGGTACAACAATTTAGAAGACCCTAAATAAGGCACAAATAATCCCATTTAGTTCACAAGGGCCCAAGACCTAATGTGAATGTGTTAAATGCATTATAATACAAAATCAAGGGCATGTTAGGGAGTAATTTTCCCATCATTACACATACCTCATTTCCAAAGACTTTCCTAAATAAAACTAATGTGGAGGATGTTGAAACAATGGCTACTAGTGTCCTACAAGAGAACATAAAAACAATGGATGAAGATGTAGAGAACTAGCAAAACTTTGTGACTTCTAAAAACATGACTAGTACTGCCATTCCTACTTTATATAGCACGAGGAAAATTCTTGAAAATAAACTTGGAATAGAGATTGTGCAAAGTCTAGCTCATATTATGGATAAACATGTCACTGCCATGATTAGTTGTGCTCAAGCTTTGGAGTATACTCAAATCCAAGTTTAAAATTAAATTCCTCCTTCCAAAAACCTTACCTCTATTCCTATGTACAATAGTGTGGTAATGGAAAAAGTATCCCTTTTCCTTTGGGAATTATTAAGATTAAAATGAACTTTATTTTTCCTTGATCTAGTGTTGTAATGTGTTTACCACATTCACATTGGATATAGGGACCTTTTAAATTAAATAGACCTAATTTTCCCTTAATTTAATGTTGTAAAGTGTATTTATTTATAGCTTCACATTGCGTTTTGGGCCCTCTTGCATTTATGACCTTATATCATCATTAATAGGCCCCTAAGACCCTTTATTATGCATCTTAAGGCTTATTTCAACTGAAATCTTAATAAGATCAACAAATATAATTTAGTTGTAACTCCTAGACATTTCCTCCACTTGAAAAGGCCTAGTGGGAACCATAAGCCACTTTGGGTGTATGATTCCCATCCAAATTGTGCCTATATGCCACAAGTGTTGTATGAGTCCCATTTGGGTTGTTTTTAAGGGTTTGAGTGGGAAATTAGGGTTTTAAGTTTAAATTTCAGGAATGTCAGCCTCTGGGATCTAATAAATGTTAAGTTGGATGGATTTCCTATATAGAAAAGGTCTCAAATCATTATTTCACTGAGCCTTCATCATATCAACCTAAGCTATCAAGATTTAAGCATTCCACGACTTCACAAGAATGTCAAGAGAGTTTACAAGAGAATTTCTAAGGAATTCAATGGTATAATTCTTCATCATTTGTTGTAGTAATTCAAGATCCATCATCCTATCAAGATCATCAAGAACCAAGCATGTTGTTGAGCTAGTATTGTGATGTAGCATTGAAGATTCATTTGCAAGCATTGTTTCATATCCAATTTAAGATCAAGGTCTACATTGTACATGGACACTTCATATTAGATTGTTGATTTACATCTCAAGAAATCATTCAAGGTATTATTTTACATGTTTCATGTCCATATTTCATTAATTCATCACAAGGTTTAATTACCTAAATGGGGTTTGACAAAGGAAAACCCCTATTTCCTAACAATCAATAAGTTTTTCTCTCTAAATGTGTGATTGTAGATCTAGGTGTCTTGGAGCTTGGAGATCATTTGAAGATTAAGTTAAAAGGTTAAAGAAAGTTATCAAGTCATCACATGGTTTCTATCTTCACATAAATTCACCTATAGGATGCAAATCAAGGTTTTAGACTCTAAAACAAAGTGTGGAAATAAGAGAAGAGATGGGAGAGAAAATTTAGGTCTTGGACCTCCAAAAAATAGAGTGGGATTGATATGCCACTTGTGGTGTATGAGTAATAGCATAGCACATTTTCTATATTTCAGTGAATTTAGATCAACCACTATGAGATTCCAATTTTGGCACAAAAACCCTAGTCTAGGACTAAATCGTACAGACTAGAATATGAGTCCCAATGGGTACTAAACAACAAGATTTCATGGTTTTGGATCTTTTTTTGACCTCATCACTCTCCCAGGCGAACCTCTATACTTTCTTAGTCTTTTATTCCACATTTCAATTTCATTTCCTAAATTATTTAGTTAGGTTTCACATGGTACTTTGCATGTTACATTCACTTCTTATCTTACCATGCCCTAGCTTGGTGGTGAACACCTTTATAGCTTTAATCATACCCTAGGATAGCTTATTGAAATATATCTTTCCACCACATCATCCTTGGATTGAGATATCTAAGGTTTCCATGAATGGAACGTGTGAAATACAAACCTTATCCTTGTGTCCCATCTCTTAAAAGGTGGGGTACCCTATTTTTGTTGTTACATTTTGGCAAACCTAATGTGAAAACCTCTTTTCTTATTTGGAATGCACTGTAATCCTAGATCTAGCTTACATTGAAATTGTATTTGGTTTTTCATTAGTTAATTTACATCTAGGGTTTCTAAATACTGTATTAGTCAAAGTGCATATAGGTTGCATTTTTACATCTTAGATCATTAAATTTCACTGAAATTCTATAGGTTTAAATAGTCCAGACATCATACAAGTTAGAAACATTAGAATCAACTCATAATTTTCTAAAATTAGTGCAAAAACACTAATCTGGGACTCATATTCCACTCTAGGTGATTTAGTCCTAGTACAGGTTATTTTTCCTAATTTTTAGAAAATCTATATTGTGCATTTTTTTAGCATTTCACCCCTCCAAAAACCCTAACTAATACTCATATGCCCCTCCAAGCGAATTAGTCCTAGATCATACTTAAAACTACCTTTTATAGCATTGAAAGCCTTGTTTCTACACTTTTGTTTGTTGTCATTAGTTATCTGTTTTAGTTGTCTGAGTTTTTATTACATGCATTTCATTAGATCTACCTTAATTCAGTTCATTTAATGGATTCCTTAGTTTCAAATTGGCATTTACAACATTGAATTTTTAGATTGTTACATAGCATAATAAGTCAATTGTCATGTTCTAAATTTGAGAATTGCATTACCCTTTTGCACATTTTTTCTATGATTGTTATACATTTCAAATTTGTAAGAAAATCATCATGTCATGTTTTCATTGCAAAAATATATGGTTATTATACTTCATGTTCTATTTTCAGATATTGTTGAGTGTTGTAAGAAAATTTTGTAAAGTGCATATGAATATGAAGTCCTATCCCCTCTCTTTTTTTTCATCATTGATCCCTCTCCTAGTATCCCTTCTATGAGTGAGGTTAGTCTAGTGAAAGAGAATAAAACCTTGGTGATCATAACAATCATATTTATTCTTCTCCTAATATCTCTCCTAGTTGTAAAAAAAGATAGTTCAATATTAGAAGAACCAATCAATGAGAGTTTTAAGAACCCTAGTTGTTTGTATCCTCCTACCTCTCCTATTAGGAAAGACATTACTAATCAAGAGGACACAACTATTGTGTAGTAAAAATAGGATTTGAATGCTATAATATGACTTAGGACTTAGAGCATACCGACTTTCGACCTACCATATTCAATGATAACCCTAGAGATCTCAATGTAAAGGAGAAAGAAATTTTGCAATAGGGATTTCCCAGGGGCTGATTGTAAACTAATGAGGGGCTCAACACCAAGTAAGAACTTGGAAAGACAAATACAATGAAAATTGAAATTTAAGATGAAATGAAAAACCCTAATTCAATGCAAACCTTCACTAAATGACCTAGAAATGTAAATGAAACAAGACAAAAAGCTACAGAAAGGAATGTGTGCACCTAGAAGTATGGAGATGGATGGATGGAGCTCTAAAACACTAGAAAACATGATTCTAATGTTATGTGGGAATCATTCACCAAGCTGGGTGAATCAGTCCAAAATCTAGGTTTGTGCAGGAACAAGAATATGCCAAATGGGTATTTGAATTCACAAAAATCTGAACTTTGACTGAAACTTGGATGTATTCACCAAAAGTGGTGAATCAGTCTAGTTAAGGTTTTCTAAAGCTTGAAAGTCTAATCCTTCTCTTCTTTGTTTATTCTATCCTTCCTAATTGATTTCCAGATTTGAAACCTCAATTTGTAACTTGTAGGTGTTCTCCAATGTTCTCCAAGGCTTGATCACAACTTTGAAAACTTTGAATGATTTGACAACTTTTCTCAAATCTTTCTCCTAAGGAAATTTGAAACCTGGACCTACAAATCACACACAAAGGAGAGGGAAAATTATTGTTGGGTTAGTGGATAGGGGTTTTCCTTGCTCAAACCCCATTTTGGTAATCAAACCTTGAAATTGAATGAAATAGTAATGGAGAATGGTGAATGAGAAAAATAATATGTTCTAACTTACCAAACCCCATCAATAAGATGTTGCAACCATGTATGAAATCGTTCCAATGGATTTGGATCTTGACTCTTGCTTGAAGGTGATAGAGATTGAATGAAATGCTTGGTTGAATTATAAAATCCTACACCACAATTTTTAGCTTCAAAACAAACATGATGCTTGATGTTTGAATGTTGCTCTAAAATGTTTGATAATCTACCCTTGAATTCTCTTGAAATATCTTGAGAAAACTTGAATGCACTTGTGAACTAAAACTTGCTATGAGGATGAATAATTGAATGCTTGGGGTGAAAATTATTGAAAGAACCCTATAGTTATGCTCAATTATGCAAGAATTCCCAAAATTACAACACTACAAGCTGACATCAGATCCAGAAGGATAAAATGCCACCAAAATTTTCAATTAATTTTGATTTTTGGCCACATGGGACTCATTTGCCCAAGGTGACGAATGAGTCCCACTAGGCATAATTTTGGGATCATTTATAAAAATGCTTAGAAAGGTGTGAAATCAAGATGGGGACCCAAAAATATAGGTGGGACTCATTCACCCAAGGTGATGAATGAGTCCTAGATCACTAAATTTGGGCTACATAAGTTGAAAATACCAAAAATATGATTGGGTAGTGATTTATGTCAAGATTATCCTCAAACAGATAAATTAAATGAGACTTATGGATGCAAAATAGGGCCAATTAAAGCATAAAGAAGCCTAATTATTAATGAAAACCATAGAAAAGTGTGAAAGTGTGTTACAAAATTTTACAACACCTTTGAATAAGGCAAGATTAAGGTTAAAAATAAATTTATTAGGTGTAGATAATTAATAAAACCTTATAAAAGTGTGAAGTGTCTTACAACAATTCACAACACTTTAGCAAAGTACCTTTTAAATTCCTTAGTTCACAAGGGCCCAAGACCTAGTTTGAATGTTTCGAATAGATTACAACACTAAATCAAGGCACCAGTAAGCCTAATTCACAAGGAGGCCCCAAACAAGTAAGGGAAACATAGAAGGGGTCCTTTTTTTGTTACCACATTTAGCCCCCACTTTCATGAGAGGAATGAAATTACTTCAAACTCAAACTAAAGTACACCAACACACATCAACAGGGGTCCAAATGTGCCAATGCCAATGAGATGGGATGACAAATATCAAGAGGGGTGATCAAGCCTAGAGGATGAAGATCCCATGGAAAACAAACATAGGAACAAAAGAACACACACGAAAATGATATAAAAAGCATCAAGAAAGCACAAGCATGCACTTTCAAGGGCATAAAGAAAATAAAATAAAAAATAAAAAGGGCCAGATCAAGCTTCAACTATTTATCCATTACGATGTGGATCAGATCTAGGTTGTTTGTTTAAAAATGCATACTCACTATGCAACAATGGAAATATAGGTTGTCCACTTGGTGAGAAGTCCAAGAAGGTGAGAAAAATACACTCATGTTCAGCATGTGCTCACACACACACATGGGTGGATAAGGGAAAGTCACGCACTTGTTCAACATCCCCTCAAACCATACCAAATTTATACCTCCTGATAACATTAATAAGGCACCATACAAAAAAAAAATTGGGCTTCATGAGGCAAGCAAACCTTTGCATGCTTGGAGCTCATGAACAAACAAGATGGCTCTACAAGCATGCAAGTTGTATTATGCAAGGTGGCCATATAATTGAAAATTCAAATGCAACAATAAGAATGGTTAAGGGCATCTTTCTTAGTTCAGACGAGGTCTTGACTTAGTGAACATTATGCCTAATGTCTCCAATAGAGGGACCAATCAAAGAATAGAAAATTCACAGCAGAATGCAGTGTGTGGAATCAAGCAACTAAGAGGAATTTAATATGCTAAGAGAGATCACACTCTAAGGAAATCACACCCAATATCATCCACAAAGTGAAAAACACATTGTATAAAGTAAGAATAATGCACTATGAAAAAGAAATATTCAAAAGAATAATGCCAATGTATGCCCCCACTTTAAAGAAATTCCTAAACACAATGCTCTAAGAAATTTATTTAAAGTAGCAAATGATAAATGCTAACAAATAAAGAGACAAAGGCCTTATGAAATCCTATACCAAGTCATATGTTTTTGAGGTAAAGCTATGTTATGAAGAAAAGGAGAAAGGAGGGGTTCCCCAAAATAAAATCAAATAGATAAAAGGGATCTATGGATTTGTGGTTAGTATTCTGCTACAATGTTTTTAGAGAGCTTAGAGGCATCATCATTCCAAAATAATCATAAAACTTGAAGAATGACACAAAGGGGAGTGTGCAGATAAAGAATTTTTTGAGTCCACATGGAAGAAGCATGGATGTCTCAATGCCTTGTGTCATCCCAAAGGGAAAACACAAGAAAAATGAAAAAGATAAAGAAAAAGAAAAGGAAAAACCTTTTGGGTGAACATGAAACATACACGAATGTCTCAATGCCTTGCATCATCCCAAAAAGGAAAACAAAAGACAAAGAAAAGATGAAAGGGAAAAGATAAAAGATTTGTGCCATAGAGAAGAATGAAGGTACAAAGAGAGGAATGTCACAAAGAAAGGGAGATACATCAAGCAACATAGTACAAAGGATCACAATACACACATGCAATCACACAAAAGAAAAAAAACTAATGCAAAAGACTATTAAGGAACGTGCAAGTCAACCTAAATTAGGTTATCTACATCCAAATCTCATTCTTTATAAATGGAAAGCAGACAAGTATCCTAAGGGACAAAGACAAGTGCATTACTAGGAAAAGCCTATCTACCTCTTACCCCCACTGACTGCAAGACAAGAATGAGATAAGGTAAGTGATGTGAAAGGTCATGTAGTGGAAAGAATACAAGATTATACAACTATTACATGACAAGGTGTAGAAAGGGCATGCTATGCAATCACTGGATAACAATTATCATTATCAAAGTGATATTTATTCAAGATGATTCTAAATGCATGACACTAATCAGTACTATGTCCAAGATGTTTTTTGTATAAAAAATGTGGAACCTTTACATCTTTAGGATATACTATTAGCTTGTCTTTCATAGGTGGCAATAGTATAGGTCCTTGGTTTAGAAGTAGTTTTTAATTTTCTTTCACTTTTAGGTGGTGGACAAGGGAACTTTAATTTATTTAGATTGTATGGCCTCTTACACTTACTATATTCACTAATTTCTCTAGTTTAATGTTGAGGAGGATGACATAAGGTGATCCTACCATCCTTATCATCATTATGAATCATCAGTTGTTCTTTAGGAAGAAGGACATCTATACGAGGAGGAGAATCTACGACTACCACACCATCACTATGAAGCCTTAGGTATTCTTGAGGAGCAATTATGTTGAGAGGGATATCTTGATATCCTATCCCTTTGGTTTCTTCATTTGGTATTTTCTCTAGGATTTTATGGATATCATGTTCACTTTTTGTATCACATCCTTGTTTACTCAAGATTGTAATTCCTTTTCCATATGTCTCTTCTAGGTTGATAGGAGTGTCTATTACTTTTTTAAAATAGAATAGTTGATTTTTTTCTTGCTTAGAGGAACTAGACATGTTCACCCATTGTAGGGAACTTAGGTTCAACTTTTGTCTCAACATAGGATGTAAATAACTAAACATCTCAAGTGGTGGTATTATAGAGGGTGTTGGTTGTTTCATTAATGGATAAACGGATGAATTAGCTTCAAGATTGTTAAGAAAATCATTTAGGAACTTCTTCATGCTATCATCATCTTCTCTGGTGATGTCAACATCATGAGGCATACATGTATTAGGATTTGAGTGAGCATGAGTGAGTTAAATTTTTTTAGGGACATTTCCAAAAGTCCAACTTGAAACATCCACTAAGGACTTCAAGGACATACAAATCTTACCAAATAACATATACATGATGCAAATTTCAGATTCTAAACTATGCAATAATGTGAAATGAGATGCTCTAGATGTAACTTTGAATTTAAGCAATGCACAAGATGAATGAATTTAGATTAGATGCAATGAATTGAGTGAAATAGAAGATCTAAAAACTAAAAAAAGGAAGGTACTAATAGAAAAATGAAACTTAGAAATAGAAATTTGAATGATATAATATGCATTGCAAAATGTGCATAGGGACTAATTCACCCAAGGTGGTGAATGAGTCCCAGTAGGAATTTTGTTCAAAATTTTTAGAAACTTTCAATGTATTTTTATGATTTATATGTTATATGATCTAGAAACTAAGCGCAAATGCATATTTTGTTTTCTTTTCAATTAAATGAGATGTAAAAGTGCAAACTATATGATCTTTCACTAATTAAAATTAGAAACCCTAGAATGCCAATTCACTAATGCAAACTCTAATGCAATTTTAATGCAAGTCAAATGTAGGGTGATGATGTAATCCAATCTAGAATTATGATGTTCTAAATGGAGGTTCACCAAAATATTGTGTAGGAAAAATGGGGTTTGAATGCTATCATATGACTTAGGACATAGAGCATACCCACTTTCCACCTACTACATTCAAGGGTAACCCTAGAGATCTCAATACAAACGACAAAGAGATCTTGCAATAGGGCTATCCTAGGGGTTGATTGTAAAATAATGAGGGGTTCACCACCAAGTAATAATTTGGAAAGATAAATGAAATGTAAATTGAAATGTAAGATGAAATGCAAAACCCTAATTCAATGCAAACCTTCACTAAATGACCTAGAAATGCAAATGAAATAAGACAAAAATCTACAGAAAGGAATGTGCGCACCTGAAATTATGGAGATGGATGGATGGAGGTCTAAAACACTAGAAAATTTTATTAGATAATGCTAAGTGGGACACATTTTCCAAGTTGGGAGAATCAGTCCAAAATTTGGATTTCTCTACGGGAACATGAATCTACCAAATGGGTATCTCTAGGGTAGAAAAAAGTATCTCTTGCTTGATATGGGAATAATTAATGATAAATTGGGCTTAATGTTACCTTGATTTAGTGTTGTGAGTTGTTTAAGACATCCATATTAAGTCTTGCACCCTTGCAAACTGAATAAAATGCATTTATTGATGTCTGATAAAGGTGTTGTAAAGTGTTGTAAATAACTTTCACACTTTCTAGACTTTTATTAAGTATTTAAGTATGATGGACATATCTTTCCCTTAATTCAATGTTATAAAACATATTTAATTGCATTTTCATATTAATCTAGAATGCTTGTAAATTGAACCCATATTTAATCTAGTGTTGTAATCTGTTTTACACATTCACATTGGATCTTGTGTATTTCTAGGCACTTTGGACCTCATTTTAATGTTGTAAAGTGTATTTAATCACACTTTCACATTGATTTTTTTACCTAGCCCTATTTTCCCTTTACATAATCATTAATAGGCCCCTATGACCCCATATTTTCCATCCCAAGGCATAATTTGATCAAATACCTGACTAAAACAACCTAAAATCCTAATCTTCACTCCATGACATCCCACCTAGCAAAAGAGCCCCTGTGAGACCCACTCACCACTTTGGGAAAATGAGTCCCATCCAAGTAGGACTAAGTTTCCCAAGATGGTGAATGAGTCCCATTTGGGCCATTTTCGATGTTTGAACAGGAAAAATTAGGGTTTAAGTTTATTTTTCGTCAATGTCGGCCTTGGGGATCAAATTAATGGGAATTTTTGGTGGATTTCATATATAGACAAGCTTCTAAACCATAATTCATAATTTAATCATCCTCCATTATCTATCTCAAGTCAAGCGAGCTAGGTTTTTAACATTGTAAGTCATCAAAATAGATTTCTAAGGCATTCAAGGGTAGATTCTTCATCCATTGTTATAGAAATTCAAGATCCATCATCATGGAAAGTTCCTAATTGCATTATTTCATATTTATACTTTATTACCTTGTTTCATCATTTTGGTTTAATTACCTAAAATGGTTTTGACCAAGGAAAACCCCTATCCTCTAACAATCAATAAGTTTTCCCTCTTTAATGTGTGATTGTAGGTCTGCAGATTGAAGAAAAATGCCAAAATAATAAAGGTTGCAAATGTTGTCATGAAAAGTTGTCAAGACCCACAAAAACTCAGTTATAGGGAAAAATATCCATCCAATCTACATGAAATCAGTGGGAAAGTTCTTATTTTATCCATCATGAGAGGCTTACCAAAGTTTAGGTTCAAGATTATTTTATACTTAATTATGCAAGAATTCTTGAAATTACAACACTACAAGTCAACCCGGATCTAGGAGGATAAAATCCAACAAAAATGTGAATTTATTTTTTTATTTTGGAGTCTATGAGACTCATTCACCCAAGGTGGATAATGAGTCCAATGAGGCTATAATTTTCGACTATTTTTAAAAATGCTTAGAAAGATGCGAAATTAGGATCGAGACCCAAAAATCTAGGTGGGACTCATTTTCCCAAGGTGGCAAATGAGTCCTAAATCACTAAATCTTGGCCACATAAGTTGAAAATACCTGATTTATGATTGGATAATGATTTTTGTTAGGATTATCCTTGAAAAGATACATTAAATGAGGCTTGTGGATGCAAAATAGGGCTAATTAAAATATAAAGAAGCCTAATTATTAATGATGACCCTAGAAAAGTGTGAAAGTGTGTTACAACACTTTACAACACCTTTAAATAAGGCAAGATTAAGGTTAGCAAGAGATTTATTAGGTGTAGATAATTAATAAAACCTTAGAAAAGTGTCAAAGTGTGTTACAACACTTCACAACACTTTAGCAAGGTACCATTTAAATTCCTTAGTTCATAAGGGCCCAAGACTTAGTGTGAATGTGTCAAACACATTACAACACTAAATCAAGACACCATTAAGCCTAATTCACAAGGAGGGCCCAAACAAGCAAGGGAAAAGAAGAAGGGATACTTTTTTCTTTAGCACAAAAACCATAGGTAATCATGACGATCACATAATACAACAAGATACTTTTCAATCCTACCTACATAACACTTAAACTAGTCTACATTCATCGCCAAACATTTTTCCCTCTTGTAATAATGTTTTAAATGACAAGGACATGTTGGTGTTCAGAAATCCAATGATTGAGAGCTATGACAATCCTACCTCTCCCACTTGGGAAGAAATTATAGGACATAGGGATGTAATTATAGATAACCATAATAATCACGTTGGTTCTTCTCCTAATATCCTTCCTAGTCTTGAAAATGATAGTTTAGTGTTAGAAGATACACTTGAAAGTCATGAAAATATCATTTCTCCCATTCGTAATGCTCCTACGAATTGGAAGAATCTATTTGAAAGAAAAGATCCAATCACTAACAATCATGATTCTCATTCTCTCAATGCCTCCCCTATTTGCGATGAAGCTGCTTTACAAAATATAACCATGGAATGTGGTGAACATATTTTTTGTTACTCTCCTAAAAGCTCTCCTATAGGGTAGATATTAGGGCACAAGAGAATGTGCCCTTAGAAAACAATGATGAAATCATGGATACATAATAATCAAATTAGATTGTCTCCCAATATCTCTACTATTGGTAAAGAAGATACATTGGTGTTAGAAGACCACAGTAGTAAGAGTCATGGGAATCTTAGATGCCTCTCTTGCCCTAGGGAAAACATTACTGATAAACAAGACAATTCAGCCATTGATAACTCCTTTACTTGTGATGAAGTCATTTTAGTAGAACCAACCTTTGGTATTAAGGTCATAAAGAAAAAGCAAAATAAGATTCTGTACTCAGCAAAATAGTAATTGTGAAGTCGTTCAATTATCTCCTGGCAAAGTAGTGCCTAGTTGCAGTTTGAGATTGTTAATTCTTTTTGTTATGTGAAAAAACTAATATAGTATTCAAAGTATACAGCAGGAATGTCGTTTTCGGGCATTCCAAAAGAAATATACCTTGAAAATTTTGAAATTAGGAATTCAAAGCAATAACTAAAGATTCCCGCTTTTCAAGAATTTTGGGTCGTGATAACAACTAAGTAGTTAGTGAAGGCCCGGAGGAAGGGAGGAAGTTTTCCTTGAGAAAAAATTAAAACATAAAATATTTTCTACACACGAGGCTGCTTTCGTAATTCTGTTCTTCACATTCACATTCCTCTGTTCTAAAATAAATTACAATTACAAAATATATATAGCGGTAAAAGTCACGTGAAAGAATTTCCACGGATGAGAAAGCCCGAAAAAACATTTAAATTCAAAATCACCTAACTAACTTTTCCCCCGTCAAAATGCATTTAATACAATGTCCTTTTCATAATATTAAAACTTAAATATTAATTCCCTGGCGGTGGCGGCTTTCTCCATAGTTCCCCGCAGTATCGCGATGGTTAAAAACTTTATTGCGATATTGCGGGCAGTTAGTTGGCTGACGTGAAGCTACTTGATAAACACTTGGCCGGTTAGAATAAAAGTAAAACTTCTCTGAAGTCTCCATTGATGCTCCTTGATGAATATTTTATTGATTAGCGATATAAGCGAACATTAACTAGAGAATGCAGTGACCCGGTTGAAATAAAACAAAAGGCATTCACAGAAGACTCTCGCGGTATTGCAATGCTTCTAATTTATTGATTTGTGATACTATAGCGAGATTAGTTAAGCCCGAGGGGCCAGCTGATTAGGGTTAATATTCCTTACTCCCCTTAAGCGCCAACTAAGCTGTCCACCATGCCCAATCTATTTCTCTGAAAAATAAAATTATCTCTTCAGCCTTTGTAAAATATCGCACTTACATATTACGTCGTAAAACTCTAAAAATATTTCACCATTGTTAGTGAATTCTCTACGATAAAATGATATGCAGTATCAATGTGTAGCGCTTCTCTTATGAAAAGGCTGGATTTTTGAAAAGAGCAATGGCTAAATTGTTATCACAGTAAATTTTTGTTGCCTCCATTTGTTCATTTTGCAATTCTTTCAAAATTCTTCTCATCCAAACTGCTTGACATGCTGCACTTGTGGCTGCCACATACTCTGCTTCAGCTGATGAAAGACAAACTATTGGCTACTTCTTTGAAGACCATGAGACAACTCCAGTCCCAAAATTAAATACATAACCAGACATGCTTTTTCTATCATCAATACTGCCAGCACAGTCACTGTCTGTGTATCCTATGAGTTTGAACTCATCTGAACTTGAATACTTGATGCCAAAATTTCTTGTTCCACTTACATACCTTAAAATTCTCTTCCCTGCTTTCCAATGGGTGTCTTTTGGCGTTTCCATAAACCTAGAAATCAAACTTACTCCATACATAATGTCTGGCCTTGTGGCTGTGAGATACATGAGACTTCCAACAAGCCTCTTAAACAAATTTGGATCAACATTAGACCCTCTATCATCCTTGCTTAGTTTCAGACCTGTCACTGTAGGTGTTGGTGCTAGTTTGCACTTCATCATATTAAACCTTTTCAAAATGTCATTTGCATATTTTGACTGTGAAATAAAAATACCATTTTCATTTTGATTTACTTCAATGCCTAAAAAATACTTCATCAGACCTAAGTCTGTCATTTCAAATTCTTTCTTCATGTCTGCCTTGAACAGATCAATTGACAAATTGCCAGTGAAAATTAAATCATCCACATATAAGCATACTATTAGTATTTTACCTTCTTCATTCATTTTTGTATACAGTGTGAACTCCTTGCTACATCTATTAAATCCATTACGAAAGATAAGCTGTCTATTACGCTATACTAAGCTCTTGGGGCTTGCTTCAATCCATACGGTACCTTTTTTCAATTTGTAAACTTTGTCTTCTTGACCCAAAACTTCATATCCAGGTGGCTGATCCACATAAACTTCTTCTTCTAAATAACCATTTAAAAAAGCTGACTTTACATTCATTTGAAATACAGACCACTTATTCTGAGCTGCTAAAGCTAAAATCATCCTTATAGTATCCAATCGTGCTACAGGTGCAAATGTCTCATTGTAATCAATTCAGTACATTTGTAGGAATAGCCCTTTACAATAATCTTGCTTTAAACACGAGCTTCCATCTTTTCATTCAATTTGGTTTTATAAATCCATTTCCTCCAATTACATCTTTGTCTTTTGGAAGTAGAGAGAGGCTAGTTCCAATATGCGATTATTTTCAATTGCTTCAATCTCTTCATCCATAGCACTTACCCATTTATCATCTTTGACTGCATCTTCAAAATGAATTGGATCTTCTATTTGAGAATAAAATGCACAAAGAGAAATCTGATCTGAGTTATTCTCACCTTCATTTTGCTCATATATATCTCTTATGCTTCTGATTTTCTGTCTTCTCAGACTTGCCAATGTAGGATTTGACATATCACTTGAACTTGTGGAATGTGGACCCGATGGTCCTGCTGTAGATGGTGTTTGTTGTCCTCTTGTTGGACTGCTTCCTTGAATGATTGAGGCTGTTCTTATAGTCGATGCTGGTGTCACTTGTGGACCACTTTGTTGAGCTTGAATGGGAGTGGTAGGAGTCACAATAGCTGGAACATTTGTTGATGCTGAAACTTCATTCTCCTCTTGAGGTATACTAGCTGAAATATTGACTGTCTTCTCTATACTTCCATCCCATGCTTCATCTTCTACAAATTGTACATCTCTGTTGATTATAACTTTCTTTGTTGTTGGATTATAAAGCTTATATGCTTTGGATTCTTCACTGTATCCAACAAATATACATTTTTCTCCTTTGTTATCTAGCTTCCTTCTCAATTCATCAGGCACATGTGCATATGCTACACATCCAAATACTCTCATGTGAGTAACACTGTGTTTTCTTCATGTCCATGCTTCTTTAGATACTATATTCATGACACTTTTCATTGGACACCTATTCATTATATAGGCTGCACAAGAAATTGCTTCTGCCCAATATTCATTTGACAAATGCTTGGCTTTCAACATGCTTCTAGCCATTTCCATGATTGTTCTGTTTTTCCTTTCAGCTACTCCATTTTGTTGAGGTGTGTATCTAGTTGTGAATTGCTTGTGAATTCCATGATCCTTGCAAAAATTAAAAAATTCTCTGGAAATATATTCACCACCTCTATCTGTTCTCAACACTTTAATATAATAACCACTCTGTTTTTCAAACAAATTCTTGAACTGACGAAACAGATCAAACACTTCATTTTTCTGCTTTAGAAAGTAAACCCATGTTTTTCTTGAATAATCATCAATGAATGTCAAAAAATAAAAACTACCACCTATTGAAGGTGTTTGCATAGGTCCACACAAATCTGAATGTATAATTTCCAAAGGGGCTTTTGCTCTAGTTGACTTTCCTGCTGGAAATGATTCTCTGTGTTGTTTTCCTAAAATGCACCCTTCACATACCCTTTCTGGTTTTTCTATTAAAGGTAGTCCCTTGACCATGCCTTTCCTATAAAGTAAATTTAAACCTCCAAAGTTGAGATGACCAAATCTCAGGTGCCATAACCAGTTTTCATCTTTTATCTCAGCTTGAAAGATTGTCTACACTAGTGCTGTAGTTTCTTCTCTACTCATTTGTGAATTCATTAAATGTTGTGCTTGAGCATAATTTATATTCAAATCTGGCCTTATCTTTAAGGGAAACATTCTGTTGTTTGTCATTCTGACTTTTGCAATAAGCTGGTTGCTTGGGTATTTGTCTAAAATTGTGCATAGACCATTCTTGAAGGTTACTCTATACTCTTTTTGAACTAGTTGCCCTACACTCATTAAGTTATGTTTCAGACCAGGCACAAAATACACATCTGAAATATACTTTTTCTCCCCCTGTTTAGTTAGAATATTGACATCTCCTTTTCCTTTGACTGACACTTTGTTGTCATTACCCAATGTAACATCGGACTTTACATTCTCATTTAAACTTGAAAACATTTCTAGATTCCCTGTCATATGATTGCTACAGCCTGAATCTAAAAACCATACATCTTTTTCATTTGCTTGAGCAACATTACAAGCTAAAAGCATTGTTCTCTTATCTGAATCCTGATTTTGACCTTCTCTTGAAAAATTTGCATTTTGTCTATTATTATCATACTGCTTCTTTCTACACTCATTCATATAATGCCCATATTTTTTACAGTAGTGACATTGGACTTGAAATTTATCATACCTTTGATTTTGTGACTGATTCTGTGTTGAGTTTTGGCTTGAGCCTTGATTGCTGCATCTTCCACTTGAGTTTGATATACTGTATCTTTCACCTCTGTAAGAGTTTCTTCCTCTTCCTCTTGATCTACCTCTGCCTCTTCCTTGACTGACTGAAGCCTGAGTTTTGAAAGCATGCTCCAGTGATGTGTCTGCTGACCTTTTCAGCCTTTGTTCATGAGAAATTAGAGATGCATACAGCTCATCAACTGAGAACTGTGAGAGATCCTTTGTCTCCTCTATAGCAACTACAACCGGTAGAAATTTTGTGGGCAAACTCCTTAAAATCTTTTCAACAACTCTGGTATCTTCCAGATTCTCTCCATGAGACTTAATTTGATTAACCACCCCAATGACTTGGGTGTAGAATGAATCTACAGATTCATTGTCTTTCATACATATTGTTTCAAAATCTCTTCTCAGCATTTGTAGCTTTGCTGTTTTAACTTTTGCCATGCCTTGATAGGCTATCTGAAGTATGTCCCATGCTTGTTTGGACTTTGTTGCTGCTGAAATCCTTGGAAAAATGCTTTCATGTACAGCTTGAAATAGATAAAATAAAGCCTTTGAGTCTTTCTTCCTTGTGTCCTTCAATAAGTCTTTCTCTGCTTGTGTTAAAGCATTGTATGCTACTGCATCTGTTGGCTCTACAAATCCATTCTCTACTAAATCCCATATATCTTGTGAGCTAAATAGTGCTTTCATTTTAATTGACCAGTACTCATAATTCTTCCCATTAAAATGTGGAATTTGTGGGTTTGTCAAGCTTGTGCTTGCTGCCATTTTTGAAATTTACCTAGATAATCTGCTTTGATAAAATTGACTCTGATAATCAAACTTGCTCACGATGCGCTTGAACTTGCTCACGATGCCATGTGAAGGCGGAGGTAGAGAGTTCACCACGGTAAAATTAAAACATAAAATATTAATATTTTTCTGCCAACCACCACCGAGTTCTTTGCTCTGTAATTTTCTGTTTGCTCACATTCACCTTCTTCTCATTCTCATTAATTCAAAAGTAATTTTCCATTACAAAATATATGCTGTAGGTAAAAAGTCACGTGAAAGATTTTCACGGATGAGAGGGAACGAAAATACAATTTAAATTCAAAATCACCTAACTAACTTTTCCCCCGTCAAAATGCATTTAATACAATGTCCTTTACATAATATAAAAACTTAAATATTAATTCCTTCGTACTCGGAAACTTTCTGGCGGTGGCGGCTTTCTCCATAGTTCCCCGCGGTATCGCGATGGTTAAAAACTTGATTGCGATATTGCGGGCAGCGGTTAGTTGACGGCCCGGTAAACAAAAGTAAACGGCTGGCGGTTAGAATAAAACAAACTTTTATGGAGTCTCCCGTGATATCGCGATGAATATTTTATTGATTGCGATATTGCGGGCATTGGCTGGAGGTGACGTCAGGCGGTTGAGATAAAACAAAAAGCTACGGAAGTCTCCCGCGGTATCGCAATGGCTAAATTATTGATTGCGATATAGCGGGCAGTGGTTGGCGGGGACGGCGACAGTTAGGGTTAACCTTCCAACAATGCTTATGCAGGTAATTTTGTATGTTCTGATTTTTTTTGAACACAACTATGAATGATGTCAGACATTTTATATGGAGTGAGTTTGTTGGAGGCCATTGTTGAGGATCCTAACACAATCATGCTTGAAATTCATTCTTCTATTGATTTGCTTGCTCTTACAATTCATCGAAATGACCCACTTCATTTCAAAACAACTCTAATTGTATTCAATGGCCAGAGTGAATGTGAGGGTCATAAACAAATAACATTGCTAGGGGCACAACTCCTTCACAATTTAGATTTACAGATGGTGAACATGAACAGATAGGTACAATGAAGCATAAATTGTTTCTTGGCTCATTTAATAAACTTGCAATAGGAAAGGATATTGAAGAGACCTTCGCTGAGTTTAGCCCTGTTAATAACATAGATATATCATGAAGGATGAATAGAAATAGAGGTTGTGCGCAGGATTGCAAAATAAAGTTGAAATCTAATCTTGCTGATGCATATTTGAATTTTGACAATACACTTGAAGGCTATAAGAAGACCTCAAGATACAATTCTATGTTATCAAAGAGCAATTCAATTGCGCCCTAACTATTTAATTGCCTATGGTAATTTAGCAAATGTATGTTATGACCAAGGTCGAGCCCATAATGTTCACCATATTCATTTCTCTGACGCAATAGAGTTTTACCAGATATTATAGTTGCAGGCAGCTTGGATAGGCTTCGTGGAGATCTATCATCAATACATAATTACCCATGAAGAAACCTTCAGTAAATGTCTCTGTACAAGAAGGTTCGGATACCTGTAGCCGATCTGTAGAGGATCTATGCGAATTGTTTGATGGACCTTTTCGAGTCGTAGGGGTCACTTGTCATTGGATTAAGAAGCTTTAAGGAAATGCAATTGGTAGATGTAAAGACAACTTCCATGAACTTTACCTCAGCATTCATGATAGTTAATGTTACGTTCATTCCTATTGGGATGATTTCTCTTCTAGCATCAAATAGAGTTGTTGAAATTGTGGATCGTTATGAGATTGTTTGTGTGTCGCCCGGTTATATTTCTACCAGGGATCTTAAGATTCAATTTATAAAGGGTAATCAAAGTAAGGCTTACAATACGATATTAACAGTACCAAAAGGTATGGAGGATCGAATTTATGTATACTACCAGCTTGGTAACTTTTATCAGAATTATCGTCGGTATGTTAAGAGCAGAAATGATCTGCAGCTGAGGTCTCAGAACATCAATTGTTATTAGTGTTTGGTCCAAGTGTTTAACACCTTATTCTAATTTGTGATCATGGTCAGTTGCCCCCACTTCATATAATAAGTGAGTCACATTGTTACGAGAAATGCTGAAGATAAATACCTGTCATCAAAACTTTACAGGTCATTATTATAGACATAATTTCATTAGAAGAGATCAAAATGCAAGGGATCGATTTCGCACCACAAGCTGGTAAATGCATATGATCATGGAGGCATCGTGCTAATTGATTGAAATTGGGACTGTTGATAGAGCAAAGAAACAATAAGGAAAGTGAATTCAAATCTAATTTAGATGAGAATGAGTTTGCCAATATAAAGGCTGTAGACTATCGATTACATCGTGAAATTTGTACAAGTACATGATATGGGGATTTTAATCGATACTGGAAGTTGAAGGGCCATGTATACCGAAAGGATAAGGGAGATATGAAGGATCTTTCTAAAATAAAAGGAAAAATTAAAAGATTCAGTTGCCAGAATGTAAAAGGTCATTATTTTAATCAATTCTCCTAAAGAAGAATGATTACGTAACTAAGAGGGGACTTCCTCGAAAAAGTTATTTATTGTAAAAACCATTGGAGAAAGGGGGATTATTCAATTTAAGGTTCGGTGAAGGAAGGAAGAGCAGATTGTTTCCAAACATAATCTTTTGTACAGAAATATGATGAATCTGTGAATTCATTATTCACATCAAAGAAATAAAAAACAGGAGATATATTAAATCTGTGCGATTCTTTGTATTTTCTTCGATTACAGACTACCTCTACCTGTGTGTTTTTCTAATCTTTCTTTGACGTCTTTTCTACATATTAGATTATGCCTGTGTTAACATGGGATCTTTGAATTCTAATTAACTCATTTATTGGATAATGGTTACTATTCCTTCTTTTTGGTTATCGCTCGTGGGTGTGGAATAGGTGATCTTTGTGTCAATTATTCGCATTTTCTTTATTTTCAATTGATCAATTGTATCCGTGACATGGTTATGTGCAGATATCAGTTTTCCTTTCTTGCTTTCTAGTCAAAATTATACCCAAAAAACTGATTAAATCATACGAGGGAGCTATACCTCTAAAATTCAGAGGAAAGCCACAAATAAAATTCTAAAATTCAGAGGAAAGCCACAAATAAAATTGTGATCTTTCCAGAGCTGTTGGAAATGATTGCACCTTTCCAGGCAAAGGGAAAATAAAACTTTAAGGTGCCCAATCTGTTAGCCAACAAAGATGAGAGAGGAGAGATATTCCCAATCAGATCCAAACCCCACACAAAAATGGCTAAATAGCTACTTGAGCACAATTTTCATGAGTAGGAGAATGAAACAAATTGTTTTGATTAAAGGGGGAAAATAGGTTTTGAAGTGATCCAAAATCCTTTACATCAAAATGCTACTACTACTACAAATGACATGGTGAATACAACAACCAAGCAACAACCAAAAAATAGTGAACTAATAGACCAAAGCTAAACACAAACAACAAAGAGAAACTATTTCATATTTTTCAAGGTGCTGGCCACCTCCATCTCTTGATTGTAATGTAGATTGACCATCGACGACAATTCATTCTTTTCTTCTTCAAACATATTCTTTATGTTGCACCTAATCCTGACACTTGGACCCTTTTCCTCATCTTTCACTGACTTCTTACCCTTCTCTTTGGCAGATGAACCCTACACCTGATGCCCAACATAAATCTGATCCTCCCTGAGATCACTAAGCTTTCCCATAAGAAATTTAAGGGAATCTATGCTAATCTTGATGGAGTAATGGCTAATTTGTAGTATCTTCTTAATATCCTCATCTAGTTCTCTAACCTTATTTTCCACTTCCTAGAGGTGGTTTTCATAGTATTCCTTAAAATTAGAGAAAAATCTCTCCAAATAAACAAGCCTTTCAATGAGAAAATTAGAGGCTATCCCCTTAGGTTGACTTACAAAGTTTTCTTTAAGGCTTTTGATCTTGATGTTCACTTTGTTGAACTCATTCATTACCCACTTTGCAAGTTTAAAATTACAACTGGCTCCATTCCTAGACAATTCTAAGAGATCCAACATGTCTATTTTATTCATCAATGTAAGAAAAATCATTTGAGAGGGGATGAATATTACCTAAATTGAACTTAATCTTCCTTGATTTATTCCCCACAGATTTAGCTACAATATTAGAGACTCTTTCCTTAAGTTTTCTCATTCCTTCTATCTACTAAGAAACAATATGTTGCTAGGTGCAAGCTTCCTCAAACACCATAGTGATACCTTTGCTTGTTGCATAATATGGTTCCTTCACCTACTTAAGGATAGTAGCTGATCATCTTCATCTTATCCAATCTGGGAGTCACCTGGCCCTGTCTACTGATTTCTCGGCTTCTTTTTGGGTGCACATTCTATTTCAGACTAGACCTTTCTTCCTCTTTTGCTAAGGAAAATACGAAGGAGACAAAGACATGAATTCAATTGCCTCATCCCTAGCCTCCTCATCTAGATTCTACTCTTCATCTTCACCATCATTAGTGCATGTATATGTTGTTGGATAATCAACCACCTTAGGCTGGTCCTTAATTGTAGGTTCTTTACCCTTAACAACCTTAGTCGGAGAGTTTGACTTTACGTACTCTATAATAAGAAATATAAGGACCTCATGGAGAATCAGGGTACGAGGGTTTTTTAAATGAGTATAGACAGAAGTATCTAATGAGCATAATAGAAAAATGGAAAAGACACCAAAAGCTTGTGCCTGAAATGATTAAGGAATGTGAAATGATAACCTAGAATTGTAGTGAATCGTACATCTAAAGTCACATACCTCATGACAACTTCTACAATCTCTACCTAGATAAGTTTGATTGACAATCTATCATGGCCCTAGGATTCCAATTTAACCAAATTTTCCTTCTCATTAGCCTTGAAGAATTGATCCATTGCATCATCATTTCCTTTCCTTTCTTTGAAGAACTTCCATCCTTGTAATTGCAGCCCAATAATTTGGGCTATAAATTTTTCTATGATAGGGATGTACACACCATACACCTTCAAATATGAATCAAATTATTATGTTGTTGAAACTTGGGAAATTTTTTAATAAAGGTGAAAAAATCTTGTTCCAGGTTTTGCCAATAATATCCTATATGAGTTAACCTTTGAACCAAAGATCAACCACCAAAGTGTCCCCCACAAGAACCTGAATGGGATTCCTTGAGGGCCATTGGGATCTTATATTTACGAAGGAAACAAAGAAGGAAACCATTATATGATCTTCAGTATAGCACATTAGCCAAAATAATATATCATGCTGCAAGTTTTTAAAGATGAGCATGAGTGTTTTTCATAGTAGGTTCAAAAAAATACCGCCACATAAGTATTGAAATATGTGTGAGTACCATTCATATGATTTATGTACATATTATCCCTTCTTTTATAGTATTGGTGATTGATGGGGATGTGAGATTATAAATGGTAAATTCAAAACCCATGGAAGAATTATCAAGGGATATAAGGGAAGCTACACTTTCCATTGCATTTGCATGTCAATTATCCTTATGTGGAATATTTTCTATGGTGTATGAGGGAATTTTTTTTAGTATTGCTAACACAAAATCATGATATTGGGATAGTTTATCGTGTTTCACTTAATATAATCCATTAATTTGTTTCATGATTTATTAAGAATCTCCAAATATGCTATGTGAAGATGTTGAATATTCAAAGATAATGTTGCATGTAAACCAACAATAAGAGCTTCATTTTCCATGATGTTATTTGTACAAAGGAAGTTGAGATGATATGATAAGGGAATTAGCTTACTAGGAGGTAATAGGATCACCCTAACATTGGAGCTAGTTTGACACTTAGAACTAATAAAATATAAATCCCATGTTGTATCTTCTTCTAATGTCAACACATGTTCATTGGGAAATGAGACTTGGTTTGGTAATGCTAGTGGTTAGAAGCTTTGGCTAAATGGCCAGTCAATTTTTGACCTTTGATTTCTATTGGGTGAATATTTTGTAATCAATTATCTGATTACAAAATGGTGATTTCAGCCACAGTTACAATGAGATCAAATCTCTCCTCTCAACAAGGGGAGGCTCCCTTCTTATTGCTTACGGAAAACAACTAATAACTAACTAAAATTAGATACAATATAATTAATCATGGGTGTTTTATCATCCTATTCTCTTATTTTAGAATAGAAATTTTCCTCTTTCAAAAACTACAATCATATCTTGTGATGATCACAACATGTAATTCACTTCAAAGTACTATTTTAAGCAATAATAACCAATATCAAGCTTGATTAAATGAAAGATTAATCAAAGTGATACTAGTAAATTTTGGAAGCTTGAAAACCCACAAAAGTACAAAGACTTTTGTTTCATTCAATGATGAATTGTAAAGATAAAAAATGGTGTATCTTGCAGCCTAAAGTCTCCAATATACAATGCCAAAGGATCAACAAAATGTTGATAATAACCCATAGCACAAAGTCTTTGAATGTACTTATCAAAGTGTACACACATGAACATAAACATCAAATATAATAATGCAGCCCAAAGTCTATAAAATCAGATTTAAATTCCCTTCTAAACAATACGATATCACACTGCTTATTCAATCCTTTACAAGAAAATGTAATGAGAAACACATAAGAACAATCTTAGCACATAACAAAGAAGATCCAAGACAAAGATTGGATGCAATTCTGCTTCTTTTATTGATTGAAATTTGATTTGCACATTAAACACAAAGTCTCAATATGTTTCTCAAATGGGTAGCACTTCATTTCAAATGATAAAAGGTTCTTATTACAAAAGAGCTCCTTCATATATACAAAGGAGAGCCAAGATTGAAAATAGGGAAACTAAAACTAACTTGACTTATTCAACAACAATCTGATTTGATTTAAGACTTCTCTTTTTTTATATGTAATTGCATATATACAAAATACATGTAATATGTCATAAACTAATTACATACTACATAAAGGGAAAAAGCTGAAAATAAACTATGGAATGGGCATACTCCTTCATTCTTCACCATCTTTTTCCAAGATGTCTTTATATTTATTTAATGTCGCTTTGGCTTCTAAATTATCTAGTCTTGTAGTATGATTGGAGACTACAAGTACTTGTGCGGTTTATTCCTTTATGGTGATACAAGTTTTCCTATGCCTTTCTAGTACTACCTTCAAGTTATCTAAAGTAACCTGAATTTCCACTAATTTGTTGACATGAGCTAATTAAAAAGCTTCATCTTCAAACTCATTTTGCATTTATGATGAGAAATTTTGGATAACCATGTTTGAGGGAAGAACTTTTTGGTTGTCATCAAGTACTTGAAAAGGCATCTCTTTTATCCTAGCAACAAGATCTGAACCTTTATCTTCACCAACCTCCTAAGCTTCCTGTAAATCCCAGTTAGATCATTGATGGTCCATTCAACTTATGCTTCATTGTCTCTTGTGAACATTTCTTTGTTGAGAATTATCCCAATTTCCTCTGACACATCAAGCTTGAGATCCTTCATCTTTGTCCAAGATTTGAGACTTTTTCTATCTCTTGTTGATTCTAGGAAAGTGTGTCAATTATTTGACTCAATTTTACCTTTACATTTCCCATATTGATAATCCCTTCCTTGGAATATTTTAGCAGTTGTGTTCCTTGAGCCAATATTCTATCAATCCATTTTGTAACTACTTTTCACCATACATGTGTCCTTTTAGCTTTTTGAATAATAGTGTCTTCAATGCTTGTAGCAACAGGCTCGATAGATTCAAAATATTTAGTAATATTCTAAAGCATGGAGGTAAGTTATTCAATCGTGGCCTTATGCTGATCTTTGATTTTATGATCTTGATCATACTTCTCAACGAGAGAAGCCAATGCTACTTGTGCATCCTCTTTTGCACTTTCATATGTCCTTTTACCAAATTCTATTCTTGTGATAGAATAATCAAACAAGTCTACCTCATATGTGGCTTTATTTGGTGGAGGTTGTGCTACCTCAACATATTTGTAGCCCGATTTATCCATTAACACCCTTGAGAGAGTCTTTGGATTCTTTTTAGATTTAGTCTTTGCTAGCACCAACTGACCAAAATCAAAGTCATCAAGAGAGATGGCTTGATTCTTTCTCTTTAGTGTCTGAAAGGCCAACCAAGGGGAAGAGGAGAAGAGCCTTCTCCAAGACTTGTTACCATGGTTTGAGTGGATGTTGGTGCACTTACAATGGTGATAGTCACAAGTGGTGGAGTGTCATTTTGAATAGCTATAGTTTTTTCTAGACATGGAATATTTTGTGCAATTTCAACCATAAATTTATCCAACTCAGATAGATCAAAAGAAGGATAATATAGACTTGTAAAATTGGGTGAGGAACCAAAAATATTTTTAAAATTATTCCTTGGAATATCAATAATAGACCCCAAATTTGGGGACGAATGAATAGATTGAATTGGTTGGGGCAAAAAAAATAGTAGTAGCAACAATAGTAATAGAGGACAAAGGCTGTTCACTTGAAACAATAGGAGGAGTGGGACTTGGAAAAGTGGCAGTGATGGGGGAATAAGAAATGGGAGAGTCTTCTAGAGAATCCTCATGTAGAAACTCTTCATCCAAAATCTCTTCTAATTGTTCTTCAACTTGAGTTGACACTTCTTCTGTGAGAGTTGGTGGACCTTCTGCATCTTTTCTCTTACTACCTTTCATTATGAATTTGATCTTAGGCTTAGGGGTTTTACTTGTACTTTTCACATCACCCTTATTCTTTGTTCTAATATCTTCTTTTTTTCTAGCATGTCCCTCTATTTCTTCTTCTTTGGATCTATTATTAAAATACTTCAATCTTATATCCGTTTCCTATAACCAAACATTGGTGTTAGCAAGAATTGGTTGGAATCTTTCCCTGATGAAACTAATTTCCTTTTTTGACCACTAGATGGGAGGAAGAGGGGTTTCAACAACATTATTTATCTCATAAGTAGGATCTAGGATGTTATCTTCATCCTCCATGTCTTTTGTGATATTAGCTAGATCTAGATTTATAATCTACTCTAAGGTAAGTCGACAATAGTATGACTTCCTTATGTCTTCCTTTGTCATGCAATCTACCCATATTTCCTCCACTCTATGTACATGGGTATAGCTCTTCTTGAGATTTTCTTTCATTCCTTTATAGTCAAAGTCAGGTCTACTTTTGTATGTCTTCATCATGACCCACTGCATCTCTAATTCGATGGCCTTAGCTTTGGGGGATGTTGTGATAGAGTACCTTCTTATTGTGAGAGGAAACTTAAATGTTGGCTTGTGAGTTACTACTTGTTTGCTATGAATTTCCATGATCTGTCTACATAGATCCATGAGAACTATCTTATCACTTGAATAACTTGGAAGTATATACAAATATTCAACAAAGCACCCAACTTGGATGTATGTGAAGATGGGATATTGTAGGAACATACAACCAAATTTATTGATCACTACCCATGCTTCATTTGGAACTCTCTTCTTCTCAAGTTCTCTGTGAAAGATGTAGAGGTATGGAACAAAGAAGGCATCATTGACCCTCCTGAAATGGTAGATACTTTTCTTTAGGGTTAATTGGGAGTAATATTGATAAATTGAAACATGCCTCCTATCACCCTTTGATGTCAGCTTTAGAAATTTCCTCATTGATGCTGTAACATAGAACAAGTATGAAGTCATATAAAATATCAATGAGGTGAGCACCTTTATGAGTTGATCATGGATTGCATCAATTATCTATTGAGCTGAGAATATCTATTGTTACCTCTTCCTTATGACATGAATGTACAAGTACATCCACTCTTGAAAGTGGAAAATATAGGCAATCCCTTAACTCGATTGAGAAGGATGATCAGGTCATTTACTTCCTTGATGAAATCACTACAAGGAAAGCTCTTAGGCCATCTTAAAATATTTGGCCTTGGATTCTTTAGCCACCTTGTATTGATTTCCTTCTTGCACCAATTTGGATTCTCATCATAATGAGCTTGTGCATTCTCAATGGTAATATCATCATACACATTAACGCTTAGATATTGGAAAATCTTGTCAATTTTTTTTGCATCTAGTCTTATGATCACATTCCCATCAAGATCCCTGAAACTTCCATCTTCCTTGTGATCATGAGTTGCTATGGCAAGAAAGAACTCAATATTGTTTACAACTACTAGAAATGCAACCACCAATTGAATATTACTTTCCACAACACATACCATGCTTGCATCTAAAGGCTACTTCTTTGTCCTTTCCAAAAATTCAGACATATCAACATGCCCTATTTCTATGTCTTTGATCTTATCAATATTTGAAGAAATAGAGTTTATTACAAAAACCCCTTGATATTTGTACTTCATGGTTTTCTTACTTGGTGATAGATCAAACATTTGTGAAGCAACTATATAAAGAGTAAATCACTCGTACCCTTTCAAGAATTTGAGTGTGAATGCTTGAAATAGCATGTAGGAGAAACTTACAAATAAAATTTATGTTTCCTAGTGTGAGAGAAAATTTGCAATATTTTATGCAAGGGTGCTGAAAATTTGAGACTCTGCATGTGTTTTGATAGGTTAGATGCAAAGGTAGAGAAAAATCCTACCCTTGCATGGAGTTTTGAATTTGGATGTAAGGGCATATAAATTCTACGCCATTGCATGGTGGCAAGATAAAAGTAATGTAAGTGTAGAGAAAAAATCCACCCCTACATAGGGTAAAAAAAACAAATGCAAACACAAGAAAACATTTTGCTCTTACATGTATATGCTTGGTAAAACTATGTAGGTCAGGTTTTAAAATTCGACCTGCACTTGGGATAGTGCTCTAGGTAAGTATGTAGGTTAGGTTTTAAAATCTGACCTACATCTTTGGTGCAAATTTATAGTATGTCAGTTGGGGTTTAAACCCCAAAATTCATGTTAATGAACATCAAGATGCTCTTGCGGGGAAGAATCATCCAAGAGCATATGAATCACAAGCAAGTTCATAAAACCAATATTATATGGGTGAAAGGTTCCTAATTAGGGAAATGTGTATCAAGCATTTTTGTGACATATGTGTGGGCAATAGAATTGATGTGTGTGTGGGATTTTAACTTGTTTAATAATTCCAATATTCCTTTGATCTTATCAAGCTTCCCCATCACCATAGGAATAAGCTATTTTGTTTATTTGAAATGTTGTTCTCCTTTTAACTACAGGATCAATAGTTTATGGACACCATGGAAGGCTCTCGAGGTATGTTAAATTGGTTACAACGCCTTGGTTGATTAATGTTTATAAAAGCCAGATACAACCCAATTGGGTGCATTTCAAATCCAACTTAGACTAAAATATTTACAGTAATGAAAACAAAGAGAAAACCATAAAACCCCAAACGGAAAACAAAACAAAAATAAATTAAAAAAACCCTAAATTTGTTCACAAAAGAGAACAAGAAAAATGGAAAAAATGTATCATACTTGGAACCCTAAACTAGTAGAAAAATGAGGAAAAGCATGACTGAATCTGCTAATAAAGGAACAAAAATGCTATAACACAAGAAAAAAAGGTAGGAGAGGCATGTGAAAAACTAATAATGACAATATGATAAATGAAAAATGAGAACTAAAGTGATTTAAAAAAAAAAAACTCCCATTTAAAATTACATTAAATGACACTTGTGTGAAGGTCGGGGTGTAGTCACACTAAAAATCATTGTGACTGCATCTCAATATGCAGAGAATAAAAAGCATGCAAAAGTGCTAAATTTTAGTGCGCTTGCATGTGTAGGAAAAATGACTAACTCTAAAAAAAGTGGATTTGTAATTTTTAACCTTTCACAAATTTTCCAAAGGAAAAAAGTTTAACTGCTTGAAATGACATTTTGAGGGATTAGACCATGCATGAGGGCAAGTAGGATTTGCCTCATTTTTCATGCTTAAAGGAATTGGGCTATAAAATGAAAATGTTTCGTAGGGGTTATCCCATGAATTGAGTGCATTGAATTCAAGGATAATAACTAGCTCTAACTGGGTAGCTTCCTTCGATCATCCTTTGAAATGATCAAAGGGAGAATAATACTAGACTCTAAGTACCTTCATCCACCCATTGGGCTATAGAGTCAGGTGACAAAAAGATAGTAAAATATAAAAGAAATATGCAAAACTAGAAATATTTACAAACTTATCTGACGCTTCACTAGGTGAAGAGCTTCAAATATTGTCTAGTGTGAGGCAACAAAAATGGTGTTTCATCTTAGTACACTAGGAAAACTATTCTCACCAAAAAGTTGGTGAATTATGAAAGGTCCTCTCTATAAGGAATCAAAATTTTTGTACATTCCTTTTGGTTCTCTTCTTTTTTCCCACAATAAGACTTGATCTTTGATTTGGAAATCATGAGACTTTGCCTTTTTATCATAAAGCCTTTTTAATTGGCTCTGGTGTTCCACAATACAATCCACCACCTATATGTGCTTCTCCTCCAATTCAACAAGGAACATGATGTACTTTTTGATAGAGTTATCAAAATTTTCATCTTCAATGGCCTTAACCAATTTCAAAGTAGGAAATTTTAGTGTGATAGGAATTTTCGCATTCAACCCATACAAAAGCTGAAATGGAGACATTCCAATCTCCTGTTTGGGGGTAATATAGTCCTCTAATAATGCATGATACAATTCTTTGTGCCAAGACCTCTAATTTTCATCCACTAGCTTCCTAATAATGGTATCGAAAGTTTTATTACTCGATTATGCTTTACCATTCCCTTGGGGGTAATAGTTTGAAGAATGAGAAGGGGTGATCCCATATTCAAAGAAAAGCTCTGTTATTTCAATGATGAGAAAGAAGAAACATTATCTACTACTATTTTATTTGGAACACCAAACCTCAAAATGATATTCTCCTTGAGAAAATTACATACCACCTTCGAAGTAGCATGCCTAACTAGAATAGCTTCCACCCACTTGGTGAAATAGTTAGTAGCCATAAGAACATAGCTATTCCCTACACTTGATGGTGGATTAAATACACCAATGAAATTAATACCCAAATTTTGGAAGGGCTCTTCAATTACCAATGGATTGAGGGGTAAAGCTGCCAACTTGGGTTTCCCCAGAAACTGCTGGCATAAATCACACTTACATACACAGTTGTATGCATCTTGAAAGAGCATGGGATAGTAATATTTTATTCAAAAAATCTTGTGAACAATGACTGGTGTTGAAAAGTGTCCACATGCTAAGTTGTGAAATGATTCCAACAACTTACCTTGTTGTGCTTTATCCACACAATGTAGAAAGGTTCCATCAAGACTCCTCTTATACAAATCATTATCCTAAAGGATGAGGTTTGTAGCCTTGAGCTTCATTTTCCTCTTTTCCTTGAATGGAAGGTCCTTGAGACATTATCTATAGGTAAGGAAGTGTGCAATATTTGAGTAACATTTGTCAGTCATGCTTACAAAAAAGACCGCAGGAACAAATCTTCAATATTTACTTCCTCCTCATTGGATAATGCTTCTGGTTTATTATTAGCTATCAAGTGACACAAACCTTTCCCATGAAAAAAATGTGGGTTTTATCTCCAAGTTGTATTCTTGGATTTTTTCAATCCAATTGCATCTTTTAGTTCCAAACTCTTGTTGAGTCAAGATATAATTGACTATGGAATCCAACATTATTGCAACAACATGAGAATTAAGGATGTAGACCCTAAAATTATTAACTAATTTGAACACAACTTAAGCATGCTTTTCCATTAGTGAGTACTTAGGCTCATGAGAATTCCAAAGGAAAAATCATGAATTATATAGGAGATTCAATCCCCTCACTGTTCTACTACATCAGGATAGTTGATAGTGTATGCTTAGAGGCATAACTATAAGTGGTAAAGTCTTTTTTATAGTCTGGACAGACTAAGACTGGAGCATAAGCAATATCCTCCTTAATGTTGTTGAATGAAACTTTTCCCTCTACACTCCAACAAAAAATTGACTTAACAAGTTCATCATATCAATGATATGATAAGTCTTCTCTTTGAAGTCTGGAACAAACCTCTACAACAAATTGACCTTCCCAAAGGAGTGGAATGACATCTTAATTGAAGGTAAAGTAAGATTCAAAATTGACTTGACCCACTCAGGATTGGTCTTGATTCCATCCTTAGAAACTATGTGTCCAAGGATCTTACCTTTTGTAACCCCAATAATGGATTTCTTGGGGTTGAGGTAAATTTCGTGTTGTCAACACCTTTCGAGAACTTGCTACAAGTTATGATAATAATATTGATATTTTTTTGAGAATATGGTCAAGTCATCAAGATAGAACACAATGAACTTACCAATTTTATCATTAAAATCCAAGTTCATTTCTCTTTGAAATGTAGCACTAGCATTGATCAAACCAAAAGGAATTATGCAATAAGAAAACATACCCCATGGAGTAGTGAAAGTGGTTTTATGTTCTTCTTCGCTCACCTCCACTTGATTACACCTTGAAAAACAATCCAAAATGGATAGAATTTCAGAGCCTTTCATTGTTTGTAACACTTGGTACATTATTGGAAAATGATAATTATCCTTCAGTGACAATTGATTTAGGTTTCAGAAATCCACACAAATGCGGATTTCCCCATTCTTTTTCTATATGGGAATAATGTTTGCTATCCGTGTTGAATGATGAATAGGAAAGATGATCTTAGAATTTAGCATTTTCTGGATCTCAAAAATAATAGTACCTAAAATATTTGGATTATATTGCCTCTATTTTTGCTTGTGAGGCATAAAACCCCCCTTGAGGGGAATTTCATGTTGAACCTCCTTTAGATGAAAATATTTTAAGTCTTCATAAGAATAAGCAAGCACATCCATGTATTTCCACAAGAGTTTTTAAAAATTATATTTTTCCTCTAGAGTGTAGAATTTACCAATATTTATCATCTTGAGATCCTCTTCTATTCCCAAATTCAATTATTGTTACTGCTTTTTAACATAACAATCATTTTTATCAATTTTTTTTCAAGAGAGACCAAACCTTTGGGAATCTTATTCCCTTTTAACGAAAATATTTCCTTGTCAGTATCTTGATCCACCTCAAAGACTGATTCTCAATAAGAGGAATCACTTCCCTCAAAATACAACCCGTTGAAATTTTCAGCCTTCTCAAGAAAGTCCATAATTTATTGGTCATCATTAAAGATTTTCCAATGATCAAAATTATCAAGAATACTGGGAAAAAAAACTAACTCAATAGTTTATTTGGTTCCTTTAAAGTATTTGTGAGGGATCATAAGAGTAGCTAATATTTCTAGAGAATCACCCCTATCAATGTTTTCCCTTGGAACTACAAAATATCAAATACATCAAAACCTTCAATTCCATCCCAAAAAAGGTTATGATAATTCCTTAACATTTCATTTTTTATTTGGTACAAATTCCTTACCTAAAAAATGAACAACTCAGCATCACCTTGAGCATAAAGATTATTAATCCATCTCTTGTGTGAAAACTCCATTCCTAACAATAAGACCTCATATTTCATAGTGTTGTTAGTATTATCAAATTGAAATTTGAAAGAGAAAGGAAAATTTTTTCCTCATGGGGATATAAAAACTATCCCTACACCAAATCCCGTGGAAGAGAAACTACCATCAAATTCCATAGTTCAAACATCATTTAGACTACCTAAGCTTATAGTTTCAAAGTCTAGAGTTTCTTCATCTGAAGAGCTATATTTGTCCAAAGAGGGTGAGATATGAGTTACTTGACCTTTGCTTGAGTCATTGTTTTAAGACTTAGAAAATTCATCAGTTTGCAAGAAGTAATTACCCATTCTAGAAGACTCAAAAATAATTCAAGATCTAGGATCATTAGATTTTTTTACAGAAAACGTAGTTTCCCTTTTCAAAAGCCATTTTTGCATAACCCCCTTTACCAGTATCCTGGCCTCAGACCAATCCATACTAATCTCACCCCCAAAATATTTGAATTTTTTTTGTCCCAACAATATCCCATATGAGGCTAGGACATCAACTATAACCAAAACTATCATTTTGATCTTCTTGTTAGGAAACGTAGCAAATGCAAATTGTACATCTTTAATTTGCTTGATTAGGGAAACTTGTTTTTTTTCCATTGAAAAACATCATCCAAAGGTTTTTTTCAAATTCAAACCCAAAGTGTTAGCCACTTTGGCTGGCATTATATTTTTGGATGCACCCAAATCAATGACACAATTACTTAGCTTATAACCATTGGCCAACAAGGAGATATAAAATAGATCTATTTTTTTCAGGGATGGATGAGGGAGTTGAAACCAAGTTTCTTTGTATAAGCCTCATTTTGGAAACAATAGGGGTATTTTGGGAAGGATCTTGGCTAAGGTGAGTTCTTTTATCTTTGACAAACTTAACAAGTCTATCAAATTGATCAGGGTTGGCTTGAAGATACTCAACTTCTGACATTTGAATTCTTGTCTTCTTTGCATGGTCTGTGATATCAAAGGCTTGATAAGGATTTATTAAAGAAGATGAAATATTTTTATTTTGGGGCTTGGGAATTGGGCTAATGGTCTTAAATGTAGAAGAAATTGTAGGAGGATTTGAGGTACTTACTTTCTTACTTCCTACTATATATTTTGGTTAGATTGGAAAAGGAGTCCCTCTCTTGGAAATTATGATTATCAGATGTGAGGAATATTTTTCCTTGGCTCCATCACCTTATTGATGATCAAGCTAATTTTGGGAGCAAGTGAAAACAACATAAGCTTCACTGTGTGTTTCCTCTTCTTGCTAAAATTTTTCTTCATAGTTCAAAAAACCAATGTTAGATTTGCTAGCCAGGTCTATTTCCTCCACTTGGAAGATATTGGCACCATCCTCTGCAAGATATTTTGGTTGAGAAAGATCTTCTTGCTTAGATTGATAATATCCCACTGCTACATTTGTAGGTGGTGCTTCAAGTGCAAGCTTTGTGGTATAGGAAGTCTATTTTGGTTCCTTACAACATTGTCGAGATAATTTGAAGCATTTGGATAAGTTCTCCTTGGAACATCCTTGTATGAAGGAATAAATAAACCTTGAGAAATTTTCTTCTTAATAGCTAGCAATTCATTTGATAAATTTTGCACCATAGGATCTATGGTGATTATGGAAGGTTGGGTCAAAGAGGATTGTCTTATGGATTGATTCAGATCATTTATTATTTTTCCAAAGAGGATCAAATCATCCTCTACCTTAGTAGCCATTGTTTGAGAAGCTTCAAGTGTAGTCAGGACTACTCTTTGTAGAAGGGAACTTACCTCAAGAAACTATGTATTTATGAAGAAGCACTTCAAATTTTCAACTGTAGGATGAGCAACAACTGGAATTTTGGCTTTTAATTTATTGAAATTCACCACAAACTCATGCATGGGTTCATGTGGTTCCTTCTTCATCCATGTGATTTGAGCCAATAGGGTATGGGAATCTTCAACATGGTTGAATATTTCTTTGAATTTAGTTCAAAGAGTTTCCCAATTGGTAATAGTTCTAGTAGCAACATTATAAAACCAATCAGTTGCCACCCCTTGGAGAGTTTCAATGAACAACCTTATTGATACATCTTCATGTTCTACACTGATAACTCTGCATGCAATATAGAATGCAACAATATGTTCATCATGGTGTTGTTTACCATCCTTATAGAACTTGAGAATATTCTTACATGATCCATGAGGAAGTTCATGCATAGGTGGCATCAAATTCAAAGAAATAAAAACATTACCCCAAGGACCTTGAGCACCTTGAGTAGTCATTCTTCCTTGGTTGAATAGAGGGATAATAAACCTTTCAACTAGTGTAACAGAAAAAAAATCTTTGAACACTAGAAGCTTCACTTAGATTAGGTGATCTTACACTTGCAGGAGGGAATTTCCTTGTGCGCTGAAGAGGTGACCTCGTCAATGGAGGAAAAGGATCAAAATTATGTTTACGTAGTAATTCAAATGTAGGATCAATATGCCCCTGAGACCTCTGACCGCATGTATAACTTCTTTCTACTAAATTCACTCTTGGAAAGAGAGGTATATCACAAATAAAAGAAATAATTGCAACCAAAATAAGAAATTGGTATACTTCAATTGAAAGCATGAGGCTTAGGTTGCATATTTGTATCCCCAATAGAGTCACCAATTTTTTTTGGGGTGAATATTCTATAATCAACTAACTAATTACAAAATGGTAATTTCAACAAAAATTACAATGATATCACATATCTCCTCTCAACATGGGGAGGCTCCCTTCTTATTGCTTCTTGAAAAAAACTAACAACTAACTACAAATATATACACTATAATTAACCATGAGTGTTTTCATCATCCTATTCACTTATTTTAGAATAGATGTTTTCCTCTTTCACAAAATACAATTATATCTCATGATGATTACGACATGTAATTCACTTCAAAGTACTATTTCAAGCAATAATAACCAATATCAAGCTCGATTAAAAGAAAGAGTACAATCAAAGTGATACCAGTGAATGCCAGTAGCTTGAGAATTGACAAAAGTACAAAGAATTTTGTTGCCTTCAATGTTGATTCTTAAAGATAAAGAATGGTGTATCTTGCATCCTAAATTCTTTAATATACACAACCAAAGGATCAAAAAAATGTTGATAATAACCCACAGCCCAAAGTCTTTGAATAATTATCAAAGTGTACACATAAGAACATAAATATCAAATATAATAATACAGACCAAAGTCTATAAAATAATATTTAAATTCCCTTTTAAACAATATAATATCACACCACTAATTCAATCCTTTACAAGAAAATGTAATGAGAAGGACATAAGAACAATCTTAACACATAACATAGAAGATCCAAGACAAATATTGGATGCAATTCTGCTTCTTTTATTGATTGAGATTTGATTTGCACATTAAACACAGTCTCAATATGTTTTCCAAATGGGTAGCACTTCACTTCAAAAGATAAAAGGTTCTTATTACAAAAGATCTCCCTCATATATGTAGAGGAGAGCTGAGAGATAAAATAGGGAAACTAAAACTAACTTGACTTATTCAACAATAGAGTCTGATTTGATTTAGGAATTCTCTATTTTTACATGTAATTGCATATTTACAAAAGACATGTAATATTCCATAAACTAATTACATATTACATAAAGGGAAAATATTGAAAATAAACTAAGTATGGAATAGGTACATTCCTTCATTCTTCACCACCTTTTTCCAAGAAGTCTTCATATTTCTTTAATGCTGCTTGTACTTATGAATTATCCAATCTATTAGTATGACTGGAGACTGCAAGTACTCATGTGATTGAGTCCTTGATGGTGATGCAATTTTTCCTGTGCATTTCCAATACTACCTTCAGGTTATCCAACGTAAGCTAAATTTCCACCAATTTGATGATAGAAGCTAATGTAAAAGCTTCATCTTCAAAATCTTTTTGCATTGATGATGTGAACTCTTGGGTAATTGTGTCTAAGGGAAATATCATCAAGCACTTTTACATTGATGATGAAGAAATTTTTGGTTATCATCAAGCACTAGACAAGGTAAATATTTTATCTTGGTGATGAGATTTGAACCTTTATCTTCACCAACCTCTTGAGCTTCCTATAAATCTCAGAAGATCACTAATGATATTCAACTTATGCTTCATTATCTTTCATATGCCAATGAATATTTCTCTATTGGGAATTATCCCAAATTTCCTCTAACACATCAAGCTTGAGATATATCATCTTTTTCCAAGCTTCAAATTTTTTTTCTATCTCTTGTTGATTATGAAAGTGTGTCAATTATTTGACTCAATTTTACCTTTACATTTCCCATATTGATAATCCCTTCCTTAGAAGAATTAAATAGTTGTGTTCTGTGGTTGCTACAATCTGCAAAATGGCTAAAATGTCAACACACAATATTAGCAACACAACAAATTTTCACATCCATATGAAATATTGAATCATGCTTCATAATGCAATCTAAACAACAAAATATCAACTAAACTAAGTGAAAGCACAAAGAAGCAAGAATCCAACTCTATCTCATATTGGATTGGTGTCACATGTGCTAGTGACCCTTTCCCAATCCTTGATTGATAAGCTTAGATGATGATGATGCAATGGAAATGATGAGAAAAATTAGTTCTCAAGGAGAGTAACTTTGCATATGCTTTTTGGATGAAATTGTGGAGTGGACAAAATCAATTCTCAAATAAAGAGAGTGACTTTGCATAGGAGTTGTGGAGAGATTTGATTGATAAGGATGAAGCCTCTATTTTATAGATTTTAAATGCTAAGAGTGTTGAAAATGGATCAATGTGGGACAAAGATCAAGCCAATAAGATAAGGCCACTTCTCAAGTGGTGGTTGATGTATGTGCAAGATTTGGGAAGAGTGCCCATGAGAGGGAAAATTTGAATTCAAATTTTGCAATAAATGCTGAGTTTGACTTTGGAAGGGGACATGTAAGAGACATGTAAGGCCTCATAAATGCTCTGTTGGGTGTACATGTCCACTTGGGGGAGATTCAAACTTGGAGAATATTCTCCCTTTATGCCAAGTTGAAAATAAAGATTTTGATAAATCAATTAAATGCAATTTCATGTGCAAGTGGCCAAATCTAGAGAATGCAAGTGGGTGAGATTAGCATTTAATCATGGTTAGATTAAATTAATGATGATTAGGTTAGCTTAATGGTGTTTAGATGATTTTGACTTTTAGGATTTAAATATTTGATTTATTTAAATCAGAAAAGGATGGAAGATGCATTTTTGAGATTTTAATTAAATAAAGTTTGATTTATTTAATTAAACTATGATGTGAGCTTTTGATTTATTTAAATGATAAGAACCCGATTTACCAGGTGAATGGATGTGATGCATTTGATTTATTTATTGAGCGGATGAATATGCATAATGCAAATTTGACGTGTCTATAGTTCCTTGAGCCAAAATTCTATCAATCCATTCTATAATTACTTTTACTTGTACATGTGTCCTTTTAGCTTTCTAAATAACAAGATATTTAATTCTTGTAGCAATAGGCTCAATATATTTAGAAGATTGAGTAATCTTCTGGAGCATGAAGGTAAGTTGTTCAACCCTAGCCTTATAATGATATTTTATTTTGTTATCCTAATCATAATTATCAATGAGAGAAGCCAATGCTATTTGTGAATCCTCCATACTTTCATGCATCCTTGACCAAGTTCTATTCTTGTGATAGAATTATTAGACAATTCTACCTCTTCTACGGATTTATCTAGTGGAGGTTGTGCTACCTCAACATATTTGTAGCCTTCTTTATCCACTAACACCCTTGAGAGAGTCTTTGGATTCTTTGTAGATTTAGTCTTTACTAGCATCAACCGACCAAAATCAAAGTCATCAAGAGAAATGGCTTGCTTCTTTCTCTTCGGTGTCTGCGAGGCTAACCAAGGGGGAAGAGGAGAAAAACCTTCTCTAGGACCTATTACCATGGTTTGAGTAGATTTTTTTGCACCTATAATGGTGGTAGTCACAGATGGTAGAGTGTCAGTTTGAACAACTATAGGTCTTTCCACACTTGGAATATTTTGTGCACTTTTTGCCATAAATATATATAACTCAGATTGAGTAGATACATATAAATATGGAGAAGATAGACTTGTAAAATTGGGTGAGGAACCAAAAATATTTTCAATACTATTCCTAATACTTTCAAAAATAGACCTCAAAGTTGGTGATGAATGAAGATATTGAATTGAAGTGGTAGGCACAACAAAAATAACAGTAGCAAAGGGAAAAGGCTATTCACTTGAAATAGGAGGAGTAGTGGGACTTGGAAAAGTGGCAGTGATAGGGGAAGAAGAAATGGGAGAGTCTTTTAGAGCATTCTCATTTGGAGACTCTTGTACTTCTTCATCCAAACTCTCTTTTTCTTGTTCCTCAACTTGAGTTGACACTTCTTATGTGAGAATTGATGGCCTTTCTACATATTTTCTCTTACCTCCTTTCATTATGAATTTGATCTTATGCTTAAGGGTTTTCTTGTACCTAGAACATCAACCTTATTCTTTGTTTGAATCTTTTCTTTTTTCCCAACATGTTCCTCAGTTTCTTCTTCTTCAAATCTAGTATTAAAATAATTCAATCTTATATCTCTTTCTTGAAACAAAACATTGGTGTTAGCAAGAATTGGCCAGAACCTTTCCCTAATGGAAGTCATTTCCTTTCTTGACCACTGGATGGGAGGAAGACAGGTTTTAGAAACATCATTTATCTCATAAGTAGGATCTAGGATGTTATCTTCATCCTCCATGTTTTTTGGGATGTCAGCTAGATCCAAATATACAATTTTCTCTAAGGTAAGTTGACCATAGTCCAACTTCTTTATGTCTTCCTCCATCTTGCAATCTTCCCATATGTCCTCCACTCTATGTACATGCGTATAGATCTTATTGAGATTTTATTTCATTTCTCTATAGTTGAATTTATGTATCCTTTTGTATGTCTTCATCATGACCCATTGCATCTCTGATTCCATGGCCTTAGCTTTGGGAGATGTTGTGATAGAGTACCTATCTATTGTGAGAGGAAACTTAAATCTTGGCTCGTGATATTTTTCTTTTTTTCTATGAACTACCATGTTATTTATACAACTCCATGATAAATATCTTATCACTCAAATACCTTGGAAGCATATACATGTTGGAACGCAACAATCTACTAAGAGGGGGAGTGAATGAGTAGATATTAAACTATTGACCTTTTAATCCCTTGTGTAGATTATTTCCTTAAGCTCTGAAAGTGAAGATTAAAACTTAATATGCATAAAAAAAACATGAACACAAATAATCATCACATAACACTAGATATACGTGGAAAACCCAAGATGGGAAAAAACCATGGTGAGAAATGCTGCTAGGATCTACTGTCCTAATCCAGGCTCACATTCAATTGTCCAATTACAAAGTTTAAGGGCACCAATCCTAAGAAGAAACTAATCCCCTATTGTAGGAGCACCCACTACAAGGAAGCACCCACTCCCTAATCCAAGCAGCTAACCAGATATTTGATGACACCCACCAACCAGATTTACAATTTACGTTATTACTAGACTTGATTTCAATTAAATGTTGCAACTTATTTGCAACTGCACAACATTATGCACCTTTATACTCTTCTCTACACCACACCCTACTTGGCTCTTTAAATATTAAACCAGATCAAATCTCTATTTTTTTGGTTTCTACTCATTTGGAGATTGGTGCATTCTTTGTTTGCAATTCTGCTTGCTTACACTCTACTTCATGCACTCTACTTCTTGTCCCCTCTTCATCAAAATTTTTATTTTCTATTTTGTATCTCCTTCATTGAACTAATATGATGCCTCGAGATCCTCATCCACACAAAAATATACTATTAGGGTTTTCCTGATACCTTCTTCATCACACTATCGCTACATCGAGCCTCACACATTAAATTTTGATATAGTTTTTTTTTCTAAATGTGACTATGTAAAACCCTAGGATCAGATATGCATTTAATATATTCTTTTGATCATTTTATTTGATCATGATCCCAATCTCTGTTGTTCTATGTACTACCATTTTGCACATGAAATCTTCATTTACATTGGTCATGGGTGCAGGTGAACCAATCAAATTCAAGCGTAGAGCCTAAATCCTCATTCACACAGACTTATCCATTTGAGATCTTCAAATTTAAATTTTGATCATTGATTTGAAGCCTTTGTGCCATGATCAACCATTCCTAAGTCATTTTCCTCAACTTCAAAATATCGCCATTGGATGATCTTCATTTAACTAATATCATTGATCTTTAACTTGTTGCATATCACAACTTCAATTTAGTCCTCTCCATCCATTTTTGTGATGTGAAGAGATAAAACGACCATCATTTGATCCCCTACATTCAATCATCACTATTGAAAATCCATCACATATCGATCCTTTGCCCATGCCTCCAAATTTCATTATCATGATGCAATCAAATCTTGCTACCTATCTTCCAATCCATGTGTCATGCTCCCACCATACCATGGGGTAGAGCATGGGACCCAAAAAATCCTTAATGAGGCAACAAGATGCTACCACCTATTCATGCTAACATTATATTCCACTAGCTCCCATCGTTCATCACTCATTGGTGAATGAGTTCCTTTGTTTCACTTCATAACAATGATGTGAAGTGACCAAGCGATATCCTTACACCTTTTCTTGCAACACTTTATGCACCATTTGATCATCAATAATCTATCTCCGCCATTTCTCACTATCCCATGTGACTTAGACGAGGAACCGCCATATCTTTAGTAAGTTGGTAGGCACTGTCCAATCTCCAAGGCTCAATCACATCTGTTCATATCCCATTACCTTCCACTCATCACTCATCACACAAACACTTCTACACTAAAGACACCAAAGTGCAATGTGAAGGAATAAGGTGATAGCCATTGGATCTTCTATGCATCAACCTACACCATCATATATTCATTACAAGAACATAAAACATTGATAATAGACTTGGCTGAAATAACATCAAACAATGATGTGAGAGATCATCACAATGAACACTTCACCATAAAATATTGTGGAACAAGGAAAGAGGGAACGATCACACTAACGACTTCGATGGCTTAAGTGATGACTTAAGCAACCAACTACTCTTGATAAGTAGTCAACAACAAAATAGAAAACCTAATTAGTGCCATGACTAGAAGGCCTAAGGTTTAACTTTAAAACCCTAAAACTATATGAGGGTAGAGATAACTCATTTTCAATCACATCCTACATCCTCTAGACCTGCAACTTATATTTTTGAGAAGCTCTTAGAAAACCCATGTTGAATCTGGCCAAAGAAGTTCTTTCAGATACCTGGAAGCAAGAATTATAGAAAAGTGACAACATTTTATGTCAACTTTGCAACATTCATAGAGCCATGCTTTTGACTTCACCAACCTACACCAAATATTCCAAAGCTAGATGCACTACATCTCTCAAATACTTCTTTGTCATAAATGACACTGTTGACATCAATGACAACCAAATTGCCAAAAATCTCCCCCTTTATCATTGATGGTAAAACCAAATGCTCAAACTATCCTGAACCAATTGAAATTGATACCAATTATAGATATTTCAATTCACCATTTGTACCAATTAAAACAAACAACACCTTCTTGAACATTTCAACTTTCTCCCTCTTGCTCATAATATTGAGAATTTGCACAACTTTCTCCCCCTTTGTCATCAATGGAAAAGGGTCACACTCCCCTTGAGGATATTGCAAAGAGAAAGAGGGGAATGGGAATCTGCAACCATCAAGTCATTATAAAATTTTAAAAAAATACTACTTGACTTGAGCAACCTTTTCATTTCATTGCCAAGGATGAATGAGATACTAATGAACCTCCCCCTGGACCCATGCCCTATCACTAGAATCTAGTGATATGATGTGGGAGAAATTACTCCCAATTTTTGCCTCATATATTCAAATTATTCCTTGGGAAGAGGCTTTATAAATATGTCAGCCCCTTGTTCCTTTGTGGGAACATACTCCATGCTGACTTCTCTATCTATAAAATTTTCTCTGATAAAGTGATACTTAATGGATACATGCTTTGTTCTAGAGTGCATCAATGGATTATTTGAGATGTTTATGGCACTTGAATTGTCACAAAGAATATAGATAAGTTATTTGTACTCCACCTTGTTGTCCTTAAGTGTTTGCTTCATCCATAGGACCTGAGCACAACATGATGCAGCTACAACATACTCTTCTTCTACTATGGATAGAGTGACTGATTCTTTCTTCTTGCTCATCCATGAAACCAATTTGTTTCCCAAGAAGAATTCTCTTCCACTTGTGCTTTTCCTATCATTTGCACATCCTGCCTAATCAACATGTGTATGCTATCAAAGAATTTTTTTTGCTATTGGGATACCACCACCCATAATCAATAGTGCTTTTAATATATATGAAGATTCTTTTCACTGTGTTCACATGGGTGATAGGCTATCGTTAGGTCCTAACACTTTAGTTAATAAAAACATTAATATATCGAACAGGTAGTGTCTAGAGGCTATATGCAATAGAAGAAATCTCAACTATCTCTCTCTTAGGTTTTTCTAAATACCAAACTTAATAAAACTCTAAACTAAAGAGCCTCTAAACTTAGAAAGCATGAAATCATCTATCTAGAAAGCTGAAAATAATTAAACTAGAAAGCAAAAAACTATGAATATAAAAAGAATCACCACTAATCTAGAAATCATGGAAATGATTAATCTAAAGAATGTATAAATTGCTGAAGAAGTAAAACTTGTAAAGAAACTAGGAAACATTTATCTACTGCGAAAGATAACAATCCAAACAACTTAGCATGAAATGATTTAACAATCTGAAAAAAACTAAAGGAAGGTGCTCCAAAACATCAAATACTGAATTCAAAGACTACAGACTTAGCTAAAACCCACAAGATTGACATTGACAGCATGGCACACACACATGAAAATGAATTCAAATTTCAACTCTTATCTACTAAAAGAAAGTACAGAATAAGAAGTAAAATGCTTATCTATCTATCTATAACCCTTGAGTGGTTAGCTCTTGGGTGTTTCTACAACTATCTCAAATCACATGCACTGGTAATCTCGAGGTTAATTCATTCAAAGGAATCTATTCACATTGCTCAGTAATTCAAAGAGTGGCAAAAAAACTAATTTTTATTCATATGGTAGTTTTACTAAAAAAGACATTTGGTAGCATAACGATATTCTTTTGTCTTCATCATTTTCAACAACTACATATTTATATGAAAGTGGGTAAAAAAATCCTACTTTCCAGTTAATAAAGTGTTTAACAGATTTTCAACAACTAATGGACTTTAAAGCCCATGACATGAAATATTAAAGAGGCTCAACACTAGCCATAAAGCTTTTGAAATTGAAAATAACAGAACTATGAAGACTCGGCCCATAACATATGCTCCCAAAATTCTGGCACCCACTCGCTTATATTCAATGGTGTTGAGACCTACGTTCATTTCCCTTTTGATTGGAATGCTAACCAGGGGTGGAAGTTGACCTATGAAATGCTCAAGAACTAAACCATTAAATCAACATAAGTTAGCTTATTTCGACTAATTTCAAGAAGTAATTTTTTCACACTTATTCATAAAAGAGAGAAATTATTTATCCTAAAGGTAATTAATTGGTAGGGTAAATTGGGCTTAAAGGTATAGGTTTACATATTGAGTCCATTATATTGATTAGGTTATTTTTACCTCATCAATGGGACTCTTTTGGTTCCACCTCAACCCTTGCTACCATGCATACTGCTTGCATTATGCCTGGCCTTGATCCAATTAGATACAATAAGCTTCCAATAATTGACCTATACATTGTTTGATTTGTATCAAGTGATTAATCAAATTTTCTCAATTTACAACCAATTATCATTAGAGTGTTCACTGGTCTACTATATTCCATGCCAAGTTTCTTGAGCATTTCCTTAGCATATTTAGTTTGGGATACAAATATCCCATGATTAGTTTGTGCTATTTATAAAGCAAGGGAAAATGATAACTCTCCTAACATTGACATATCAAATTCATCTTGCATATGTGTAGCAAATAATTTACACATTTTATCATTGCTACCTCTAAATATGATGTCATCTACATATACAACAATGATAATCATGTGCTCACCTTCTAATTTAAAATAGATGTTACTATTTGCACATCCCTTTTTGAATCCTTATTGTTGAAGATACTGGCCTAACCTAGAATACCATGCTTTGGGTGCTTTCTTTAGACCATACAATTCTTTCTTCAATTTTCATTTATAATCATCATCTTCTAATAGTTGGAAACCTTTTGGTTATTTTATGTAGACTTCCTCTTCTAGGTTACCATTTAGGATTGCAGATTTAACATTCATTTGATACACTTTAAATCCATTGTATACTAAATATGCAAGAAACATTCTAATGGCTTCTAATCTTGCTATAGGTGCAAACATTTCTTCAAAGTCAATGCCTTCAACTTGTGCATATCCCTTGCACACAAATATGACTTAATTCCTTACAACAGATCCATCTTCATTGAGCTTGTTTGTAAATACCCATTTAGTTCCCATTACGTTCTTGCTTGGGGGTCTAGGAACCAATTCCCATTTCTTGTTTTTCTTAATCTTATTTATCTCTTCTTTCATGGCCCTTATCCAACTCATGCTTGCTGGATTTAGTAAATTTTTTTTGGCTCAATCTAGGATAGGAGAGAAAAATTTACTTGTTCTTTATTTTTTGCAAGTCTTCTCTTGGTCTGAACTCCATTTTTTCCCCAATTATTTGATCTATAGGGTGATCCTTTTGCACATATTTTGTAGGAACCTTCTCAATCTCTTCTTTAGATTCTTCTATTGGAAGAATGAAGAAGAAGCCCTTCGACATGTTGTCATTGATGCCAACATTTTTTGGTGACAAGCTTTATCCATCTCGTAAACTGTGCTTGTGTTACTTTAATATGATAATTTGGTATGAAATTGTTAATATAAAAAGATCAACCTATGTGGTTTTAATATGTTGTTTAGGACTATTAATTGCATCTATGGACAAGCTTTAAGTGATCTTGGTTGAATGGGATAAAATATATAAATGACATAAGTTTGACATACAAGTTTTGTATATTGTTTTGGTTGACATGGATAAGAGGTTTACATTTTGTGGATGATTAAAGAGATCCTTTTTAGGTTTGGCCTGACCTAATTTATGTTCTACACATTTGTTTTTTAGCATGAAAGAAGTTTTTGGTATAAGCCGACAAGTTGTTTTGAAACAAGTATGTTTACATATAATTAGGTTGACCTAATTGATGTATGTTGATATATATATGAAACATTTTAGTAATAAAGGATGAAATATATACATGTGGTATGCAACAAGTAATTAGTAGTGATGCATAGTAGTGTGATATTATGCGAAGTTGTAGGTAGTTTTTGTGAACCTACAAACTGGTGCATGATTTTGTATTCTAGAACTTAATTGGAACTAAATCTAGCACATAAAAGTTGTATTTCATTAGTTCATCCCTTTGGTAGTGAGCCACACTAATTTTTTAATCATTCCAGGTTGTAAGCCTCTCAAGGATAGCGTGTCATGGCAGTGTGCCCCTGTAATATTTTATGACCAATTATAATATATTGTGAGCTAATCCTCATTGTGGTTTTTCCCATTCTTGGTTTTCCACATAAAAATCTTGGTGTTCATGTGTCAAATGATGTTATGATTCCTTTCATATTTTTGTTTATAGTTAGCTATATATGTTTTAATTATTAAATGGTTAACAATTAAATGGTTTAGTAGAATAATGATTCACCCCCCTCTTAGTATTCTAGGTGTTCAAAAATTGGTATCAAAGCTTGGTTACTTTGAAAAAGTTTAACAACTTAAGGAATATCTTGAAATTTGAACACATTGCTGACAAAAGGTATCCTATTCCTCTAGAAGAGATCTCTACAACTGAAGAACTCCATGTTTCCCTTGAATATTTGGATAGAATTGAAGATGAGAAAGAAACTATAAGGGAAAACTTGAAAGAAACAAATGAATGCATTATAAAATTAAGAGAGATAATCAATAAGTTCAAAGAAAAGCATAGAGAAGTCAGTGATCAATTAAAGAAAGAAAATGAGGACATCATTGGACTAAAAGTGCAAGTGGAAGAAAATAAAAGAATTGAGGATTGTCAGAAAGTTGAAATTGAGAGCAAGATTGATGAATGCACAAATCTTGAACAAGAAGTGGTAAACTTAAGGTCTGAATTAGAGAAGGAAAGATCCAATGATGATAAATTTGAAACAAGTTCTACAATGCTTGATGAGTTGATTGATTTTCATAAACCTTCTAAGGATAAAGGTGGTTTAGGACTTGAAGAAGGACAAAGCTCAAAAGGAAATCAAACTCCTAACAAGGTTGACAATCAAAGGAAGAATCAAGGAAATGGTAGACAAATCAAGAATCAAAGAAGCAATATCAAAAGAAATCCTATCCAAAAACCTAATGCTCAAAGGTAACCATCTTTTAATGGTATTTTTTTCTCATGCAATAAATTTGGTCATAGAGAAACAAAATGTAGAAGTACAATGAATCAAAATGTTGGATTCTTTTATGGACAATGTTTTGCTTTCAAAAAGTATGGGCATAGAGCTACTGAGTGTAGAAGTCAGATAATGATGAATAGATTCAATACTAGTAGAATGATTCAATATTTTCAAGGTTATTGCTACACATGTAATGCATTTGGTCACAAGGCTAACCAGTGAAAATCAAGGATAAGTTAAAATCAAAATGATTTTGTGTGCTACAATTTCAATAAGTTTGGACATATTTCAAGATTCTGCAAAAGCTAGAATGGAAGGAAAAATAATCTAGAACAAAGGAATAAGCTAGTAAAGAATATTGACCCTACTGAAGTTAAGAAGGAAATGGAGAAAGTATAGAAGAAGGAAGATCCTGAGAATAAGAATGATTCAAATACATTTGTACCTTCTTTTGGTGCAAATATTTCTTCTAAAAAATAAACCTTATAGTTGATTTAGGGGGAGTATTTATAGAAAAATATAACAAACCCCTGATATAAGTGGTGTCAAGCAGCGAAAAAAAGATATGTGATCATAAATGTCATTATGAAGATGTCAAAAAATTTTTTGGCATAAAAAATACAAGTTTGGATATTTGCAGAGCATTTTAGGGTTTATAGTGTATTCACAAAGTTTTTATCAACTTTATGAAATTGGAATGAATTAATTACAAAATTAGGAAAAATTGGTAGGGAATAAAGTGAAAATTCAAGTCAAATTAAATTACTTTCACACATTTGGAAGAAATTAGGGTGAGTTGAAGGTGATTCAGAGTATTTGGTATCAAACCCTAGTTTTTGTTGAAGCTCAAAAAAGGTACTTATAACTTTCTATATTATGTAGTAATTTCCATAAGCGTATACAAGAGAATTAAGGGAAAAATGGTCACTCCCATTGTAGTTGAAGTTTTTGAGAGACCTCGATGAAAATTTAAAAGGTTTTCATGGAAGGTTTACAAAATGGACCCCTTGGGTGCATTTTCACAAATTTTGAACAATGTCTTTCCCACTAAAGATACTAGAACCTATATTCATGGGAAATTAGAAGAAATTGATCACCAAGAACTCAAAAATATATGGCTAAAAGAGCTAGTTGGAGATAACTCCTCATTGAAGCTAGAATATGAAAATGTTGCATAAAAGAAGCTAGATGTATGGAATTGGTTCCCAAATTTTTCTAGTGGAATGGATGAAAATTTTGTTAGGATAACACTTAGAAAAGTGTACGATAAGTTTGTGTGGACAAGTGTGCTTGAAATAATTACCAAGGAAGTTATTAAAGCCATGACTGGTCTTTGTGACACTGGACCTGTACTAGTGCTAAAGACTATGAAGAATGATGTGGTCATGAAATTAATTGATGCCACATATGATGGGAGAGCACTGAAAACCAAACCCATTACAAACCCTGCTGTGAAGTATTCTACAATAATGATAGGTCAAAAAATATACTTCACTAATAAAGGAAATTATGTGTCTACAAATTCAATCTATGTTGCATATGATATGGTGGTAAATGGAAGAGACTATGATTTGTGCGAGTTGCTCTAGAAACAACTTATGAACAATTTATGCTAGAATAAAACAAGAAATATCCATTCAAGTTTCGTAAATTGGTAGTTTGTTTACTACTTTACTTTCTGAGGGAGCTACCTAGAAAGAAAAATATTATATGGAATACCAACAGACCAGTGGCACATCAAATTTTTGAACACTTACATAGCATTGGAGACTTCAAGGCACATGGTAATGCTCTAACAACATTCTTTGAAGTTTTTCAGAATAATATGTATGAAAGAGAAAGAGTTCCAGGAAGCTTAGTAAAGCAATATGCAAAGGAGATAAATTTCTTGGTATCTACTAATGAATGCATCATAGAGGCAATAGAACCTAGAAATCTATGGATAGAGCCTCTAGGATATGAGATTGACGAGAAGGTGGTTGAGAGACTTATTGAGATTTTGCTAAGCATCCCTAAGGATCTTACTTTGCCTTGACATGGTACATATGAAGAAAAGTCCACCGAAGTGGACTTGGAGACTTCAACACCTCAAAGGGCTAAAAGGGTAAGTAAAAATGTTGAGGAATTTTTCAAAATGCATTCAATTTCTAAGGATGATGTTGAAAGACTAAGGGAAGTTGCAGAAGAGAAGAGGAATAGATCAGTTGAAGTGCCCTCTAGAACTAGAAGATCAGGAAGAGCATCTTCTACCTCTACATATGAATTACCTACCACACCCAGTATAGTTGCAACACTGAAAGGAAAGAAGGAAGAGCACAATAACCCTACAATAGTTAATGTAACTACTTCCTCTAGACCCAACACTGGAGCTTCTAAGAAGAGAAATGTACCCCCTATTACACCATCTCCTATTCTCGAAAAGAGGATAAAACAAAAGGATAATATAAAAAGGAACCTAAGTGATGTTGTGCAAGAGGATATTGACCTTGGCTTGCAAGAGGAAAGTTAGCTGAAAAGGAATAAAAGAACTAGTGCTTCCACCAACAATGAAGAAGTAAAAACTAGAGGCAAGGTTGAAATCTCATCCGATTAAGAAGAGATAGAGGAAGAAAAGAATACTTTCAAAATTCATGTGCATAAGAAAGAGGGTGAAGAAGGTACATTAGAACCTATGTAGAACATGCCTAGATCTCTTCCGGTAAGAGATCACTCACCCCTGAGGATGGAATCTTTAGTAAATAATTTGATAGAATTTGAGGACTTGTTAGCTACTGCTAAGTTTTTTGATGAGGTTAATGAGGAAGATAAAGAAACAATTATAAATTATTTCATTCAATATATGGTCATCTTTGATGAGAATATGGAAACTATAAGGAAGAAGGTGACTGACAATGTATGGGAAGCTTTAGTACAAAGAAGGCATGAAGTTGTAACTTTTGATGACAAAATCAAATATAATTCATTAAACACATTATGGATCCTCCTTAACCAAGGAAGATGCTACTACCCTATTAAATGAATGTTCTAAGTTGTTTAAGGTCAAACAGAGATTCACTCTTCTAATGACCAAAGAGAAAGATAGTACAAAAAGGTTAAGGCAAGAGACTCTTGATACAATAAAAGAAATGGAAAATAATTATGGGATGAGAATTGGTTCTCCATCTCATACAACTCAAGCACATGAACCTGCTAATGTCACAGAAGTAAAGGATCATCCTATTTTAGAAAAGGTTAGTAATGTACATATTTCTTCAGAGATATCTGATCTTTTGAATGATACAAAGGATAAAACCAATAAAAAGATTGAAGATCAACATAAAAATAAAATCAGTAACAATCCAAAAGAGCACCATGAGCATACCAGAGAAGAAGAAAAGAATGAAGATGAAGGAAAAAACATGAAAATAGTAATAATGGAAAAGATGATGAAGAAAAGGAGGAAGAAATAAAAGAAAAAATGTTTGAAAAAACCTCTAGAGAAGAAGAGGAAAATAAAGAAATTATTAAGGATGAAATAGAGGTTAGAAGAAGTGAACAAGAATAATCAAAGACCTCTAAGCATCAAAGCCATCTAGAGAATCATCCAAAAAAAATATTAAGGGTTTATTGAAAAGGAAAACAAGGATTCAACCTATGCTACCACCTCAGTTGATTTAGCTTCCATCACATATAGGATATGTGGATCTGAGCAAGATATCACCAGTTGAAAGAATAAATATTTGTGGCACTTTTCTTGACTCTAGTACACATGAAATTATTAAAACCTACCAGAGAGGGATTAAATTGGTAAATGATGCTATTAAGGATTTGTAGGAGACAAATTCTGGTGCTACAGTCAATGATTCTTTAACTTCTATATTGAAAACCTAAAGTTCTGGTTGATTCACTTAAGGAATACACCTCCAACCTTAAGAAGTAGACTGAAAAAGAACCAAAGCCAAGACTTTTGGGGAAAAAGTTACTAGTATTGCAAGATAAATTTTCCATCACACACAACAAGGTGTTGCAATGTATAAAAGAGGTAAAACATTGTGAAGAGGAAGCCTAGATATTGTTTGTATAAATTATATGTGGTGGCCAGATGCCACTCGAGGCATTAAAGACTTAATGGAATCAATAGAATATCAAATTTCTAATACCTCCAAAGTGTACAGAATTGTAGATGATAGAAATTATACTTCCTAGACTTCTATTGCAGACTTTTAGAACAAGTTTTCACCTTACAGAGGTAGAAATAAGATGCAATAAGGTGGTTTGGAAAACTTGCTGATCTGGTAATGTCCAAACACATTCTTGTATCAAGTGTCTTGGTGGATGCATATAAAATAGACAAGATGAATCTTAATCCATCCACTCTAGAAGATGGAGAAGAATGCTTAGTAAAACTGGAATCATTACAAAAATCACTTGCTAGAGCAAAGAAGATCTGGGATGATGGAAAACCTACTTGGGAAGCTATTCTCAAGGAATTAGAAGGTGCCTCCATGTCTAGTTAAATGTTTCTTACATTTTCTCTATTGTTTTTTTTTTCATCATCGGCAATGCCCTTTGTCCTTGATGTCAAAGGGGGAGAAGGTTCTTTGTAGAGAAAGTTTCTGTAGGGGGAAGATAATGTTGTGAAGAAATTTTGGTTTTAGGGAAGTCTTGTATAGTTTCATGTATATCTAAAAGGGGGAGTTTGCATAATTTTGGTTTTGGAGTGTGAAGACAAGTATTTTTTGAAGATCCATTTTCGGCACATGTTGTCATCAATGACAAAGGGGGATATTTTTGGAAGAATGAAAAAGAAGCCTTCCGATGTGTTTTCATTGATGCCAACATTGTTTGGTGACAACCTTTATCCATTTGGTAAACTGTGCTTGTGGTAATTTAATTCGATAATCTAGTCCAAAATTGTTAATATCAAAATATTGACCTATGTGGTTTTAATATGTTGTTTAGGACTATTATTTTCATCCATGGATGAGATTTCAACGATCTTGGCTAAATGGGCTGAAATATATAAATGACATAAGTTTGGCATATAGGTTTTGCATGTTGTTCTGGTAAAATGGATAAGAGGTGTAATTTTCATGGATGGTTAAAGAGATCCTTTTTAGGTTTGGGCCAACCTAATTTATGTTCTACATGTTTTTTTTAGCGTGAAAGAAGTTTTTGGTATGAGCCAATAAGCTGTTTTGAAACAAGTATATTTACATCTAATTAGGCTGACCTAATTGATGTATGTTGATGTATGTTGATATATATGAAACATTTTTGTACTGAAGGATGAAATATATACATGTGACATGCAACAAGTAATTATTAGTGATGCACAATAGTGTGATATTGTGTAAAGTTATAGGTAGTTGCTGTGAACTTGCAAACTAGTGTAGGATTTTGTATTCTAGAGCTTCATTGGAACTAAACCTAGCACATACAAGGTGTATTTCATTAGTTCATCCCTTTGAAATTGAGCCACACTACTTTTGTAATCATTCCAAGCTATGAGCCTTTCAAGGACATTGTGTCCTGGTAGTGTGCCCCTATAATATTTTATGGTCGATTATAATATATTGTGAGCTAATCCTCACCATGGTTTTTCCCATTCTGGGGTTTCCACATAAAAATCTTGATGTTCATGTGTCATATGATGTTATGATTCCTTTCATGTTTTTTTTACAATTAAAATTAAATATGTTTTCATTATTGAATGTTTAACAGTTAAATGGTTTAGTAGAATATTGATTCACCCCCCTCTCAGTATTTTGGGTGTTCAACTTCTTCTTCATTGTTTGTTGAATTTTCCTCATAATATGATTCACCTTCAAATTCATTCTATCAGATTTGATATGCTTTATATTCTCATCAACCTTAACATTGATGCTTTCCACAATCTTATTCAATATTTTGTTATAACATTTGTAATATTTTCTTTGGGTGGAATATCCTAGAAATATTCCTTCATCACTTCTTGATTGAAAGCTTCCCAAATTTTCATCTTCTCTCTTAATATAAAATTTTCTACCAAATACTTTAAAGTATTTCATGAATGCATGCCTATCATACCATAGCACAGAGGGAGTACTATCATTGTGTGCTTTAATTTGAACTATGTTCAAAATATAGACTACATTGTGAACAACTTCTCTCCAAAACATATCTACTAACTTGGCCTCATTGGGAATTGTTTTGGCCATGTCCCTAACCACTCTATTCTTTCTTTCAACAACTTCATTCTTTTGTTGAGTTCTTGGCATGGAGTATTTCCTTTTGATTCCATGTGCTTCATAATACTCAATAAATTCACTTGATGCAAATTCTCCTCCTCTATCTAATCTCAAGAATTTAATTCTTCTTCTCATGTCCTTCTTAACCATTTTCCTTAATATCTTGAATCTTTCAAATGCTTGGTTATTTTCTTTTAGAAAGGTTACCCATATCATTCTTGTATAGTCATCAATTCATAACATGAATTATCTTTCATCTTTCATTCCTCTTGTCCTTGTAGGTCCAAATAAATCAATAAGAACCAATTTTTAAGGCTTAGTAGTTGAATATTCCTTAGTTGGAAATTTAGCCTTTGTTTTCTTTCCCTATTGAAATTCTTTACATATGATATTTGCAGGTTTGGTTATTTTAGAAATTTTTCTTACAAGACCTCTTGAACTTACCTTCACCAAATTGTCAAAGTCTGCATGCCCTAATCTCCTATGCCACAACCAACTTTCATTGTCGTGGCCTATCAAACAACTTTGACCTTTCACTTCACAACGATTGTAAAGATTGTTGTCAGTTCTCAATCCTTGTGTAATTATCTTTCCATTTTTCCTTATTTTGCATCCTTTTGAATCAAATGTGACCTTGTAACCATTTTCATACATTTGACTCACACTAAGAAGATTGTGCTTCAATCCCTCAAAATACAAGACATCTTTAGTGGGATTTTTACCATCTAGGGTTAATATGCCTTTTCTACATATCTGGATTGCTGTACTCTCACCTAAGCTCACTGATCCTCCATTGAATTTATTGAGTTTGATGAATTTGCTTTTGTCTCTAGCCATGTGCTTAGAGTAACCACTATATATCACCCATAGATTTTTCTTCTTGGAATGTAGTGTCAATTGTGAAATCATTGATTGTGTGGAACTTTGTTCTTTTTCTTTCCACATTTTCTTAGACTTATTTTCTGTCTTTTCTACCTTTTCCTCCCTGGATTTAGATTCTTTGTTTATCTTAGGAGGTGGATTTTTCTTTTTATTTTCCTCCACATTTGGTCTTACAATTTTTTTCTTTAATTTTTAGCTATGTGACCGCAAATATTACAGTTATAACATACTATATTCATGTCAACTAAGGGAGCAAATGGGTTCTTGCTTACAAATTTTGTACTCTTCTTAGGAATGACTCTATATTCTTTAGCTCTATTGTTGGAATTGCATGCCTCAATCCCATAGGCTAAAACCTCTTGTGAGCAATTTCGGTGAGACTATGGAGATGTTTGGCCGACCTACTAGTTGATCTTAACTATCGCTGTGACCTCCTGAATGTCTTGGCAATTGACATCTGAAACCTTTAGCATACCCTTGGATAGTCGGGATGATGTCTCAGTGATGATAGAAATTCTTGCCGATATCAGCGTGACCTTTGGTCTATCTGGATGATGTGGTAATCGACATGACTTGCTTCTATCGGTATGAAGTCCTAGCGATTGGGAGATGTCTCACCAACAAAGATACAAGTGTTTGTTATCGGGTGCCTAGCGGATGTCGGGGAGACCTACAGTGTCTAGAGTCATTGGTGTAACCCATTTTCTTTGATATGAAGTTTTAGCGATGGAGGGTTGTCTCACCAAATGGTTACACTTGGAGTCTTTGCGGTAACTCAAAGACTTCGGTGTTAAGTCTTGGTGATAGGAAGATGTCTCGCCGACAGACATATGGAGTCATCAGAGAAACACAAGGTCTTCGGTGTGACTCTTGGAAAACAATGTGTTCTGTATGACTCTTGAGCTCGGTATGAAGTCTTAGCGAATATGGAATGTCTGGCCAACAAAAGACTTCAGGGTAACATGAAGGCATCGGTATTATCTCTTGGTGAAGAGTGATTGTCTTGCCGATGGGAATCCTGATGTCCATATGACTCTTGGACTTCGGTATGACCTCTCGCCGATAGTGATGGTCTGGCTGATGCTTCTTGGATGTCGGTATGAATTTTGGTGACTATTCAGTACTCGGTATGACTTGAAGACTTCAGAGTAATGTCTCAGTGAAAGCAATATGTCTTGCCGACTAGGATGTTTCAGTATAGCATGAAGAGATCATTATGAAGTCTTGGCGAAAGGCGATAGTCTTGCCAATGGGATTGCTGAGGTTGATGTGACTCTTAAGCCTTGGTATGATGTCTCATCGAACAATGATGGTCTTGGTGATAGTGATACAAGTGATGAACATTGGAGTGAGGTCTTGGCAACACAACGAAGTCTGAGTGATAGCTTTCTGGACTCGGTGTAACTCTTGGCGATAATGTTGATCTGGTCTTGTGGCATTGAGGAGACATGATTATTGTCTCACCAACATGTGACACAAGTTGATCAATGTTGACCAAGTGAAGTCTGTCCTACATGGCACGACTTGGACCAATCAGAGAGTAGAATGTGAACCGTTTGCTATGAGACCGTTGTGACCGTTTCTGTGTGGAAGGGAAAGCTCTACACAAGGAAGTGGAAACATCTAAGTTTTGATAATGATACTGAGCTAGATGATTGACCGTTGTGATCCGATAGTTGGAAAAGAATGATTTCATAGAGCCTCTTAAGAAAAAATGCATATATGTATGCATTGGACGTTCTATAGCTGGTGTTGATAAGCCAAGGAGATGAAGAGCTGAGAGCCAGAGAGAGATAGAGAGAGGACCAAGTGGCTGGCCAAAAGGCCGAGGCCATGAGGTTGAAGTAGAGGATTGAGAGGCAGAGTTAAGCTGGTGGAATCTCTCGTGATCATGATTGCTTTGGGTGATCTCTCAAGGATAGTTTGCTACCAATTGTATCTAGAATGAACAAGATGTAATCTCTGAAAGGCTAAGAGCCTGAAACTATATTGTAACTTTCTGTTGTTGAATAATACAATGGCTCAAACTTTGGAGAGTGGGTTTTTTCACCTGAAATGGTTTTCCCCACGTAAAATCTCTATGTTCTATTTTTTGTAATATATTTCATCTGTGTTGTTGCTTGTTGTTGAATTTACTTGTGTTTCTCTCAGAAGGATCAATTTGGGAAATAACTGTGTTTGTTTCCCCTTTAAGACATAGTTGTACGTGTCTTTGAGGCAACCTAATCGAAATGAAAGTTATTGAAGGCACTACTGTTATGGAGGTTTCTTCGAGAGATGCCCCTGATTTTCCCAACATCTATGACCAAACTCATTTTATGTATAACAATATGCATTAAAGTATGAGGAATACCTAGTCATAGCATTTACATATACAAAATGAGGGGGCCTTCTTCACATTTGCTTGCTCGTGTCTCCTACCCTTGTGAATCCATCAAAATTAGTTGTCCTTATGTTCTACCTTTTTCTTTAGTGATTGGGAACTGATTGGTTATCCTTCTTGTTTGTAGTAGTCTTCTCTTATTCACTAGTTTTCACTATCTCTATAGGTTTCTCTTTGGATGTACTCTCTTTGCAAACTTCTCCATTGCTAGAATTGGACTTTTCTTCACCCTAAATATTTCATACAATTTTTTAGAAGTTTCCATAAAGGTGCTCTCACTTTTCTCAAGCCTTAGAGAATATTTTTCTTTATTGGAGAGCTTTTGGGTACTCAATAACTCATCTAAAATTTTTGAGCCACCTTTTAGCTTCAATCCTTTCTCTATTTGTTTTGTGGCCTTTTGAAGATATTTTCTTAGAGAAACAATTTCTTCCTCAAGCTTCATGTATATGTAAACCTTATATTGTAGCTTGGAATTTATCACATCCTCCACCCTCTTGGATTCTTCAACTTGCAAATTCAAGCTAACCACATTCTAGTTAGATTCTTTAAGATTCTTGGTTATCTTGTTTTATTCTTTTTGAGCAAGTTTCTTTTGGTGCTTATTCTCCTTATTCAACTTCTCAATATCCTCTCTAAGATCATCAATCTCATCTAGAGCACATATGAGTTCTACTTCTAGGTCAACCTCTCCTACTTCTTCACCTTCTTCACTGGGGTCTTCAACATTTCCATTCTTCTCGTTCTTAATCTCTTTTTCCATGAAGATAAATTCATTTTTTCTCAAAATAAAAGCATAGTCTTGTTCATCCTCCAAGCTATTATAGTCATCTGATACATCACTGTCCTCTTGGATGTATATAATTTTATTATTTTTCTAAAAACTCCTCTTAGGGTAGTAGGGTTTCTTAATTTTACTATCTACCTCTTGTTAAGAGTTATCCTTCTTATTGTAGGGAAATTTAGCAGAAAAATGACCTACTTTACCAAAATTAAAGCACTTGAAGGGTAACTTACCTTTGTACTTTCTAGAGCCTCTTCTAAGTATTCTAATGAAAATTTCCTCTTCTTCATCAGTCTCATCATTCCCAGGTGTAGTTGGCTCAACCTTGTCTTTCTTAGGTACTTCATCCTTTTCCTTGTTTGCAACCTTGAATGCAACTTCTCTCTTTGATGGTTCTACATCTCTTGTTCTCATCTCATATGTCGTGAATATTCCATGCAACTCATCAAGAGTGAGTTTATCAACTTCTACTCCTTCCTCTATTGAGAGATCTTACGACCATATTTTTTTTCCATTGAACTTAAGACTTTTTACACAATGAAATTTTATTTTACTTCTTCTTCATATCCTCTAATAGAGTTTACCACATCTTCAACTCTTAGAAGATAATATGCAATATTCTCCTCTTTAGTCATCTTCAGTCATCTTTAGACCTTCAAAAATTTCTCTAAGAACTTGTAACTTAGCCAACTTTACCTTGTCATATTCTTCATAAATATTTTTCATCTTATCCCAGACATCTTGTGCAATTTTACAATGCATAACCTTGCCAAGTACTAACCTAGACAAACTATAGATAATGGCATGCCTTGCACTTTCATTGTTCTCATGATCCTTCTTTCCTTTAGCATCAGTAGGAGGAGTAGTAGGAGGAATATAGTTATTCTTCACAAACATCCAAACATCAAATCCTGTGGATCCAAAATATACGTTCGTCAGTATGCTCCAAAAAGTATAACATGATCCATCGAGTTGAGGAGCCTTGTTTGTAGAGGAGCCTTCCTAACTGTTCATTGTGTTCACTTTACCAAAATCTACTTGAGCTAATTAAGCTTCTCCTAGGGAACCTAGGGCTTTGATACCAATTGTTGGAACATAACAATCTACTAAGAGGGGAGGGTGAATCAGTAGATATTAAACTATTTCCCTTTTAATCCCTTGTGTGGATTATTTCCTTAAGCTTTGAAAGTGAAAATTAAATCTTAATATGTAAAAAAAAAATCATGCACAAACATAAACATCACATAACACCAAAAATATGTTGAAAACCCAAGATGGGAAAAAACCATAGTGAGAAATGCTACTAGGACCTACTATCCTAATCAATCCTCACAATAAATTTTACAATTAAATTTTTAAGAGTGCTAACCCTAAGGAGACACTAATCCCCTGTTTTAGGATCACCCACTCTAAGGAAGAACCCACTCCCTAAAATAAGAACCTACCTAGATATTTGATGACACCCACCAATTAGATTTAAAATTTAGGTTATTACTACTTGATTACAATTCAATGTTGCAACTTATTTGAAATTGCACAACATTCTGCACCTCTATACTCTTCTCTACACCACACCTTACTTGGCTCACTAAATATTAACCCAAATAAAATCTCTAATTTGTTTTTAGATCCCACTCATTTAGAGACTGGTTATTCTTTGTCTGCAATTCTTCTTGCTTTCAGTCTACTTCATGCACTCTACTTCTTGTCCCCTCTTCATCAAAATTTTTATTTTCTATTTTGTATCTCCTTCACCGAATTTTAGCGATTCCTCGAGATCCTCATCCACACATAGATCTACTATTAGGGTTTTCCTGATATCTTCTTCATCACACTACCTTTGCATCGAGCCTCACACTCATTAAATTCTGATATAGTAAATTTTCTAAATGTGACTATGTAAAACCCTATGATCACATATGTATTTAATATATTCTTCTAATAACTTGATTTGATCTTTATCCTAATATCTGTTGTTGTTTGTGCTACTGTTTTACACATCAAATCTTCATTTACATTGGTCACGAGTGTAGGTGAACCAATTAATTTCAAGTGCATAGCCTAAAACCTCGTTCACATGGACTTAGCCATTTGAGATCTTTGAATTTAAATTTTGATCATTGATTTGAAGCCTTCGTGCCATGATCAACCATTCCTCAGTCATCATCCTCAATTTTAAAACATCTATGTTGGATGATCTTCATTTAACTAGCACCATTGATCTTTACCCAATTGCATGTCGCAACTCCACTTTAGTCCTCGTCATTCATTTTTGTGATGTGAAGGGATACAACAATCACCGTATGATCCCTTACATTCAACCATCACCATTAACAATCCATTACATATCACTGGGTGATCTCATAATGCTGGTTTACAATTTTTGGTCAAACTGGACATTGAACTAAATTTCTTTAACTAAATCTTTACTATCGGGCACCTATAGCGGCTAAACCATAAGGAATTTGAAGATGATGCAAACTAGTGATTTGTGAAATTTTTTCTGTAGACTCTAAATATGTATTTTAAAAAAAATTTGGAATTAGATTGCACTTCTTTTTCCATCTCCTTCGAAAACTAGTTTTTAATAGTAAAACCATTTTTAAAGAGTGACGTTACTGGCTTACAAATAATTTTTTTCTATGAAGGATAAAATTATAATTTTGAATTTAGATTCATAACTAAAATATCTAGTGTGTGGAATTGGTTTCATAGCATTTCATTGAATATTTTTTTCTTAATTAAGTTTCAAAGTCAAACCAATTACAATTTAGACATGATTTACTAGCTAAAACATAATTTTTTTTGTATGTATCAAAATTCTTTTTTTTTGGTTGGATCAGGGACATCAATATCTAGTGCACTGATATTTTTCAATTTTTTTGATAATATGCTATTTTTCCACATGTACAGAATAGAGAGCTTGATTTTTGGTGAAAAACCTACATTCACAAGAAATAATAAATAAATATAATAATCAAATTAAATATATTTAAAATTATACTTTTTGGAAAGCTTATATTAAGGACTATATACTTACAAAAAATAAATTTTAAATGAATTCATTTGATAGATCCCAAAAGGTAAATCAAAACTAGTTTTTTATCAACATTTTGATAGGTGTAAAGGAGACTCTGTTATAGGTATGGTTTAAAACTAGCATGGTTCTATCCAAGGGGGTTTGATCTAAGAAAATTTGATCAAACCCTATTCAATTGGAATCCTTTAAATGGAAATTTTCAAGCTTAAATAATATATTTCCTAAAAATATGTGATTCTAGCAAAAAGCAGAATGTCCCAAAAAGTGTAAACCACTATTGTAGGATCACCCCACTACTTTTCCTATGCCTCCAAATTTCATTATCGTGATGTAGAGAACCTTTGATATGTAATAAAATTTTTCCATCTATCTTCCACTTCATGTGTCATGCTCCTAAAATACCTCAGGGTAAAGCCTAAGACCCATTGAATCCTCAGCAGGACAACAGGCTACTGCCACCTTTTCATGCCTACGTTATATTCCACTAGTTCCCATCATTCATCACTCATTAATGAATTTGTTCCTTCATTTTTCTTCACAATAGAAATGTGAAGCAATCGAGTGATATCCTTCCACATGTCCTATTAGATAATGGACCCACATGAAGCACTTTGTGCACCTTTTGATCATCAATATTCTATCTCCACCATTGCCCGCTATCCCATGGGACTTAGACAGGGACCCACCATATCTTTAGTGGTATGGAGGGCACTGTCCGATCTCCAAGGCTCAATCACAACCATTCAACTCCCATTACCTTTCACTCATTGCTCATCATGAAAAAACTTCTACGTCGAAGACACCAAAGCCCAATGTGAAGTTATAAGCTGATAACCATTGGATCTTCTATGCATCAATCGACATTGTCAGATCTTCATCGTGGGAATATAAAGTGTCACTAATAGAATTGGCCACAATAGCATCAAAAAACGATGTGAGAATATCATCACAATGGACACTTCATTAGACAAGCTAGTGGCACAAGGAAAGAGGGGCTAGTCACACTAATGAATTCAATGGCTTAATTAATGACTTAAGTGACCAACTACTCTTGATAAGTATTCAACAAAAAAATATAAAATTTGATTAGTGCTATGACTGCAAGGCCTAAGGTTTAACTTTAAAACCCTAAAACTATCCGAGGAAAAGATAACTTATTTTTGATCACATCCTACATCCTCTAGACTTGCAACTTATATTTCTGAGAAGCTCTTAGAAAACCCATGTTGAAGTTGGCCAAAGAAGTTCCTTAAAATACCTAGAAGCAATAGTTGCAAAAAAGTGACAGTATTTTATTTCAACTTTGCAACATTGTAACATTCACAAAGCCATGCTTTTGACTTCACCAACCTACACAAAATCTTCCTGAACCAAATCCACTACATCTCTCAAAAAATTCTTTGACATCAATGACACTTTTGATATTAATGACAACCAAATTTCCAACAATACAAATATCCAACAAATAACCCAACTTGGATATACATGAAGGTGAGAAATTGTAGGAACATACAACCAAATTTATTGACCACTACCCATGCTTCATCTAACACTCTCCTCTTCTCAGGTTCTCTATCAAACATGTAGATGTATGGAATAAAGAAGGCATCATTGACCCTCCTAAGAGAATATATACTTTTATTCAAGGTCAATTTGGAGTAATATTGATAAACTAGAACATGCCTTCTATCACCCTCTGATGTCAACCTTGGAAAGTTCCTCATTGATGCAACAACATAGACCAAGTATGAAGTCATATAAAATATCAATTAGGTGGGAACCTTTATGAGTTGATCATGGATTGCATCACTTATCTGTTGACCCTAGAATATCTATTGTTACCTCTTCCTTATGAAATCAAAGTACAAGTACATCCACTCCTAAAAAGTGGAAGAGGTAGGAAATCCCTTAACTCAACTGAGAAGGGTGATCAAGTCATTTAATTCCTCAATTAAATCACTGCGAGGAAAGATCTTAGGCCATATTGAAATATTTGGCCTTTGATTCTTTGGCCACCTTGTATTGATTTCCTTCTTGCACCTATCTTGAATCTCATCATAATGAGCTTGTGTATTCTCTGTAACAACCCAAATAGATAATTCACAAAATCTACTATGTTTTTAAAATAATAATATATGTAAAAACCATTTTACCATTATATATATATATTTTAAAAATAACACATTATCTACAACTTCAAATAACATTGAATTTTAGTATCTTTTTCCAAAAACTGCAAAGATAAAAAAAATGAGCAAGGATTGCTCTCCATAGAACCATATTGGCATTGTGAAGCCACATGGACTCTAGCCAAAACCTTGAGAAAGAAAAGAACTACCAGTAAACTTATTTTTTTGTTGATATTCATAATATTTAAGTATTGTAGTTAGTGGGTATGTAACGCTTTCTGGGATCCAAATTTTCAAGACAATTCTTCATTGGTTGCTACCCACTCAAGTGCAACAACTTATATTTTTTGTTTACCACAAAATTGAAATTAGGTGAAAATTTCTTGATTCTAATGTATAACTTCATTAAGGAAAACCATTAAATAATCCTTGGACCAAACTCTTTTTTTTAGTAACCAAGGTCCATAACAACGAGGTGAGAACATAGAATTAAATTCTAGTTCCAATGATATGATTTAAGAACATAGTACATAATTTACAACCTTTCATAACCATACATTAGTTGAAAATATCTAGAGTAACATTAAATAAGGAAACCTTCTAATGATTATAAGTAATTCTCAATCTAATAATTGATTACATGGGAAAATCAAAGATTTTATATATGTATATAATTCTCCTAAGGTTTTCAACCACCTTTTTTTAAATCTATTTGTCCATAACAAAAGAAAATGGGATACATGGATATAATATGTGATGTTTGATAATGATGAAAGAAAGGGGCATAAGATGTGTAATAATTACTTTATCAATTCACATTAGGAGACAATGGATATAGATGCAGGCCTACCATACCATAGCTCATAGGGACTATTGTCACTATGTGCTCTAATTTGAACTCTTTTCAGAATATAAACTGTAGTATGAACAACTTCTCTCCAAAACATATCTACTAACTTGGCCTCATTGAGCATTGTTCTATCCATGTCCCTAACCACCCTATTTTTTCTTTCAACAACTCCATTCTATCATGGAGTTATTGGTGTAGAGTATTGAATTTTGATTCCATGTGCTTCATAATACTCAATAAATTCACTTGATGTGAATTCTCCTCGTTTGTCTGATATCAAGAATTTAATTCTTCTTACCATCTCCTCAACCATTTTCCTAAATATCTTAAATCTTTCAAATGCTTGGTTATTTTCCTTTAGAAAGGTTACCCATATCATTCTTGTATAGTAATCAATTAGTAACATGAAGTATCCTTCACCTTCCAATCCTCTTGTCCTTGTAGGCCCACATGAATTAGTATGAACCAACTATAAAGGCTTACTAGTTGAATATTCCTTAATTGGAAATTTAGCCTTTGTTTGCTTTCCTTGCTAACATTCTTTGCATATGATATTTTTAGGTTTGGTTATTTTAGGCATACATTGTCTTACAAGACCTCTTGAAATTACCTTCGCCAAATTTTCAAAGTTTACATGCCCTAATCTCCTATGCCACAACCAACTTTCATCGACTTGGCCTATCAAACAACTTTGAACTTTCACTTCATAAAGATTGTAAAGATTGCTGTTAGTTCTCAATCGTTGTGCAATTGTCTTTCCATTTTTCCTTATTCTACATCCTTCTAAATCAAATGTGACCTTGTAACCATTGTCACACATCCGAATAAAACTAAGAAGATTGTGCTTCAATCCCTCAACATACAAGACATCTTTAGTGGGATTTTTACCATGTAGGCTTAATATTCCTTTTCTGCATATCTTGAATGTTGTATTGTCACCCGAGCTCACTGATCCTCCATTGCATTTCTTGAGTTTGATGAATTTTCTTTTGTCTCTAGTCATGTGCTTAGAGTAACCACTGTCTATCATCCATATATTTTTCTTCTTGGCATGCAGTGCCATTTGTGCAATCATTGATTATGTGGAACTTTGTTCTTTTCCTTTCCACATCTTGTTAGAATTATTTTCTATCTTTTATAACTTTTCCTCCATAACTTCAAATTCTTTGTTTATCTTAGGAGGTGAATTTTGCTTTTTCTCTTCCTCCACATTTGGTCTTGCAAATTTTTTTCTACAATTTTTAGCTATGTGACCATAATTATTACTATTACAACATATTATATTCATGTCAAATAATGGAGCAAATGGGTTCTTTCTTAAAAAGTTTGTAATCCTCTTAGGCATAACTCTACATTCTCTAGGTCTATGACCAAACTGATTGCATGTAAAAAAAGATCCATAAAAGTATGAGGAATACTTGGTCATAGCATTTCGATGTTCAGAATGAGGGGGCCTTCTTTACATTTGTTTCCTTGTGTCTCTTACCCTTGTGAATCCATTAGAATCGGTCCTCCTTATGTTTTTCCTTTTTCTTTGGTGATTGGGAATTGATTCGTTATCCTTCTTGTCCATTGTAGGCTTCTTATCTTCACTAGTTTTCACCGACTCTACAGGTTTCTCTCTCGATTTACTCTCTTTGCAAACTTCTCCATTGCTATAATTTTACTTTTCTCCTACCCTAAATCTTTCATACAAATTTTCAAAAGTGTCTATAAAGGCACTCTTACTTTTCTCAAGCCCTAGACCAGATTTTTATTTGTTAGAGGGCTTCTAGGTACTCAATAGCTCATCTAAAATTTTTGAGCCATCTTTTCTTAGAGAAAAAAATTCTTCCTCAAGATTCATGCATCTTTCAACCTCATATTGTAGCTTGGAATTTATCACATCCTCCACCCTCTTGGCTTCTTCAACTTGTAGCTTTAAGGTAACTACATTCTAGTTATATTCTTCAAGATTCTTGGTTAGCTTGTTTGATTCTTTTTGAGAAAGTTTCTTCTGGTGCTTATTCTCCTTCTTCAACTTCTCAATATCCTCTCTAATATCATCACTATCATATAGAGCACAAATGAGTTCTCCTTCTATGTCAACCTCTCCTTCTTCACCTTCTTCACTGGGGTCTTCAAACTTTCCATTCTTCTCATCCTTAGTCTCTTTTTCCATGAAGAGAAATTAATTTTTCTCTCACAAAAAAAGCATAGTCTTGTTCATCCTTTGAGATATTATAGTCATTTGATACATCAATGTCCTCTTGGATGTATATACCTTTCTTCTTTTTTCTAAAAAAATCCTTCTCTTAGGATAGCAAGGTTTCTTCATTTTACTATCTACCTCTTGTTCAAAGTTACCCTTCTTATTGTAGGGACATTTAGTAGAAAAATGACCTACTTTACCACAATCAAAGCACTTGAAGGGTAACTTAAATTTTTAATTTCTAGAGCCTCTTCTAAGTATTCTAATGAAATTTTCATCTTCTTCATTAGTCTCATCATGCTTGGATGTAGTTGCCTCAACCTTATCTTTCTTAGGCACTTCATCCTTTTCCTTATTCACAACATTGAATGCAACTTCTCTCTTGGATGGTTTTGCATCTCTTGTTCTCATCTCATATGTTGTGAATATGCCATGCAACTCATCAAGAGTGAGTTTTTCAACTTCTCTTCCTTCCTCTATTGATAGATCTTAAGATCATATTTCTTTTCCATTGAACTTAAAAATTTTTGTACAATGAAATTTTATTTTTCTTCTTCTTCATATCCTCTAATAGAGTTTACAAAATCTTCAACTCTTAGAAGATAATCTACAATATTATCCTTTTTATTCATCTTCAAACCTTCAAACCTTACCATGAAAACTTGTAACTTAGCTAGATTTACCTTGTCATCTCCTTTGTAATTTTTTTTCAGCTTATCCGAGACATCATGTACAATTTTACAATGCATAACCTTGCCAAGTACCAACCGAGATAAATTGTAGATAATGGCATGCCTTGGAATTTCATTGTTCTCATAATCCTTATTTCTTGTAGCATCACTAGGAGGAATATAGTTATTATTCACAGACATCCAAACATCAAATCCTAGGGTTCCCAAATATGCCTCCCTCAATATGATCCATCGAACTGATGAGGCTTATTTGTAGCGAAACCTTCCTGAAAATTCATTGTGTTCAATTTATTAGAATCTACCTATGTTGATTAAGATTCTCCTAAGGAACCTAGGGATTTGATACCAATTGTTGGAACACAACAATCTACTGAGAGGGGGCTTGAATCAGTAGATATTAAACTATTGAGTCCCTTTTAATCCCTTGTGTGGATTAATTCCTTAAGCTCTAAAAGTATAGATTAAAAGTTAATATGTGGAAACAAAATCATGCACACACATAAAAATCACATAACACTAGATATATGTGGAAAACCAAAGATGGGTAAAAACCATGATGATAAATGCTGCTAGGATCTATTATCCTAATCCAACCTCATAGTCAATTGTCTAATTACAAAGTTTAAGGGAACCAACCTTAAGGAGACACTAATCCCCTATTTTAGGAGCACCCACTCCAAGGAAGCACCCACTCTCTAATCCAAGCACCTAACTAGATATTTGATGACACCCACCAGTCAAATTTACAATTTAGGTTATTACTACTTGATTACAATTCAATGTTACAACTTATTTGTAACTGCACAACATTCTGCACCTTTATACTTTTCTCTACACAACACCTTACTTGGCTCTCTAAATATTAACCCATAAAAAATGTCTACTTTTTGTTTGGGTTCTACTCATTTAGATACTGGTGCATTCTTTGTTTGCAATTCTGCTTGCTTTCACTCTACTTCATGCACTCTACTTCTTGTCCCATCTTCATCAAAATTTTTATTTTCTATTTTGTATCTCCTTCACCAACTTGCAGTGATGCCTCGAGATCCTCATTCATACACATATCTACCATTAGAATTTTCTTGATATCTTCTTCATCACACTACCTCTGCATCAAGCCTCACACATTAATTTTTGATACAATGCATTTTTTAAATGTGACTATATAAAACACTAGGATCAGATATGCATGTAATATATTCTTCTAATCATTTAATTTGATCCTGATCCCAATCTTTGTTGCTGTCTGTGCTATCGTTCTATACATTAAATCTTTATTTACATTGGTTTCAGGTGTAGGTGAATCAATTAAATTCAAGTGTAGAGCCTAAACCCTCATTCAGATGGACTTAGCTATTTGATATATTTGAATTTAAATTATGATAATTGATTTGAAGCCTTTGCACCATGATCAACCATTCCTTAGTCATCATCCTAAAGTTTAAAACATTTTCATTGGGCGATCTTCATTTAATTGGCACCATTTTTCTTTAACCCATCACATATCACAGCTTCACTTTAGTCCTCGCCATCCATTTACATGATGTGAAGGGATACAATGATCACCATCCAATCCCCTACATTCAATCATCACCATTCATGATCCATCATGTACCACTGCTTTTGCTATGCCTCCAACTTTCATTATCATGATGCACATAACCTCCATGATGTAATCAAACCTTTCCACCTCTCTTCCAAGTCTTCATGTTTCATGCTCTCGCCATACTTGGTGGTAAATCCTAGGACCCACCAAATCCTCAACACAGTAGTGGGACCACCTGCTCATGTTGACATTATATTCCACTAGCTCCCATTGTTCATCATTGATCACTGAATGTGTTCCTTCATTTTGCTTCACAATAGCAATGTGAAGCAATTGGGTGATATCCTTCAATGTGTCCTTGTAGATACCAGACCCACATGAAGCACCTCGTGCACCATCTGAACATCAATATTTTATCTCCACCATTGCACGCTATCCCATGGGACTTAGACGGGGACCCACCATATCTTAAACGGGTTGGCAGGCACCATCCAATCTCCATTGCTCAATCATAGCCATTCAACTCCCATTAACTTCCACTCATCACTCATCACACAAAAAATTCTATGTTGAAGACACCAAAGCCAATGTGAAGGAATAAGGCGATAACCATTGGATCTTCTATGCATCAACCTACACTGTCAAATCTTTTTCATGGGCACCTAAAGCATCACTAATAGAATTGGCCATAATAACATCAAACAACAATGTGATATATCATCACAATGGACACTTCATCAAACAAGCCTGTGGCACAAGGAAAGAGGGGCCAATCACACTAATGACTTTGATGGCTTAATTGATGACTTAAATGACAAACTACTCTCTATAATTAGTCAAAAACAAAATAGAAAACTTGATTAGCACCATGACTTCAAGGCATAAGGTTTAACTTTAAAACCCTAAAACTGTCTGAGGGTGGAGATAATTCATTTTCGATCACATCCTACATCCTCCAGACCAACAAATTATATTTCTGAGAAGCTCTCAGAAAACCCATGTTGAATTTGGCTAAAGAAGTTCCTTTAGATACCTAGTAGCAATAATTGCAAAAAAGTGACAACATTTTATATCAAATTTGCAACATTGTGAGCAACATTGCAACATTCATAGAGCCATGCTTTTGACTTCACCAACCTAGACCAAATATTCCAAAACCAAATCCATTGCATCTCTCAAACATAGATCCACACCTAACTTGTTTAAAATATCAATACTACAAACATTAAGAGTTGATCTAGTATCAATAATGGTACATCTAATGCCAATTTTGTTAATAACAACCATTATCATTAAGGCATCATATTTAATTTATATTTTAAGAGGGAGTAATTAATTTTGATGAAAGATAATATCTATATTTGTGGAATTCATTCCCTTAAGAAAATATACTACATCATTTGGTTTAATGCTAGAAGGAACAACGACATTTTGTAAATCCTTTTCAAGCACGTTAAGGTAAATTAGTGAGTTTTGAATAAAATACCACAATAAAATCTTAGTAAGAGTAGAATGAAGTTGCTCCACAATATCAAACCCCTTACCATTATGTTGAGGAAAATAAGGTACAATAGTGAGAATAGGTTGTGAGAAAGGGATTTATGGAGGGATGGTTTGCACTTGTTTTGGCTTCTTGTTGTTATGTGTGTTGTATGTGTTACATATTGGTTATTGTTGTACCAAAAGATCGGCCTCTTAATGCTCAATACAACTGATAGAGTTAATGAGCTCATGAGAGGTGGTTAAGTCATGTCCCAAAACCAAGTGTTGTGTTACATAGGACAAGGAGGCTAAGGGTATACACCTTGCAATGATCCCCCTAGCACAAGCGAGGGGTTTGAACCCATGACCTAGGATTTGATACTAATTATTGCATAGACGGTTGTTGTTACACCAAAATATCAACCTATTAAATGCTCAATACAAATCTAGAGTTAATGAATCCATGGGAGATGGCTAATCCATGTCATGAACCTAATTGTTACACTCATGCACAACACAAGGAGACCAAGGGCACACACCTTGTAATAATATGTGTGATCAAAATCATGATATTTTTATTGTTGTGATACATTTTGTTGTCTATGATTATGTTGAATCAATTGTCTTGCATTTTTAAGATATGACTAGGTGGTGTTGGTTTGTTTGATGGTTGTCCTATAAAAAGGATTTATATTTTTATGGTTAAGGTGGATTTGAAGGTGGGTAAATCACTAATTGAGGTTTTATTGCATTTATTGTTCTTTAACATGTTAAAACCTTACAAGTCTTAGTGGACAATTTAGGAGAGATGAAATCCTCAAGGGCCTTATATAACACATCAAGATTATCACAACTAAAAGACTTGTTATATGTATAAGAGACTTGTAGAAATAGATCTAATATGATCAGATTATTGAAATTTCTCCAAGATATTAATTATAACATTAACTATGTATTGCAACTTATGTTTATGTTCGTTAATGTTAACTACAACCAAATTTAGTTTCATAGATCTGTTATAGTGACATAACTAAAAAATATGGTCCAAATTTATATAAGATATATATAGATATCAAATTGTGATTGAAATATGAGCCAAAATGAGAAGGTTTGGGGCACAATACATTCTAGATTGGCTTTATTTTTTTCTAAAAATTTAATTTATGAGATATTCATGATAGGTAATGTAGAGGATGATATTTTATACCCTTGATTCTTAGGAAAAGTAGAGTATAAAAGGAGAAAATGGTCCTCAACTACCTCAACTACCTCAAGGAACAAAGCTCAAGTGATAGGATAGAATTATGAGAGTTCTAGATAGATTATCGAGTTCTCAACCAAGGATGTAAGCATGACACATAGATGTTCCAATAACACACTAGCATCTCGTATGGATTGAAAATTGAGAATATCTCAAAAATAGCTGAGTGACTACTAACAATTTGGTTGCTAGTAACTTTGAGAATGTAGGGAAATGACAGAAAGTAATAGAGCTAAAGTAAAGAAAACCAAATAAAATGTAGACTAAATAGCATGTAGATGATAAAATGAGGGAACATAAAGAAATAAGTCACAATAAACCAAGTGATGAATCCATTAGCAACAAAGTGTCCCTAACACTTGCACACATAAGACCGAGATAAAATGTTGGGGCTATTTAGGTTATTTCCTTAGTCAAACCCCCATTTTGATGTTTCCACCTCCACAGAAAACCAAATTGATAGATAAATAAAAAAATAAATAGACAAGACAGAAAATGAATAGAAAAGAGAGAGAGAGAATGGCTATGAGAGCTAAGAGAGTTGTAGAGAACATTTTGAGAGCTTGAGAGAAAGAAAGAGTAGTGCAATTGTGTGAGAAAGAGAAAGAGAAGAGAGAAAAGAGAGTGAGAGTAAATATCCAAGAGAGAAAGACAAAGAGAGACCAAATTAAGTGAAAAGATATATATAAAAGAGAGTAGAGGAGGGAAAAGAAGGTTCATGAGCTGTTACAAGCCGTCCCAAGCCATTTCCACTGACCAAGGTAGGTCAATATGCTCAAAAATGGATGTTTGAATGTTGAAATTTCATGGGATTCTAGCGTGACATGCAAATATTCATGTGGCACACTAGTTTCTAGACCAATCATGCTTAAAAATGGTTGGAATAAGGAAAATACAAGGTTTAATCCAAATTTGACACAAGAAGATAGCTACTGAAAAGGGGTCTTGAGCATCCTGAGAGGGAAAAAGGCGAACGTAAGGGTGAAGACGAGCCTAATCAAATACTAAGGGAGTGGAAACTAAAGTGGATACAAAAGTGTAGGTAAAATTGTAAGGGTATACAATTTGAACAACTCTATGGGTAACAAAGGCTTGAGGTAGGGTTGGTTCATATTTGAATTTGAAATTGCTACTATTTTCACCAATTTTATGAAATGGGACCTTATGCAATGAACTAGGGTTTTCAAAATTTTCAAAAATTATGTTCTTTTTAACCAAATCATGCACTAATTCAAAAAATTCAAGAAAATTTCTTAGAGATCTAATGTATTTTAAAATTGGAAAATGCACAAGATGTTTCAATAATTGCATGAAATCAAATACATAACACTTTTATCTCAAATGAAGACACTTCTTTTTGCAACAAAAAGTGACCTAAATTTTGAAATGTTTTAAAATTTCTACCTAATTTCTAGATCTAAAGGAATTGAATTAAAATAAGAAGATATACATGATGTTTGAAGCGTTAGGTTCACCAAAATATTTTGTTGAAAAAGGGATCCTAGGACTAGTGTCTATCTACATTAAGATAAATCCTTTTTCATTTAACATTAGAAGCCAAATTGATAAGGATATAAGATTAACTTGCAACCTAATAGGTGAGTCAATCTACCTTGTATTTAGTTCTTTATTGATTTGTAAAGTTATTGAAATTAATTTGTATTTATTCAATTAATTTGACTAAGAGACTTAATTTGAAAACATAATTGTTTTGCACTAATGAAACTAAATTTTTAGAAAATTAACTAAAATTGGAGAAGGTAAAAGTAATTTTCACCTGTGACTATGATTTGTCACTTAAATAGCTAGTCTAGGGTACCGTATGCCCAGATTGAGCTCCTATTTTTTTGGATCCAACTTCAAAAGATTGTAACTCCCATTCCACCTTCTACAATCCTACTTTGGAATATCCATCTTCAAATCTAAACCTACAAAAATCTCAACAAAAGAGGGAAAAGTGGTGGCTATATAATATTTTTCCCAAGTCAAACCCCCATTTTGGTGTTTCTACCTCCATGAATAGTTGATCGATTGATTAAAATAAAGTGTGTTCTCTTAACCTTAAGTGCATCTTGTTGCAAGAATGGAAGAACAATGGAGTGTTTTCATTGATGTCAACCAATCAGCTGGTTATCTACTACTTGCTGTTGATTGTATATGCCGAGGATATTGAGAAAATTGTATTAAGAGAAGGTTGCTAGTTCTGGTGATTGTGAACTATGCTTTTCTATGTTTTGATTGAGGTCCAAGAGAAGTTTTTCTGGTCCAAATTTCTCTTTGATGAAGTCTTATGGTGTATGGTTCAAAATTTGTGTTGCCCTGGTTCTATTGAAGTTGGTATTGGAATTTGAAAGTATAGAGATTAATTGATCTATGTGTTTTACATTGGTGTGGCCAGGCGTGTGTCAAGCACTACTTTTGAAGTTGATGAAGCATGTTGGATCTATTATGGGTCTCAGTGAAGTGTATGTTTGGGTTGTGCTCATTCTAATTCCACCCTAGGATGTTTAATGCTAACCTAATTTGAAAGTTGAAGTTGGAGGGTCGACTTTGTATCTTTTCAAGGTTGGACATAGTATAAATATAGAATGTGCTAGTGATGAAAATTGTACATAAGAAAGAAGGAAGATAAGTGAAAGATAAAACATGAATTTGATGCTATTCTTAAAGTGTATGAGTTAAGTGTGTGGTTATTCCATGTGGAGCTTAACGCTGAGTTTCCAGATGTAGTGATCAAAAGGTGAAATCTATCATTCATGTGAGTTGATTAGTGATTGTGGTGGAATATTCGTTGCATTGGGATTGTTGTCTCTCTATAACAAGTCTCTTTTGTCTTCTTTGTATCTCTGTGGTAGTGATCCTCTGGGTTGTAGCCCTGTGGACAATGAGTCCTTATTTTGGCAGTGAGCCTTATCTTAGGCAGTAAGCCTTTTTGTAATCGGTTTTGATATTCTCTATAGTGTGAGTTAATCCTGACTATGGTTTTTACCTCATTGGGTTTTCCACACAAATATGGTGTTATTGTGTTTGTGCATTTTTATTTGATGGTTAATCACTTAATCAATTTGTGTGTTAATTCTGATAATTGAATTTAAGGTTATAATTTGTGACAACTGATTCAAATTCCTCTCAGTTGTCCTATCCAACAATTGGTATCAGAGATTGGTTCCTTGGTGAAGAGCTTAACCACTTGAGGAAGGTTTGGGATGGCTAACAAAGTGATATTTGATTATCCAAAGTTTTATGGATTGAAGAATATCTGGAGTATTGCAGATTTGATGTAGAGAAAGCTTATAAGAATACCTACGCTCCTCTTGCAAATGGTCTGAGTACACCTGAGAAAATTAAAGCACATGAAGTGAATAACAAGGTGAAGTTCATATTGAAGAATAGCTTGGTACATTTTGAGTTGATTAAGCTTCAGAATTTGAATATAGCCAAGGAATTCTAGGATGCTTTAGAAAGAGTACACAATGGTGATGAAAGGGTGAAAGAAGAAAAATTACAGAATTTGGAAACAAAGTTTGATCTTTTACATATGTCCGAAGATGAGAATGTTAAATATTTTGTATAGAGATTGGATGAGGTAGTGACTGCAATGTGATCTCTTGGCGCTACTATAGATGAAACCAAAATTGTAAAGAAGATTCTCATAACTCTTCCTGATGCTTATAGTGAAAGGTTGAGTACTATTGAGAAGACTATAGATTACAAGACATTTACTAAGGATATGTTAGGATTCTTGATATCTTATGAAATGAGGAAGATGAATCTAAGAAGTGAAGGAAAAATAGAGACTAATTTTAAAGCTACAAAAATAGAAGATTTAGATGAAGAGAACTTTGAAGAAATCGAGGCTAACTTTGTAAGAATATTAAGAAAAGGCTCTAGTAAGTATGAAGGTAAATTTCCCTTTAAATGCTTTAGTTGTGGAGAAATTGGTCACTATGTTGCAAAGTGTCTGGAAAGAGCTAAAAATAATGAACAAAGATATGAGAAATAAATGAAAGCAAAGAAGATTAACAAAGCTTACTATGTTAATGAGAATGCTAGTATTTTAGATTAAGATTTAGAATATGAAGATCTAGATGAAAATGAATTCTTGTTCTTGGTGATTAAAGATGAACCTACTTCTACTAATTTAGAAAGACAACCAAAGGAAAGTCCTTCGAAGAAGGAGAAGGAGAAGGAGGAAGAGAAAAATGAAGGTACAATTATCTATGCCCTATATGCTAAACAAGAAAATAATTTTTGGGTAGTCGATAGTGGTTGTTCACATCACATGACTAGTGACAAGAGTAAGTTTGTGAAACTTGAAAAATATGATGGAGGTTTGGCTATGTTTGGAGATGATATTGGTGCTAAAATTTGTGGGATAGGTTCAATAAGTTTTGATGACAAGCATCATACTAACAATGTCTACTATGTCAAGGGTTTAAGGCATAATTTTTTGAGCGATGGTCAAATGTGTAGAAAGGGATATGATCTTGTGTTTAAGGATGAGAAGTGAGATATTTGGAAAGGATCTAGAACATTGATTGCTACATGAATTTTTTTTGAAGGGAATATTTATCAACTTAAAGGTGTTGATGGATTACTTTTATGACTCAAATAAATGACAACTAGTTATGGAACAAGAGAACATGTCACATGAATTATGATAACTTGGCAAGGATTAGTACTATTTAGGTTGTGAGATATCTATCGAGAATTACAAAGCCTATAAATTCTATCTGCAAGAATTTCTAGTTCGGGAAGTAGAGAAGAAATCATTATAGATTAAGAGAATAGTCTACTATTGGATTGCTAGATTTGGTTCATATAGATCTTTGTGGTCCTATGAGAGTGCGAAGTCTACTTGGTGAAAGAGGTGGTGAATTCACCTCCCATGAGTTCAATATGTTTTGTGAAGTGAATGGAATAAAGAGACAAATATCTTCTCTGAGAAATCCTCAACAAAATGGAGTTGTTGAAAGGAAAAACAAAATAGTTCAAGAAAATGTTAGGCATATGATCACTGAGGCTGGATTATTAGAAGTTTACTAGAAAGAAGCTATTCACAATACTATGTATGTATTCAATCAAGTTTTAGAAAGAGAAAACAGTACAAAGAATCCCTATGAGCTATGGCACAAAAGATTCCTACAATTAAATATTTCAAGGTTTTTAGAAGAAAATGCTATATTAGAAGAGATGAGGAAACATTAGGAAAGTTTGATGCAAGAAGTGATGAAGGAATATTTATTGGTTACTCTACTAAAAGAAAGGCATATAGATGTTTTAAAAAAAGATTAAGGAATATTATGGAAAGCTCGAATGTGAAGTTTGATGAAATAGTGAAGAATTCTATTGATATTGATGGATATGTTTCTGATGAACATGACTGTGCAAGAATAGAATAAATTGAAGAAGAACATGATAGAGATGAGTAGAAAGAGCATAATTAAAGAGAAGAAGATGCTCTGATAATGTCCCCTAGAACACCAAAATATGTACATAAGAATCATTTAGTAAGTTAGATTATTGGAGACAAGATAAAAGGTGTGTTGACTAGAAGCAAAGCTATTGCTGAATTAAATTTATGCTTACTATTTGAAATCGAGCCAAAGCTAGTAGATGAAGCTTGTAAGGATGAGAATTGGAAGGAAGCAATGAAAGAAGAAATTTTTTAGATTGAAAAGAATCAAACTTTGGGATTGGTCACAAGACCGACATACAAAAATATCATTGGATCAAAATGGGTATTCAGAAACAAGCTGGATGAAAATGGGAAAGTTGTCAGAAACAAAGCAAGGCTTGTGTGTAAAGGCTACTCACAAGTGGAAGGTATATATTTTTAGGAAACCTTTTCCCCGGTAGCAAGAATGGAAGCTATAAGGATTTTCTTGGTATTAGCTGCTTATAAAGAATTCATAGTCTATTAGATGGATGTCAAGTCAACATTTTTGAATGGTGAACTAGATGAAGAGGCCTACATGGAACAACCAAAAGGATTTTAGTTAACAGATCAAATAGATCATATGATGTGTAGATTGAAAAAAGCTTTATATGGACTGAAGCAAGCTCCAAGATCTTGGTATGAAAGGTTTGATAAGTATTTGAATAAAAAAGGATTTAACAAAGGCACAAGAAATAGTAATTTGTATTTCAAAACTGAAAATGAAAAAATCTTGATTGTAGTGTTATATGTTTATGACATTATCTTTGGAGGAAATGAAAATATGTGCAAGATGTTTGTGGAAGAAATGGCGAGATGAATTTCTTTCTTGGGATATAGATTAATCAAATAGAGAAAGGAATTTTCATTTCACAATCTATGTATGTGAGAGAAATGTTGAGAAAATTTGGCATGGGTGGTTCCTATTGATGGGTGTTTTTGAACCTTCTCAACATAGGCAACACACAAGTATGCTACCTCTCTTGAAAGGTAGAAATATGCTAACAAGTTCCAAATCACTACCCCAAGGTCTCTCAGGTGTCAGGCCATGAAAATGCTTGGAATAGTTCAGTTGGTTGATGTGATTTTTTGGTAATCATGGGGAAGCCTTACGTATGTTAAGTTGGAAGGAGATTGGTTGCTTGAATGGAGTTCTTGAGGTATTGGACTTGATGTGTAAATGCTGCAAGTTCAAAACAATAGTCTAGAGCTCCACTTTTATCATGAGATTTGGCTTTACAATGATGCCTGAACTTTTTCTAAATTACTATTTAAAAGAAAGGTCAAAAAGGGAAAGGAAGAAGTTCCTAGACCTGAAACTACCAATGAACAGTAATAATGGAGGATGCTATAGTGGATAGCCTTCCTAAAACTAAGTTCCACTTAACCAAATCAGCTAACAGTCTCATGAAACTAGTGCTATCTCCTAAGGTTTGCAGATTTTCAACCATTCATTCACCAAAAATCATGAACAAAAGATGAAATTTAGGTGCAACAATCAATTCATATTTAAAATAGCTTTACACTTCTATTTATCATCAATAAATAGCAAAAAGTATTAACAAGGAAGGGCATCAACACAACAAAATTCTCTAGCATCAATGAAATACACTAACTAATATTCTAAAGCATGTAAAATACATAGAAAAAAAAGTAAATCTATTCAAATTTATTAACTATGAGGAGAAGAATCACGAAACATGAAGGAAACTCAAGAATCCACCAAAATCAATGAATTTTGATTAGAATTTCAGCAGTATGTCTTTACAACAGCTCAACTCTCTCCTGAAAATGAGACAACACCCCCTATTTATAGTTTTCAAAAATCAAAATGATTGGCCAAGATTTAATCCATTGTGTGGTCAAGATTCACTATAAATTAGGGTTTCACCTACCCCTTAATATTTTACAATTTAGAATACATTCCTTGTCTTCTAGCTTATTTTGTCCCCTAGTGCTTGGTACTATAACACTTTGTCTTCTTTCTTCTCTTCTTCTCTTATTGGAGGAATTTCTTCATCATGGTCGGGGATTTTGTCTTGTTCTTTGGTTAGACGCTATATAGATAGCTCCATATCTTTATCTGTCTCTTTCTTTTCCTCAAAAGATTGTCTCTCAACTTCCTCTCCAATGCCCTTGAGTTGCTAAGCCAACTCTTCCTTGAATTCTTGATCAAAAGTATCTACTATATATTTTGCACTAGGGTCTTCAACATCTTCCTCTAAGGATTGTGATCTTTCTTCTTCATGCACCACCTCATCGATGACCATGTGTTGATGCTCTAGATGCTCATGGTAGTCATCCTTAGATTCTTCATCCATTCCCTTGGTTTCCTCCCTTTCTTTTCATACAAGATCCTTTAAGATTTGCATTTTCGCCTCCATTTTGGGTGGTTCTATCAAAGGAGGAATAGGGAGGCTGACAATGGATTGAGCTAGGGCATCCTGTATCAAAGGGTTCATTAGCACTCCAGAGATCTCCATAGGTATATTTTACATATGTCAAGGAAAATCTTCTAGAAGAGTGAGGGTGGGTATTATGATTGTGGAGGCCAGAGGAATTACAATATATGGAGACATGGAGGGGGATGAGAGTAGAGAAGTGGTGGTAGAAGAAAATTCTCTCACCATAATGGGTGTTGTAGGTGAGGTGGATGCAAGGTGAATTGAAATGTCCATTGTAGGCAGGGAGGAAGCAAGAAATGCTTGAGATGTTGGTGGAGGAGTGATAGTAGTGGCATTGGTGGTAGAAACAAGAGTAGAGGTGGCAGGTGGGGACTTTGGTTGCTCTGCCTCTTCCTCTTCTCCCTTGTGCAATGGATCCTCTTGAATTGTAGGCATTTCAGAGAGTTTGCATGATTTTTTTTCTTTCTTTGAAGGATTACCCTCTGGAGCCTTCCTTGAATACACTTTATGCTTCGGTTAGTGCTCATGTACCTCCTTTCTTTTCCTTGACCTAGTGGCAGGAGGAGATTTTAGATCTCCCTCAGTTGGGGCAACAATAGTCCCACTGTCTATTTCACTCTCAAGCTCATGTTTGAGCTCACCATATATTATTGTAGCTCCTTGGAGCTTTAGTTGTGTGATATGTGCATCGATCCACTACTTAATTCTATTCTCCATTGGTTTTGTTCAAATGTTTAGGTCATTGAACTCTTCCTCATCCTAGTCAACTAGGGGGAGTGGAAAGTTGGCAATGACATCAAATTTCAGATCTATGATAGTGTTTTCATCCTCCACAATTTGATCCGGCACCTGGAACAATTTGACTGTTTTAAAAATGTATGTCATCATGCACATATATTGCCTCATGCAAACCTCCCTGTCATCCTTGTAATTGGCCCAAAAATCTTCAACATTGTGCAAGTGGGCATATTCCCTCCCGACCATCTTCTTTAACTTGCCATATGGATCCATCTTGGGCTAAGGAGTGTGAAGCTCCAAGTTATATTCTATGATCTCTTTCTCAGAATACTCCGCACATTGGGATGTAGGAATTGCATACATGCCTTGGCCAAAAGTGAGGGGATAGGGGATGTCTAGCTTGTGTTTGTCACTTAAAAGAGTATGTGCATGTTGCAACTACTTGGAGACTTCTAGAAAAATCAACCTATCATTTGAATACTAGGATAGCTTATATGGCCTCTCAGAGAAGCCCTCGGCTTAGATGTAGGTGAATTTGGGAAACTAGATAAAAAAAAATCCCAAATGGTGGATGAATGCACCGTGCACTATGCATGAATCTCCTCTCAAAGTCTCATCCAAGAGGTTTGATGATGTGCCCAATAAAGGCATCATTTACCCAAGAATAGTCCTTCTTAAAATTCTAGTATTGGAGCTTTAGATGTATGTCATATAATTTCATCTCTCTCCCTGGGGTTGGGATCTCTGCCACAAATAGAACTTTGTATGGAAAGGGGTCAACTAGAAGATAGACCAAGTAGGAGGTCATGTTAAATTGAGAGGTCTTCTTGACTACTACAAATTGCTCATGCAAGCAGTTGTTGATCATTCCTGCCCAATGGAACTTGATTTTCCCCCTGATAATCTCTTCTATAAAATAGAACATCCAGTCATGGAATTATGCCACAGTTAGGATTCCCATGAATTTGATTAGCAAGATTACCAAATCATGGTAGTCCTCATGGAAATCACTTTTGAACAATTCTTGGGGTACCTTGTTCGTGTTGCCCCTCTTCTCTTTCAACCAATATTGATTTATTAACTTATTGCATCTAAGAGGGCCAACTTTCCATGTGATTTTTGCATATTATTTTGTGGTTCCTCCATTGGATCAAAGGTGGGGATGTGGAAAGTTTTCCCTACAGACTTGGAAAACAAGTTGGCCAACACCTTGCAATCACGGTCAACAATTATTCTAGTTTTATCTTGGTAAGCTTCTCTACATGCCATCACCAGCTCTGCAGCCACAAGATCATGCAGGAAAACAACAGATGCATGGCGGTAGGCCACACATGTTGACCTGCAATGGAGGGTCCAAAAACAACACACTTAGGTGATTTTCATTCTTAGGGCTCAATTAGATGCAAATTATGTAGAGTCTGCAAGGAAGATGGACACGACACCATAGTTTTTCATGATAAAGGAGATCATGCGGTCCACAGACAAAAGTCTCCAAAGGCCATCTCGCAAAGGGTTCATACTTAGGTGCTTTGGTAACTAGGACGACGACAAGAGATATGGGGTCCACAACTCAGGGTGAAGCAATGGATTTTCCATTTAGGATGATCGTGAAACGACGTCGAAACAATGATGAAATTCCACATCAAATGGCCCACAAAGGGAAGTTTTAGTGACCTACTGGTTGGCATACAAGGGTGCCGCGCGACCCGCAAGGAGGGAGGCCTGGGTCAAGTAGCCATGTAAAACGATGACTGAGAAGGAGCCTTTTGCATGTGGAATCCTAAATTTGTGGACCCATGGGGGGCTAAGAGAATTTCTTCTTGACTTAGGTTTTCACTTAGTGCAACGGTGACAACAAGGAGGTGGCAGATGCCCGCATGAATGGGTCCATGAGGTTTTGACTAGAGTTTAAAGCTTGTTATTTGGAGAGCCAAGGTAATGGAAACAAAGGTTTTGTAGGATGCAAGGGCTCAACAACCCTGGTAAAGAATGGCATTCATAGTGAGAAGTTTCGCATGGTGGTGAAGGGCTAACTTTGGAGAAATTTTTGAATTAAAAAACATGGGTTTTACACGGAATGACGTTTTCTATCTAGTTTCAAGATTTCCCTTATCAAATTTTTAACAAATTTGCAAAAAATTGATGAAAATCACATGACATGTGTGGCAACAAAAAACCTACCTGGAAAACCCATAAGAACTCATGAAGAAATTGAAGGCGGTAGTGTTCAAACAATAAGGGAGTCATGTGGGTGCAACGACAGCAGAAGCAAGAGGATCTCTGAAAAGTTTCAGCAAGAATGTCGGTGAAAATGACTTGTTAGCCTTGCTATTTATAGGATTTGATCCATTAAATTCCCACAATAAATGCTAGTATGATGATAGGCATGGTTGGTGGGCACAAATTTCCAAATGTCCTACAATGGAAACAATGATGCTTGTGGGGTGGGCAGTAGCCAAGCGTTTTCTATTTGATCAGTTGGAAAAAGGGACAATGATGAATGATGCAGGTCCCACAATGTGGGTGGATCCCTTGACTCAGACACCACGAAGCGGTGATGATAGGACGAAATTCCGCAAAGGGCAACCTACATGGGTGGACCCGCAGTGGGCCAAAGATGACAATTTTAAGGATTCAAGGAAAAATACCAAAGGAATTCCGTGAAGGACAAAGACTTGAAAATTTCAAGGGTGGTGAAACTTGATCAACTCAAAATGATAAATTTAGGACTTATTGACCACTTAGGACTCCAAAATAGGGGGCACAAAAAATGAGGCAAAGGTAAAAGTGACATGACAAAAAGGAAAAAAGAGAGGGTCCCTGTTTCAAATGGGGTGTGTGTGCTATAAACACAACAAATGGCGACTATACTAGAAGAAAACTCCTAAGTATTCTAAGGATAAAGACTCATTCAAAACCTAGAATCTCTGGTTTTGCAGACTAGGGGCTGGTTTCCATAAGTGAATTGAGGAACTTGAAGGAGAACAAGATCCTTAGCTAAATCAAATCACAAAACATCTCAGAAGTGTGTGTATGGTGAATTCATTCCCATTCTTTAGAAAATATGACAAATGACCATTAATCAGGCCAAGCAAGTGACATAAACTACCTAACCCCAAAAGTAACCTGGACATTGCCCCAATGCCAGTCAAGTGTCCATAGCCCTGATGGAGTTGTTGCTGTGATCCCATGAACATTGCTCTACTTCCAACTCAGCATCCATAGCCCCAATAGATTTTTTTGCACACCCACATAGTTTCTTAATTTTAACATTTCCTTTCCTTTTATTTTTAGATCTTCCTTTCAATATTCTTCCTTTTTCTCAACTATGTAAGCATCGAAGCTCAATGTGGGTTTGGAATCATAGTGGTCACTGGAGAACACTTAAGATTTTCACTTGCTAGGCCATCATAATGGCCCTTGTATAGCTCTTCAGAAACAATTTAATGTGCATTTTTTGCCTGATCTGAGATGAGTGTGAAAGGATTCAACTAAGGGTTGTGTTTTAGGTCAAGTCAAAATTCAAGTAAGGATACCACCCCATAGCAACAATTAGAGACCAATAGTTGGGAGTGAATATTTATCCAAAGAACACAAAGAGAAGGTAACAAAGTGAACCATTCATCGAACCAAGCATGACCACCACATCAAAAATAAAGGGACACCCTCAACAAAAAAAAGCAACTAAGAGAAGCAAAATAAAAGCAAAGTGAGACAGTGAAACAATAAAGCAAAGGAACCCTAAACTAACCTATATACAAGTATTTACAAAGACTAGCTCGAAAGAGCTCAAGCAAGGAAATAATTCTTGAGGCGTTGCCCATTAATGGGCAATAGGATGTCTTCACTAGTTAGTGTCTTGAGGCAGAAAGCATTATCTCCTAAAATTTTAGAAATTTGAAAGGGGACAAGCTAGAGCTTGTTGAATTTGTCATGTCTCCCTTTCTTTTCATGGGCCTTGTCCCAAAAAAAGACCAAATAACCAATTCTAAATGCCTTAACTTTGGCTCATCAGTTGAGACAAATCTTGACCACACCCTAATGCTTGGAAAAATTTTCAATGGCTCAGTCACAAAATTCTTCTAGGTGGAGTAGTTCAACTAAATGGACTTCTTGACGATCCCCTTCTTCATAAAAGGAATTGATAAATTAGAGGGTGGGGATTCTTAGGTGCATGGGAAAAATAGGATCCAAGACATAAACAAGATGGAATGGGGAATCACCTAGGGAGGCCTTATGGCATGTATGATCTTCCCAAAGGGAAAGAAACAACTGGGTGTGCTAGTCTTTAGGTTTCCTATTGGGCAACTTCTTGATTACAGTGATCAGGTTCTTGTTCGTGGATTTAGCTAGGCCATTGCCTTGAGGGTAGTAATTGGATGAGAATTTTAGGGTGATACCATAATCAAAGGACCAACTAGCGAATTTGAAAGAGGAAAAGGCAAGGCCATTATCACAAACAATGGCATATGTGCAACCAAAATGATTCAAAATAAAGCTTTCAAGAAAATTAGTAACTATCTCTGTGGTACATTTCCTACATGCAATTGATTCTGACCATCTAATACAATAATTAGAGGTAGTTAGAATGTACTTGTGGTCCACAGAGGATGGTGGGATTACCAGGCCAATGAAGTCATGACCCCATTGTGTGAACGACCTTACCTCCAAGACTAGTTGCAGCAAGACAACATTTTGTTCTCTTGTTGCAGTGGTCTAGAACATGTGGTAAGTACACACATGATTATATGCATCCTTGAAGATTGTTTGCTAATAATACCCAACCCCAAAGATTTGATGAGCAATGGAAGGGCCAAATCCATGATCGGTACCAAATTTATCATGAAATTCTCTTAACACCCATGCTGCTTCTTCTTTTGCAAGGCATGTGAGGCAGATCCCTTTGTGATTTCTCTTGTACAATATAGATCCCTGAAACATGTAGCTATTTATTTTTATCCAGAGATCACTTTTTTGAATCCCCTACAGGAAAGGCAGACAATTGTTATGCAACAGGTAGTAGACGATGTCATCATAGCACTCTCCAAGTGAGACATCATCAAGCTAATATTGTTGAATAGTAAGCTTGGGTCTAGCCTCGTAAAATGTTTCTACTATTGTTTGGGTGAGGGCCTACCCTCTTACCAATTTCATGGGCTAAATCTCCATGTCATATTCCTAGAGCAAGGTGGCCCATTTTTCTCTTGTTTCTCCTAACTCATTTTGCATTAGCAACGTCTTCACCGCTGGGTCAAGAACGATGGCGAACACCTTGTTCCACAAGATGTAGTGTCTAAATTTCTTGACTCCTCTTACTAGGGCATATGCCTACTTCTCCACATTGTGATACCTTAGTTTTGCATCTTTCAGTGGGGCACTCATGAAGGTGATTGGATGCCCACTTACTTCATCATCCTTTTGAGTCAATATACTGGCAGATGAATGGTCTAAAGTGAATGAATAAATGTAGAATGACTCTAGGTAATTGGGACTAATTAACACAGGTCCATCAATAATTGATTTCTTGATTTCCTCAAAGGCCTACTTCATCTTTGGGGTCGATTCAACTTTGGCATCCTATTTCAACATGACATTGAGTGGCTTGACTATTTTAGCAAAGCCCGTGATGAATTTTCTGACAAAATTTATCTTCCCAAAGAAAGATTTCAGCTCTTTCATGTTGCTTGGAAGTTGAATTTTTAGTATTGCTTGAATATGTTTGGGGTCTATTGAGATTCCTCTTTTTGAAATAACGTGCTTGAGTAGCTTACCTTTTGTAACTCCGAACATGCACTTCTTTAGATTGAGGGAAATCCCAAATTCCCTGCACTTTTCAAAAACTTTGCATAAGTAAAAAACATGATCACCCCGCTTCTTTGAGAACACTGTGAGATCATCCATGTAGATGCTAATGCACTTTCCAATCAAATCTTTGAAGGTGATATCCATTGCGCGCTAGAAAGTGGCACCAATGTCGATGAGTCCAAATGGAATCCTCCTATATGCAAAGATCCCCCACTATGTGGTGAATGCTATTTTGTGCCTATCCTCATATTGCACCATTACTTGGTTATACCCAAAGTATCCATCTAGGAAATACATCATTTGAGAATTGTTGATGATCTGCAACACCTCATCCAATGAGGGAACTAGATAATTGTCTTTCTCTGAAGCTTTGTTCAAGTTGCAGAAATCCACACATAATTTGATTTCCCCATTATTTTTTCTAACTGGGACCAAGTTGGCCAACCATGTGGAGTGCCTGACTAGAAATATAATTTGAGTGGATAGCAACTTTTTCACTTCCTTGTAAATGATAGGCTCCGATAAGGCATTGATGGGACACTATCATTGTTAGAATGGTCTCACGTCTGGCTTAAGAGGAATGGTATGTGTGATGATTGAGGTGTCATATGTCTTTAAATCCTCATAGCTCCAAGAAACTACATCATGATAATTTCGAAAATCATCAATGAACCCTTCTCTTCTGACATGCACACTTTTCCAATGAATACATTTTTAACCTCCTTATTTGTGCCAAGATTATGAATGTCACACTAATTGTTGATGGAGTCCTTTTCTTGCTGATCTTGATCTATGATATGATATAAGTCAAATATCCACTCAAGTTGGACCATACCTTCAGGAATAGTATTGTTCTTAAGGTTGATTACCAATTCTATGTCTAATTTAGCCTCTTTGGGTTCGACTTCATCAATGATCTGAGTTGCAAACACATCAGAATTGGTGATGAAGTCCAAGATGTGCTTGTCATCATTGAACACTTGAAATTTAGTAATGTTTTCTAGCATAGATGAGATGGAGGTAAGCTCAATAGTAAACCTTTTGAGGCCAGACAGTGACAAAGGTTGAAGGGTGTTGGATACTTGAGCTAAGGCATCAGTAGTATGATGCTAGGAGCGAGGGATCAACTGAATATTAAATGCGTCTAAACTCTCTAGAAGATCCCAAAATCTATGCATATAGTTTTATAGTCTTCTATTAGGGCAAGAATACAATTTCCTGACCTAATTTACTACTAGCTTTGAGTCGCCAGAAACTCACAAAATTTTGAGCTTCTTCCTTAGGGCCATCAAAAGACCATGGAAAAATGATTCATACTCTACTACATTATTTGTGCAATAAAATTGAAGTCTGTGAGAAACAAAGTATGACTTACCCATGGGGCTAATAAGTTCAAACCTAGCTCTCACTCCTTGCTTGGATTTGGATCCATCAAAGCACATTGTCCAAAAATTAATGGAATCTTTAACTCCAGGGATGATCATGCATTCATTTTTCTTTGGATGCACACTGACATCTGCAATTTCTGGGGTGGGCATAGGTTCATTAATGTTAGGGGTAGGATTCCCTATTGGAAGCTCCCCTTTGGGCATGACTTGTCCTTTGATATGCTCTACTATTGTCTGACACAAACAACATTCAAATTTTGAGTGGGTAGCATTGTGAACTCTACACCAACTAGGTAAAAGGAACTTTTGGAAATCCTTTCTTGCCCCAAGGCTAGGTTGATCCTACACACATTTTTCCATGGAATATTGGAATCCATCCAATAGTCCCAAATTACCATCATTGCAAGATTCATCATCATTTGATTCTACTAGCATTTCTATGCTCTGAGGTACATAGGCTAAATTGGTAGGAGGGTTGCACAACACAAGGAAAACCTCTTTAGTCAACTCCTCTTCTTGAGGCTTTGATTCCTCTTGGTAAGCCATGGGGCAGTAATTTCCTAACTTCGTCTTAGTGAACAACACCTCATTGGTTTTTTTGTATTCTGTGATCATAAATTTCATACGTGGCTCTCAGTTTATGCGGATCTGATTTGGCAATCCTTTCCATGGAAGCCATACATGGGAGAAGTCAGTTGTAGCATATCCGTTTAATGCTCTTGTGAAGTATCATCCTAGTATTATACCATATGTGTATGGTATATCTACTACTTGAATATAAATAACTTGCTACACTCTTGGGTCTGTAGCAATCTAAATGGGGATTCAGTTGATTTTCCCAACTATATTTACCTTAGTTTTGTCCAAATGGTTCACCTTTCTTTTGGAAGGAGTAGGGACTATTCCTAATTCCTTGCATACAATGAGAGGCATAAAATTGGCCGATTCTCCTAAATAAAGAAAACAATTATGAATGTTTTTCCCAAATATTCTGATGGTAGTGAGAAAAGGTGGTGTTTCTAATTTCCCTTGAAACAGGCCCATGGGTGTGTCTGCTTGAGCTACTTGATTTTTATCTTTCTCATTTTTCTTTTCCTTAGTTTTCACTTGGATTTTTTCTTTAGTGGGTTGTTTCCCTATATGCTGATTTGAAGGGGCATCCCTTTTCTTGCCTATGATTTCCTGAATTATAGGCTCATGTTGTGATTCATCAAAGGAGACTCTTTTGGACAATACCTCCTGTGTTGACTTGGAAGAAGCAGTCCCATTGATCATTCTAAAGAAGGCATTCCTAACTATAGGTACTTTAAGAAATTTGAAGGGAGAAAGGCTTATCTTGACCTTCTTGAACTCTTTAGCAACATACTTTCCCATTTTCTCAATTTCAGCCTCAAAGGACTTGCCTTGGGAAGAGCCAACAAATTGGTTTTACATTTGATTTGGTTGTTTTTTCTTGTTAAAGTATTGAGTGGGCATATGGGGGTAACTTGGATTGTTTCTAGTGTTTGGATCAGGTGGGGTACTAAAGTTATTAGGTGGAGTGGAGGTTGTGCAGGGTCCTCCTATTTTTCTACTTCTCAAGTTATACGGGGTCGCTCTTTGGTGAAACATTTGAACTTGATCCTCACGTGACTCTTCTTCATCTATTGGACCATTGTCTACTGGAGAAAAAAATTGAATTTTTTTTGCTTCGTTACTTACCTCTTTTATTTCTTAGTTCTTTGGAGGAGAATTTTCCTTTTAAGGCTCGTTGCTTTCATTTTCTGGGAACAAAGCTTGATTGAATACGAGAACAAAAAAGTTGTATGGTTCTAATGGAACTATGCCTTGACAACCCACACTGTTGACGATGTTATGGAATTCCACTTGAAATATTTCCTTAGCCGTTTGAAACTCAGGATAGTCCAATTCAGAATGTCTATTTGTTTTATGGATCTAACACCATTCAGATAAAGCTACCTTAGCTAAGTACATTCCACTTTTCGTTTTATCTGTGTTAGCCAGCTGGTCAAGAGGGGTGGGAATTCCTCCATTTTTTGGTCTTGTATTCCATGTCCAGTTCTGCCTCTGTGAAGGCATCCTTTCAAAGTTCTAGTTGGAATTCTACCCTCCATCTTTTTTCCTAGATGAGGTACCTGCATCATGGTTATCTCTATTATCTCGGTTGTGGTTGGACTAAATACTATATTGGGATGCTTGTAGCTAGTTGTTCTAATTCCTCAAGTGTGTCATCTCCATAGAAATTTTCCTAATCATCTCTATTAGTTAATCTAATCGATCCTTCTCTGTATTACTCGATTGTGGTGCTTGGTTATGGAGGAAAACTAGCTACATCATTGGTTGATTTTGTTGTGCTTGTGGGAATTCAGGTCCTTGTAGATATGTAGGTACTTGAGGCTATTGAGGGTAGACCTCCTACTATTGTGGTTACAAATAGTGAGGTATTGGGGGCACTTGATTCATTGGCAGTATTGGATGAGGAACTATGGGTAGCTGCAAAACTTGGTTCATAAGAGGTGTTTGACGTGCTAAAACTTGGGTAATCCCTTGGATCTGCATGGGATGAGAAACCTATCCCAAGGAAGACAACATACTAGAAATATTTTACCCCAAGTTAGTGCTGGCTATGACTGCCTTGGCATAGGCATTTACCAATCTGACAGGTGGTGGGCACATTCTTTTCACCAACACAGCGATGAGGTTGTCTAGTGTAGCATAATAAACTAGTAAGACCATGACATCATCAAGCACATATGGAGCTTTTAATCTCATGTATGCTTGATGAACCTATCATTGAAGGAGTTGATTGGTTCGTTGACCTCCCTACAAATAGACATGAATTACTGATATAATTTGGAAGGGGTGATCAAAATCTTGTATTTCTACAAAAAAGGCATTCTTCAAGAGGTTCCAAGTGGTGATGAACCCCATTGGTAAGTTGATGTACCAATAAAAGGCCTCTCCCCCCAAAGAATAAGGGAAGAGTTAGCAAGCCATGTCCTCATGATCGATTTGCATATCCTTCAATGTTGTTTGAAATATTTTGATATTTTCTTCGGCTATCCTCTATGGATCTCAAGGATAAAAATTTGTGCAGAATCCCTCCAGATTCTTTTTCATATCATGATAATCATTGAAGGATAGAGGAGAGGGATTATTTCCCAACTAAGCCATGAGGGGAGGTGGAGGTTGTATTTTTTGTGCAATAGTAACTTGAGGCTACGTAGGGGCAGCAACAGTTGGGACTGCACCTTGGAATTGGAGAGCAGGAAAGGGCCAACACCCTAGCTATCATAAGTGAATAGATGGAAGGAATTTTAGGGTGGCTGAGAAGTGGAAGAAGTGGCATGGGAAAGGAAGGATGAGTGTGTGGCAGATGAATGGAAGAAGGAGGTGAGGATGGAGGTGAAGTGGATGGAATGGATGAAGAGGATGAAGTTTCTTCCCCTCTTTTAGCTCTCTTAGCCTTGGTAGGGGGATGTAGCTCTTTAAATTCCTCTTTTTTTGATGTGGATCTTAAGCCTCTATGAAATCTTTCATGGGAGAATGAACCAATTTGATCCAGTTTAACACAAGGGGGACCTCCCTCTAGCACCAATTCTATTGATGGGTGTTTTTGCACCTTCTCAACATAGGAAGCACACAAGTATGCTACCTCTCTTGAAAGGTAGAAATATACTAACAAGTTCCAGATCACTACCCCAAGGTCTCTCAGGTGTCAGGTCATGACAATGCTTGGAATAATTCAGTTGGTTGATGTGATTTGCTGGTAATCATAGGGAAACATTACATATGTTAATTTGGAAGAATATTGGCTCCTTGAATGGATTTAATGAGGTATTGGAGTTGATGTGCAATTGCTACAAGTTCAAAACAACATTCTAGAGCTCCACTTTTATCATCAGATTTGGATTTACAATGATGCCTGAAATTTTCCTAAATTACTATTTAAAAGAAATGTCAAAAGGGAAGGGAAAGGAAGAAGTTCCTAGACCTAAAACTACCAATGAACAATGATAATGTAGGATGCTAAAGTGGGAAACCTTTCTAAAACTATGTTCCACTTAACCAAATCAACTAATAGTCTCATGAAACTAGTGCTATCTCGTTAGGTTTGCATATTTTCAACCATTCATTCACCACAAAGCATGAACAAAAGATGGAATTTAGGTACAACAATCAATTCATGTTCAGACTAGCTTTACACTACTATTTATCATCAATAAACAACAAAAAGAATGAACAAGGAAGGGCATCAACCCAACATAATTCTCCACTATCAATGAACAACACTAACTAATCTACTAAAGCATGTAAAACACATAGAACACCAAAGTAAATCTGCCCAAATTTATAAACTATGAGAAGAATCATGAAACATGAAGGAAACTCAAGAATCCACCAAAATCAATGAATTTCTATTAGAATTTCAATGTCTTTACAACAACTCAAATCTCTCCTGAAAATGAGAGGAGACCCCCTATTTATAGTTTTTAAAAAGAAAAATGAATGACTAATATTTAATCTCATTGTGTGGCCAAGATTCACTATAAATTAGGGTTTCACCTACCCCTTAATATTTTACAATTTAAAATACATTCCTTATCTTCTAGCCTATTTTGTCCCCTAGTGCTTGGTACTGTAGTACTTTGTCTTCTTTCTTCTCTTCTTCTCCTGCGAGAGGCATTTATTCATCATGGCTAGGACTTTTGTATTGTTCTTTGGTTAGAGCCTTTGTAGATACCTCCATATCTTCATCTATCTCTTTCTTTTTCTTAGAAGACTGTCTCTCAACTTCCTCTCCAACATCCTTGAGTTGTTGAGCCAACTCTTCCTTGAGTTCTTGATTGGAAGTATATACTATATATCTTGCACCAAGGTCTTCAACATCTTCCTTTGAAGATTGTGATCTTTCTTCTTTGTGCACCACCTCATCAATGACCAAGTGTTGATGCTCTAGATGCAAATGGTAGTCATACTCAAATTCTTCATCCATTTCCTTGGTTGCCTGCATTTCTTGTCTTTTGAGATCCTTTGAGATTTGCATTGTGACCTCTATTTTGGGTGGTTCTATCGGAGGAGGAACGGGGAGGCCGACAATGACTTGAGCTAGGGAAACTTGTACCACAGGGTTCGTGAACACTCCAAAGAGTTCCATAGGTATATTTTACATATGTTGAGGAAAAGCTTCTGGAAGAGTGAGGGTGGACATTGTGATTGTGGAGGCCAAAGGAATTATAGTAGATGGAGACATGGAGGGGGATGAGAGTGGAGAAGTTGTGGTAGGAGAAGAATCTCTCACCATAATGGGTGTAGTAGGTGTGGTGGAGGCAAGGTGAACCAAAATTTCCACTACGGGTGGAGAGGAAGCAATAAATGCTTGAGATGTTGGTGGAGGAGTGATAGCAGTGGCAATGGTGGTAGGAGCAAGAGTAGAGGTGGCAGGTGGAGACTTTGGTTGCTCTACCTCTTCCTCTTCTCCCTTGTGCAATGGATCCTCTTGAATTGTGGGAATTTTAGAGAGTCCGCTTGATTTTTTTTGCTTTCTTTGAAGGGTCACCCTTTGACACCTTCCTTGAATACAATTTATGCTTCGGTTGGCACTCAACTACCTCCTTTATTTTCCTTTACTAGTGGCCGAAGGAGATTTTGGAGCCCCCTCAGTCAGAGCAACAACAATCCCACTGTCTGTTTCACTCTTGAGCTCACCATATCTCACTGTAGCTCCTTGAAGTTTTAGTTATGTGATTTACGCATCGATCCACTACTTAGTTTTGTGCTCCACTAGTTTGTTAGAATGTCAAGATCTTTGACCTCTTCCTCATCCTAGTCAACTAGGGGGAGTGGCAAGTTGGAAACCACATCAAATATCAGATCTATGCCAATTTTTTCATCCTACACAATTTGATCTGACATTGGGAACAATTTGACTATTTTAACAAATTATGCCATCATGCGCATATAGTGCCTCATGTGCACCTCCTTGTCATCCTTGCAATTGGCCTAGAAATATTCAACATTGTGCAAGTGGGAATATTTCCTCCCGAAAACCTTCTTTAACTTGCCATATGGATCCATCTTGGCCTGAGGAGTGTGAAGCTAAGTTATATTCTATGATCTCTTTCTTAGAATACTCCACACATTGGGAAGCAGGAATTGCATACATGCCTTGGCCAAAAGTGAGGGGGTGGGGGATGCTTGGCCTATTTTTGTCACCTAGAATAGTATGTGCATCCTGCAGCTTCCTTGAGACTTCTAGCAAGATCAACCAGTCATTTGGATACTGGGGTAGCTTATATGGCCTCTCAAAGAAGCCCTTGGCTCATATGTAGGTGAATTTGAGAAACTGGATAAACAAGAATCCAAACCAGTGGATTAATTCATGAGTGCTATGCATGAATTTTCTTTCAAATTCTCCTCTAAGAAGTCTGATGATCTTCCCAATAAAGGTATCATTTACTCGGTAGTAGTCCTTAAAATTCTTGTATTGTAGCTAGAGATGTTTGTCATATACTTTCAGCTCTCTCCCTAGGGTTGGGCTCTGTGCCACAAATAGGCCTTTGTATGCAAAGGGATCAGCTAGAAGATAGACCAAGTAGGAGGTCATGTAAAATTGAGAGGTCTTCTTGATTGCTACAAATTTCTCATGGAAGTAGTTGTTGATCATTCCTACCTAGTGGAACTTGATTTTCCCCCTGATAATCTCTTCTATAAAATACATCTAGTCTTGGAAGCATTCCGTATTTAGGATTCCCATGAATCTACTTAACAAGGTTACCAAATCATGGTAGTCCTCATGGAAATCACTTTTGAACAATTCTTGGGGTACCTTGTTTGTGTTGCCCCTCTTCTCTTTCAACCAATATTGATTGATTAGCTTCTTGCATCTAAGATAGTTAGCTTTCCATGTGCTTTTTGCATATTATTTTGTGGTTTCCTCCATTGGATCAAAGGTGGGGATGTGGAAATTTTTTCCTATAGACCTGGCAGACAAGTTAGCCAACACTTTGCCATCACGGTAAACAATTCTTCTAATTTTCTCTTGGTAGTCTTCTCTATAGGCCATCACTAGCTCTTGAGCCACAAGAGCAAGCATAAAACCAACTTCCTTAGCCAATCCAATCTTCCTAATCCTTTTTTTATTTTCCATGGTGGGGTTGGAAATGACCGTCTGTCTAAATTCATCAATGTCAATTTGTCCCAAGTTGGTATTTGTAACAGTATCCCACATAGATGTGACTTTAGAAGTAACTTCCACCCTGTTGAACTGGAATTTCATCTGGTCCTTATCTTCCTTTCCCCTCGGTGATTTAACTTGGTCTTCTTCCCTTTTTATTTCTCTATGGATTCCCTCGATGGTCTTGCAACTGATTCCATAAATCTTGCAAGAAAAGGCGTAGTAAGCTCATTCATGCATAAAATAAGGGGAATGTTAGAAAAATCCTACAAAACCAATGTTAGATCAAGTAGTATATCTTTTAAGGATCATCACATTCATCATAGATCATCATTTAAATTTCATTCGATGAAAAATACAACAATGTGGGCCTAGGGATGCCAGTTTCCCTAGGCTAGCAATCGTTCAGACAATGAAGAGGGCACAATGGCCCGCACGTAACCACCCACATTAATATTTTCACACAATAATGGGGCCCACCAAGATGTTAGGTCATTTGAACATGCAAGGTCATTACTCATGAGGTCTTGGAAGTGATGGATCAATCATTTTGGCATGTAGGTCTAGAGGTTGTGGGGGTAGATGGTGTCTTACTTGTTATGAGCTCTACCATTTGGAACTATGCTAGGGATGCATAATCCTACAAATGGAATCCCACAATGTGAGACCTGCTGAAAAGAACGATGGCACCAGTGACTAGTTTCAAAGTTTTAAGTTGTTCAGAGCAGTGTAGATGAAGACTGATGGGAGGAAGTTAGGTGGCAACTACTTTGAGATGACAGAGACAGGACAATGGTCCATACCATCGAGCCCACAAAAGGAATCAACATAAGTTGTTCGTTGGCATTTGGCTAGATGGTGGAAGAGGGGTTGGGTTTTGCATTGTGGATGATAAGCTAGGTTCAATTGCTTCATATGGAAAAAATGGGATGGTGGCCCATAGGCGGCCACCTAGAACAAACTACCTACACACAAATTTATTTAGTGATTTTTGATGAAGGCTCAGGGAAAAGTTGGTGTAGGGGCCCACAAAGCGGAAAGACAAAAAATCATCAGCCTTTTGGAACATTAGACACATGGTGGCAACCCACACATGGCGACTCGCAATGGCGGGTCTACAAACAACACATTTAAGTAATTTTCATTCTCAGGGTTCAATTAGATGCAGATGATGTGGAGTCGGCAAGGTGGATGGACGAGACACCATAGCTGTTCATGATAGTGGAGGAGATCATGTGGCCTATGGATGGAAGTCCAAAAAGGCCAGCTTACAAAGGGTTCATACTTAGGTGCTCAAGTAACTAGGATGGCGACAATAGACATGGGGTCTGTGACTTGGGGTGAAGCAAGGGTTTCATTCTTTAGGATGATCGTGAAATGGCGGTAAAACAATGGAAGAAAACCACATCAAATGGCTCGCCAAGGGAAGCTATAGTGACCTACTAGTTGGAATACAAGGGTGCCACGTGACCCGCAAGGTAGGAGGTCAGGGTCAGGTAGCTGTATGAAATGAAAATTGAGAGCAATCCTTCCGCATGCAGAAACTTGCATTCGTAGACCCACGAGGGGCTAGGAGAATTTCTTCTTGACTTAGGTTTTCCTTTAGTGAAATGGTGATGACTGCCCCGCATGAACGGGTCTGCAGGGTTATGACCCAAGTTTGAAGCTTGTCATTTGGAGAGTTGAGGTAATGATGATGAAGGTTTTGTGGGCCACAAGGGCTCAATGGCCCTATTCAAGAATGACAGTGATAGTGAGAAGTTTTGAAAGATGGTGAAGGGCCAACTTTCAAGAATTTTTCAAATTCTAAAACATGGGTTTTGCATGGAATGACATTTTCTATCTAGTTTCAAGGTTTCCCTTATCAAAATTTTAACAACTTAGCAAAAAATTGACAAAAAGCACATGACATGCGTGGCGACAAAAAACCTGCCTGGTAGACCCACATGAACTAGTGAAGAAACTGAAGGCGACGGTGTTTGAATGAAAATGGAGTCATGTGGGTGTGGTGGTAGCAGAAGCAAGAGGGGATCTGACAAGTTTCAACAAGAATGTCAATGAAAATGATTTGTTAGCCTTGCTATTTATAGGATTTGAGCCATTAAATTCCTGCAATAAATGATAGTATGGAAATATGCATGATTGGTGGGTGTAGATTTGGAAATGGCCGGTGGCGGGAATGGCAGAGCCCTTAGGGTGGGTGACAACCAAGCATTTTCCATTTGATTGGTCAGGGAAAGGGACAATGATGAATGATGTGGGTCCTACAATGCAGGTGGATCCCTTGAATCAGACACTGTGAAATGATGATGATAGGACAAAATCCTACCAACGGCGGCCCATATGGGCCAACTTGGAGTGGGCCAAAGACAACAGTTTGAAGGATTCAAGGAAAATTGCCAAAGGAACTCTACGAAGGCCAAAGACTTGAATATTTCGAGGGTGGTGAAACTTGGTCAAATCAAAATGATAACTTTAGGACTTATTGACCACTTAGGACTCCAAAATAGGGGCACGTAAAATGAGGTGAAGGTAGAAGTAACCTAACAAAAGTGAAAAAGAGAGGGTCCCCATTCTAAACAGGGTGTTTGTGCTATAAGTACAACAGTTCCAAAATGGTAAGTAATCCTATGGAGACTAGATGCAAGTTGGGAAAAGATGATGATTCACCTAAGTCTGATTAGAGCAAGTATATATCTATGATTAGTGGACTACTATATTTTACTACTATAGACCGGATATTATGCATGCAGTTTGTCTTCTAGCTAGATTTCAAGAAGATCAAAAGGAAAAACATGCTACGATAGTTAAATGAATATTCAAATATTTGAAAGGAACTCTAGATTATGGATTATGGTATCCTAAAGATATTGATTTTACACTTAGTGCTTATAAAAATGTATATTGGGCTGGAAGTATAGACGACAAGAAAAGTACAAGTTCCAGTGCATTCTTTCTTGGATGTAGATTGGTGGCATGGTTGAGTAAGAAACAAGATTCAGTCTCTTTGTCTACTGTTGAAGTTGAGTATATTTTTATTGCATCATGTTGCACACAAGTTTTATGGATGAAACAAACATTGAAAGATATCATAGTGCTACATGATGATCCTATTTCTATCTTCTGTGATAACACTAGTGTAATTAACATTTTAAAGAATCCTGTGATGCACTCGAGAACGAATCATATATCTATCGGGTATCATTTCTTAAGAGAGAAGGTCATGGAGAATGAGGTCAATCTTGAGTATGTTTTGAGAAATGATTAGATTACAAATATATTTACAAAGGCTCTTCCTAAAGATAATTTTGAGTATCTCTAGGATAAGATAAGGGTTATTGCCCCTCCTTTTACAAACTAAAATGCATTTGGAGATGCATTATTCTCATAGATTCATAGTTCTATCTCTTTGGATTGATGTTTTTGGTGGCTACCCCTTAGGGGGAGCAGGCATATTTTCTAAGTGTTTTCATTATGAGTATTATATTTTCATGTCAAAGGAAGTTTCAATGGACATATATTTTTCCTTTTCCATTGATGTCAAAGGGGGAGAGAGAGCATGTGAAAAAAGAAAGAAAGAAAGGAGAGAGCATATGAAAAAGAAAATAAATTTAATAAGAGAAAGCAGGTAATGAGGAAGATGATCTTCTAAAAGGGGAGAAGCATAAAGAAAAATCTTGAGAAGTATTTTTAGAATAGGTTTGGTGTCTTTGATGGTTTTTCACATCATGTGTTTCCATCAATGACAAAGGGGGAGATTTTTGCAAGAATGGAAGAACAATGAAGTGTTGTCATTGATGTCAACCAATGAGATGGTTATCTACTAGTTGTTGTTGATTGTATATGTCGAGGATATTAAGAAAATTGTATTAAAAGAAGGTTTCTATTTTCAGTGCTTGTGAACTATGCTTTTCTTTGTTTTGATTGAGGTCCAAGAGAATTGTTTCTGCTTCATATTTCTCTTTGATGAAGTCTTATGGCATATGGTTCAAGAGTTGTGTTTCCTTAGTTCTATTGAAGTTGGTTTGGCATTTGGAGGTATCAAGCTTAATTGATCTATGTGTTTTACATTGGTGTAGTCGATAGTGTGTCAAGAACTACTTTTGAAGTTGATGAAGCGTGTTGGATCTATTATGGGTCTCAGTGAAGCATATTTTTGGGTCACCCTCATTCTAATTCCAGTCTAGGATGTTTGGCGCTGATCTAATTTGAAAGTTGAAGTTGGATGGCTGACTTTGTATCTTTTCAAGGTTGGAGATAGTATAAATATAAAATGTGCTAGCAATGAAAATTGTACATAAGAAAAGAATGAAGATAAGTGAAAGAGAAGATACAACTTTGAGTTACGTGTGTGGTTGTTTAGTGTGAAGCTTAATGCTGATTTTCTGGATGTAGTGAGCAGAAGGAAAACTCTAGCATTCATGCGAGTTGAACAGTGGTTGTGGTAGAATATTCATTGCATTAGGATTGTTCTCTCTTTGTAACGAGTCTTCTTTTTCTTCTTTGTGTCTCTGTGGCAGTGAACCCTCTGGTTTGTAGCCTTGTGGATAGTGAGTCTGAACAATGATTCCTTATTTTAGGCAGTGAGCCTTATCTCAGGCAGTGAGCCTTTTTGTAACCAGTTTTGATATTCTCTCTAATGTGAGTTAATCCTCACTGTGGTTTTTCCCTCATTGGAGTTTCCACATAAATATGGTTTTATTGTGTTTGTGCATTTTCATTTGATGGTTAATCACTTAATCAGTTTATGTGTTAGTTTTGGTAACTGAATTTAAGGTTATAATCTATGACAACTGAATCATCCTCCTCTCAGTTGTCCTATCCAACACATCTAACGCTATAGTGAGAAAAAATGGTAAAAATCCTACTCAAAAATGTTAAAGAAGGATTCCTAAATGATATATAAATGAGATCAACCCAAGAGAAAGTCAAATACCCTTAAGAATTTATCTAAAATACATCAATATCTTGCTTATGGAAATAAGTGGATCAATTTTTTAAGATGAAAAAACTCTAAAAATAAGTCATGAATTAGGTGGTTGAACAGGGCCAAATAAATATCCAAACCTAGATTCCATCATGCTCTTCCATTGGAATCAAACTCCAATCAGTGTGGCAGCTTGATTAATTCTGAATTTCTCTTTGAAAATTATAAATTTGAATGCATTTTGGAAACGTAAAGTTGTTTTGTAATCCTCTCCTTTAATTTTGAAATAGCAATTCATGTTTATATAGTGGGACTTAGGATAAATTAAAGTTTAGGCTGCCTCACTTAAATTTTAATTTTAAAAATTAAATTATCGCTAAGGCCCAAATTTGAAATTACATCTCTAAAATTAAAGATTGAATAAATGGGAAATAAAATTTGTTAGGAAAAATGGCCAATCTAGGGCACTATGCATCCAAAACTAACTCTTTCACACTCAAAAAAATCTAATTTGGGTGTTTAGATTCTACTGAAATTAGGACTTTTCCATGGCGAGGGCTCTTGTTAGAGTTAATTTGATGATGTTTAATCAATAAAATTCTTTCTAGGGTAGTATAGACACATTCTCCTAGTTTGATAGGAAATTTAGGGCTATGGAATGACTTAATGTGCATTGATATAAATGGTAACTAAAATTGGTTCCAAATAGAATGTGAAATTGTATCCTCTCTTGAAAGAGAGTACTATTTTAAATGCTACAAAATTATATTCCAACTTGTTAACCATTATATCACATTTCCCAATGTTAGGTTTAACTTTTCTACTCATGTATAATTGAATTTATTTCAACCAAATGAAAGCATGAATTTTCACTTTATTCGTAAAAAAATCAATCCCTATCTAAATTTCCTATACCCTCATACTCAAAATATTCTTATAAATTAGGCATCTAATCTACTAGTTCTTCAAGATTTAAACTAATAAAATAATTCGGTACATATACTATAGTCTTCTTACCGATACTTGATAATATTTCAACATTATTTCTTCATCATCTTCAATTTTAGTTTTTTCAATAAGACCAACCTAATTTCCTTCATAAATCTCATCATCTCTAGGGTTAAGCTCTTTTTTGTGACCTTTAAAAGGATCCTTTTAGATCTTGATTGCCTTCAACATCTAAAAAAATTATCCCATATTTCTATAAAATAAAAAAATACCTTATAATCCTTTTCTAGTGTTTAAACTACCTTAGTTTGGAAATATATCCATAATCACTCCTTCAAACTACCTAACAATTGGTTCTTTATTTATAAAATTCTTGTAGACTATCTCAAGTTTAGTAATTTATTCACAAATGGAACCTCCACATTAATTTTTTTATACCAATTCATGTAGTCATGAGTAGATGGCCTAATGAATGATTATCTATCCATGTAGTCAAATTAATAAACACATTTACACAAGTTAACGAAACAACATCATGTTCCTTATTGATTTATAGTAATACATGAGTTACAATATTCAAAAAAGGATTACAACTTGAGGCCATAGGATTCAAAGTGGTATGGGAATAACTAGTGTAAATCATATAGTATTTGAATGATATTACAATGTAATCCTTTTCAAATTAATTCCTAACTTCTTAGATTCCAATTTGACTCTCAAAACTTGACTACTTTCCAATGATCTTGAGTGATGATTAAATAACAACCTCTAACATTTAGTGTGGTTCCTATATATCATAATGAGGTGTAAATATTGATACCAAGGATAACATGTAGCTGAATGAAATGTATAGAAAGAACCTTCTAGAATGAATGTATTGATGATGGCTATATGAATCCTTATATGGTTGAAACTAATAGCTCTCCTAGGTCCAATGAATTTGGAAACATGTTACTTTTCTATTACATGCTTTAGAAAGGTGACACAAGATTGGAATAGTGAAACAACATGTTATCCTATTATACTCGATGACAATTCTAAAACTAAAATATCCCTTTATAATGATCAAAATATCTTGGAGATTGAATGAGAGGTTGTCAACTCTTTCTACAACATGTCTTCCAACTAATAGGTGAAGTGTATAACTATGATGGAATGTATTATGAATTGCAATGCCTAGATAAATAAAATTTTATTGAAAACATATAAATTAACTTTGAACAAACTGACATAGTATACTTTTGGGTGATGCAATATTTCTTCTGCATCAATGACATGCCCCACTAGTAATTACATGTTTACTATAGGGGAAATTTGGAAATCTAATTCAAATCGTTCCTCTAATATAGATTCAACAAGATGTGCATGTCAAGGAAACTAAGGTTCCTATTTTTTTTTTATAATGAGAGGCATCCTAGTTTGGAGTAGGATATTAAAATGTGACACAACTAAATTTGCATGTTAATAGGGAATATCAAGAACTTTTGACTAATGGGTTAAATGTGTATGATAAAATTAACTTACTTGTGCCAAGTCTTGGGACATGTGTAGAACTTGAGGTTTAAAATTCACAAACTCTTTTTTAACATGAGCAAAATTATTCAATGATGTTTCCATGTTAATCCAACTACATGATTGGTAAAATTAATAATACTTATAAATTGTTCTCTTGTCTCAACATTTCTTCAATAGAAAATAAAATAGGTGAACTAATTAAAAGAATAATTGACCAAGGATCAAGTAGAACACTAGGCCACTATAGATTAGTTGGATGTTCTCATGCTATATAAATAGGAAGCATGCACATTTGAATACATAACTATACATGGTACAAGCATTGGCACAAACACAAGAGATCACATAATGAAGGTTGAGTGTTAATCAACACTTGCATAAGTTACAAGTTTATCTTGGCGTGTCTTAATGTGATCAATGATGACATGAATGCCAAAAAAAAAAGGATTTGAAGAAATGATGAAAGATAAAATTGGAACTTTTGATAGATTAGTAAAATAATTTCTTATTCCAACTTCTAGAGGCACAACTTAAATCCATGCATGAAGAAGATGAATGATCAGATGATGATAAAAGGTTTCAAAGAGTACATTGGTGGAACAAGGGTTCCACCATAAACATTGAGTATTTAGCTAAATATTATGTTCAAACATGTATGATCAAACACAAGTTATTTACATCACTTAAAAATTGGTTAGACAATTTAACCACGAGGCTTGTGCCACTAAATGCTAACTTTTTTGTTCTCCACGATGAACATATTGGAGAAGATATTATAGATAAAAATTTAGAGATGCTTAATATATTACAACTTTAATTCAATTTGTATAGCCTCAGAAAGGAAAATAGACACTATTATACTTACACAAGTAAATGTCAAGATTTGCATGAGATTGTAATTGGCATCAAATGATTCAGTTATGAAGTAGTTAGTTTGTGAAGGTTATATAATAAATATTATGGTGTGTAGGAGACAACAAAAATAGAAGACCTCACTATGCTTCAAGTGATAGAAGGAAATATGTCAATAAGTAAGAAATTTTAAGTGCTTAGCCATTGGTCTTTGTATGTAATTAGAAAATAGATAACAACCACAAAAATTGTTCCTATAAAATATGACATGATATAAAAGATGTCATTATTTTTTGAATCCATAAATTAATGAAATAATCAAACAAATCAAGAGAAACACAGTGCAATGGATGAAAGTAGTGCGTGTATAAATTATTGTAAATTGATTGTTACACAATAGTTCCTACAAGACATTGTGTGGAGAGTATGTTTACCTATCTTAGCGAGTGACAAACGACAATGGACGTGTCACATGGGAAAGAGTAGTGGAAAGAAATTTTCCAACATTGTGTAGAAAATATGTTGGAAGGTAATGGAGGATGGGGAGCATGCCACATAGGCCTAAAATATTTTTAATTTAGTCCATATCTTCAGTGACATTTACATCTTTGACTTGGTCATCTGATTAGGAAAGATGGATCCTTTGCTTTCAAAGTATTTCAATTTTGAAAATTCTGTCTACTACAAGGGTTTTGTCTAGTTTCCTATTTCCTATCAATTGCAAAAAAAATATCTAGAATGCTCTTATGATATTATGGATTAATCTTAGTTTGGCACATATACAAAGGCATAGTAGCACTAGACAACATGGATGGGTTAGACACATAAGATAATGATTAAGTATAAGTGCAATTAAACACACATAATGTATTCAATGGACTAATGGAAGATGAAAAGTAGCTAGTAATCAAAGCTTTGAAGTGTGTAGGTCCTTATCTACATGAGACTAGCCATTCAATAAAACTTTAGTTATGCACTCTATAACATATGGTGGTACCTTCTGAAGGATGACATATCTTGTGTTATTAACTTGTATGTCATAGGCATTGTCCATCAAGGATGAGTGGCTATCAATGATTAAGCATAAACAAGGTGAATGAACATGTGATTATGCTTAGATCAAACATAAATATTCACATATACCATAAAATAATGACAAAGCATACACATTTGGTTGCTTCAAAATATTTGGACATGAATATCATAATTTTTTAGTAACCAAGATGGTTTCAATTGTCTTACATCCTTATTTTGATCTATTAGTCATTAATTTAGAATCTCAACTCACTTTTTCCGATAGAGGGTAATGTTGTCAACATAATAAAAAAATATTATACATAGATTATTATAAAACATATTTTCTCCCAAAGTTAGATAAAATAGTCATATAAATGCATTTTTTATTCGTAATCAATTTAACAAAGAAAATTGAAGGTAAAGTGAAAATATAACTCCATTTCAAGACTTATTATATCATTAATTTTATTGACTAATTCAATAAAATAATGAACATCTCCCACAACTATCCATACTTTAGGAAAATTCATGATTATTAAAATAGACCTAAGTGGAAACATAGAATAATTTCCACCTTGAACACATGCAAAATTTAGGTAAAATTAGTAGAAATTTCAAGCCAATATCCTCATAGAGTTATATGCCATGAAAAACATAGCCTTGAAATTCTTAAAGAAGAATTAATCTAGTTCTAGGAGCACAAAGAAGGTGCTTGAAAATTTCTTTTTATCTACACAATAGACAACAAGGATTCACAACATCCAATTGAGTCAACCCAGTATAAACAAAGAGACCTTGGTAGAGAATACACCAAGAAAAGTGGGAAAGTTTCAACTCAAGGATGGTTAGCCAAAGAGTTTGAAATCAACATTGCCAAGTACCAAAAAAAAAGATTGAAGAAACAATCTATATGATTTAATTTTGAAACCACGTGTAGGTGTAGTGAAGGGAATATTTCTAACATAGTTTATAGATACAAAATGATATATTTTGATACCATTTTTTAACATTTCCACCAAGTTTCAAGACTTCATTACCCTAGTTTTATGAATCATATGAGGAGGAATAAAATAAATAATGGTTTGGAATGACTAAAAAATATTATCAGAAGAGCCTATAATTTTATTTGACTTAGGAGAAAGAATAAATTATCCTAGTAGTATTAGCAAAGAGGTCAAGAAGAGTCTTGATACCTCTATAAAATAATTTCAAACCATTAACCCAAGGATTATTAGCAAGGGGTTGAACTTGAAAATAAATAACATAGACCGCCAAATATAGATCATCGATTAAAAGATAAACCCTTGCAAAAAATAGTAGTCATTCCACAACAATCATAGCTTGATGGATTTAAAATATTTTAATAAAGTTCCCTATTATTTAAGGCCATCAATTAGTAACAAGGAGGAAAGTTTAGAGAAATAAATTCTTAATTAAAAAATGATATAAAATAATAATACTTAGTCATGCAAATTATCCTAGAATGAATATGAAGAGATAAATTCCTTTCAGAGCACTAATTGAAGTGTGTACATATGATTGATATTCAAATCATTGTTTGATTAGGAGATAGACATAGAGTGAAGACATTGAACACATTTAAATATAATGACATATAAACATATTGTACGAAAAATGATGTTTGGTGACTCTAAATGGGAAGGGTTAATGTGGGAAGTCAATCATATTTAAATTTAAGTGGAATGAATTGATGATCATGAGAATGAGCTCATGACCATGAACTAGTCCTAGAGAAAAGGGGTTGGATTTTAGTTGACAACTAGTGTGACTCATATAGGCATGTGTATGTGTATAATAAGTAAGTATCTAGGGAAAATGAATAAGGTTATGTTGACATGTAAATGGAGATAAGTGAAAGGTGCATATAAACATATATAAAGGGTAGTTGTATTGTACAGATAAAAGCACTTGAATCTAGATAAAATAATTTTTTTTATCAATATATCTATATACTAAAGAATTTGCCTCAAAATAAGAAAATAATTGAATAAAAGTGGCATGGATATATAGTTTTCACCATTAAAATAATACTTGTGAATTCAACACTAAAGTTGACATATTAACTCTACCTTATTCATATTAAATGAATAATTCTCCATGGTATTAGAAGATTACCCCCAACATTTTGATTTTTATAGTTTTATTGTGTTTAGTGTAGCTTGGTAAATAGTAAAAGTATCAAAGCATGTGCATTGTTAGATGATCCAAAAAATATGAAATATTTAATGGTTCATGGGGCTTTTTGATGTTAAAAATGAAAATTTATTCATGAATTCCCACAATTAGTTCATGTTGGTTATTGAATTTATTTTTTATTAGTGTACTATTCTATGTTGGTAGGCCCCATTTATCCTAATATTTTTTTAGCTTATTATTTATTCGATAACCTACCCCACATGGATGGTCATAGGAATTATTGAAAAATAAAAAAAATATTCTTATTTTAGAATTAGTCACATAATTTGATTAGCCACTACAAGTTCATCCAACAACCCATGGGACATGTAATAATTTCATCCTATATCTCTTACATGATGATGCAAAACACATTTTTTACATTCACAAATCCCTTGTCTAATCCACATGCCATTCCATAGCTCTATAAGTTTGATTGGGGTCTTCCATATCCCATATTTAATGCTATTCATAGAAATTGATTCATCGTTGTAGTGTAGAAAAAAGTAACCCTTTTTCACACTTAATTTGGGAATAAATAATTCATGATAAAATGAACTTAATGATGCCTTATTTGGGGTGTTGTAAATTATTTCTTTACAATTTCACACTAATATAGGGCTTTATTAATTAATTGAGGTTAATTAGAGCTTAATTGACTCCTTTAAATTAAAATCCAAGCCTTATTAATTGCATTTTCTGAAGGTTAAAACTCAACACTCATTAAAAATGTTTCACAACACTTAATTTGGAAAGGTTTGAATCTTAGGCTAGTGACCTAGGACCCATTCACCACTTGGCGAATGGATCCTTCCTAGGTCCTAGGGCCCCCTTTTGGCATGTTATTTCATATCCCTGAAGCATGTCCTAGTTGAGTGTGCTAAGACCCATTCACCATATAGTGAATGGGTCCTTCTTAACTTAGCACACCCCTTTTTGAACATGTTTGTGGCAAGATTTTAATGATTTCAAATCCTAGATCTAATGTCAGCTTGTGTTATGTGAATTTTGAGATTAAATCTTAAGTTAAGTATAAATACAAGGCCATTTCACATAGTTTTATCTAAGCAATGTGTAAGCAACCTTATGCAAGCATCCTAATAGTTGACAAGAGAATTTAAGAGCATTATAGAAGGAAATCAAGGGTAGATTATTGAAGTTTTATTGTAGCAATCAAAGGTAAAATCATCATGTCAAAGGCATAGTGCATCATGCATGTTGTTGAGCTATTGTGTTGATGTAGCATTGAAGATCCAAGTCAAGCATTGTTTCACATAAAATCCAAGATCAAGATCTACATTCCTCAAAGCCACTTAATGCTAGATTGCTGATTTGTACTTCAATAATTCATCCAAGGTATCATTGTTTCATGTTTCATGTTTCATTATTTCATCATAAGGTTTAATCACCTAAATGGGGTTTTACCAAGGCAAACCCCTATTCCATAATAATCAAATTTTTTTCTCCTCTCTTGATGTGTGCTTGCAGATTTTAGGTTGAAGATCAAGTGGAGAACAAACGTTGCAAAAATTTCCAAAGTTGCAAAGTTGTCATATTTAGAGCAAGATCACAGAAAGTACTCTATAGAATTTATTTCTGACTTTTGGGAGTTGAGCACCTAGGATTTGGGAGTGCAGACATTGAAGAATATGATCTCAAAATTGATTTTCTAGAACCCTAATGGGGACCCATTCACCACTGGGAGAATGAGTCCTTAGTGAGGCCCAAAACAACACTTTTTAAAAAAGGTACACATCATTTCAACATCTTAAAACCTTCCTATTTTTTTTAATAATAGTTAGGTTTATTTTTTGATTGTTATTTATGCATTTTATCCCTCATAATTGAGTGAAACATAGCCACACAACAAAAATTGGATGCACCCATTTGATTGATCTCATTTGGTGATTGCACCCTTTCTTTTTTGATGCTTCATTTTGGTGAATCCAACTTCTTGAGCATTGTAATTTTCTAAATTGGAGTCTATTTTCATCCTAGGTTAGATCTTGCATTCATTTGTATTGAATGGATCTCATTTAGGGTGTCTTAGTTTGCATTCAAGTTTGTATCTCATCAAGGGTTTTTAGAATTGCATTCTTTGCATTCTTAAAATCTATAAAAAAAAAAAGAACTCATTTAGCATACCACTTATGAAAAAAAAAAAAAAATTGCATATAAAACTTGGTCTTGTAGTTCATAATTTTCTTACATTTTCAACTTGCATCTCACATTGCATTTACAAAAAAATGAACCTGAAACTTAGTGTAGCAGACCTTAACATGAAAATCATCAAAAAAGGCTTAAAAATCAGTAAAAGTCAACTTTAAAACTCTAATCTAGGACCCATTCACCCTAGGGAAAATAAGTCCCTGATTAGACCTAAATTTGAATTTCTAGAAATTGAAATCTTCTATTTTGTGCTTCTATTTTCTATTGTTAGATCTTTGTTTTAGCTTGTTGAATTTCTGTTTCATTCATTTCATTTGATCTAGCTTAATTTTATTCATTTATTGCATTGCCAAAATTCAAAATTGCATTTACAACACTTCATTTTTAGTTTATTGCATAGTATAATTAGAAAATTACCTTGTTTTAAGTCTAAAAATATGAAAATGGACAAGTGTTTTAGTAATGTGTGGAAGTCTTTGTTCTGTTTGGTTGATGTTTCAAGTTGTGTTTTTTGAAATGATCCTAATAAAATTGAACGTACTCATGCTCACCTAACTCCTAATGAGTGTCCTCATGAAGTTGACATCATTGGAGAAGATGATACTAGCATGAATGAATTCATAAATGATTGCCTTAGCAATCTTGAGAATAATGCATCTTTCTATCCTTCTATGAAACAACCAACACAACTTGAGATGTTTGATCTTTTACATCCTAAAATTGAGTCACAAGTTAAGCCTAAAATAATGAGTGAACCTATTTCCTCTAGTCAAGTGCATAGCCATTCATCTTATGTTTACAAAGTGACCAACACTCCCATCAACCTAGAAGAGACTTATGGCCAAGGATTTAATATTTTAACCAACCAAGGATGTGACATAACTAATGAGCATGGAATTCATAAAATTTTAGAGAAAATTTCTACTAAACAAACAAAAGGGATATGATATCAAGATCCTCCCCCTGACATAAGTGTCCTTCCTAAAGAACAACCAATTCTTATCAAGAATGATAGAATCATCTCAAGTCCTCCTTCTCTATATCCACATCAACAAGTTGGTGAATCAATCAAGAAAAAAAAAACCTTCTAAACTCAACAAATTTCCATTCTTACATACTCAAACATAAACTAAACAAAAGATGGAACATCTCCTTAACAAAGGTTTGATTAAATTTCCACCTCCTAGTAAAAGAAACATGCCTAAGAAAAACATAAATTACTGTGCATACCATAGAACTCTTGGGAATCTTACTGATGAGTGTCCTGAATTGAAACTAATATTGAGTGATTTTCATTCTAATGACGGTACTTTTTATGACACAATAATTGCATAGCAATAACGTGCATTCCTCTCCTTTCCATGTAATAGTTGTGGGGTCTTAACATTCTCACTATTACATGCTATACATACATTGCAAATCATTCTCTCTATCATAACGAGCTCATTCTCATCACCTATCTTGACTCATCCTTATTCTACACTTAGCAGGGACAAGGGGTTAGCTAGCCTTGTCCTAGTTTTGGCATGTGTTATTGTCCCTTTGGCTAGTTTTTGACCTTCTATTTATATTGACTGAGATTGGGATGCAGACGACCTGCTATAGGTTGACTTGCATGTGTCTTGCTAGTCTTTTTCTTTATTTTATTTTTCATTTTCTTTATGTGATTGCATGTGCATAATGTAATCCCTCGTGCTATTTCATTTGAAGTATATCTCTCTCTTTTTGTGCATTCCTCTATATGTATGTACATTCTTCTCTAATCCATAAACATTTTATCCTTTTTCTTTTGTTTTCCTCTTAGGGATGATGCAAGGTGTTGAGACATTTAGGCCTCTTCCATGTTGACCTGAAAGGATTTTTATTTGTTTTCACTCTCTTTGTGTCATTCTTTGGACAATTTTATGAGTTTTTGGGGAATTATGATAGTTCCAAGCTCTATAACAACATTGTAGCAAAGACATATTGACCTTGGATCCATAGATCCTTCAATATTTGTGGGGGAAACCCCTCCTTCCTTTTTCATAATGTAGCTTTATTTTAGAAACATATGACTTGACATAGAACTTTTTGAGGAAATATCTCATGTCTGAGAAGAAAACATTGGCTACTTCAAAGAATTTTCTCACAACAATGGTGTTGGAAACTGCTTTAAAGTGGGGGCATACATCGATGACATATTTCAACATTTTGCATTTTTCACGGTGTGATTTTATTTTTCTTGTGATACATCCTTTTCTTGGTGGTGTCATTGGGTTTGATGTCCTTCAAGAGTGATATTTTTCTAAGTGTAAGATTTCCCTTAGTGGAATGATGCAAAGCAAGGCATCCCATAAGTGGAAATCTGATATTCTTGATTTTTCCCCTCTTGGAGGCATAAGGAATGATGTTCCCTAAGAAGAAGACCTTACATGAAGTTAGATACCCTTTGAAAAAATCTTATAGATAAAATATTCATAAACACTTAGCATTGTGGTGCCTTATTGAATTTTTCAAGAGGATAACTTTGATATGGTATGGGAGGCTAATATGATTCTCTCATTTTCCACCTTTTTGGGATACTCACCTAGTGGACGACTTGAGTTTCCACTACCCCAAAGTGAGTGCATGTGTCATTTGCATAGTGGACACCATGTTCTGCTTGTAAACATTTTTTGAAAAATAGCCTAGACTTGGTCCACATTGTGTTGGACACACTGTCAAAGCTTGATCCTTTTCTCAGAAAAGCAATCACGTTCCACATTGTGTTGGAACAAACAAAGCTTGATCCTTTATTTTCCTTTTTTTTTCTTGGTCTTTGATAGGGTATGATTGAGTATCTTTATCATTTCTACATATATAAGTGTCTTTAATGTCTATGTTAGTGTGAGTTTTTTATGGGGGAAAACTCTCACTAAAGTGGGGGAAAAATATAGTGTAGAAAAAAGTAACCCCTTTTCACACTTAATTTGGGAATAAATAATTCATGATAAAATGGACTTAATAATTCCTTATTTGGGGTGTTGTAAAGTGTTTCTTTACACTTTCACACTAATCTAGGGATTTATTAATTAATTGAGGTTAATTAGAGCTTAATTGACCCCTTAAATTCAAATCAAAGCCTTATTAATTGCATTTACCGAGGGTTAAAGCCCAACACTCATTAATAATGTTTCACAACACTTAATTTGGAAAGGTTTGAGTCCTAGGATAGTGACCTAGGACCCATTTTCCACCTGGTGAATGGGTCCTTCCTAGGTCCGAGGATCCCCTTTTAGCATGTTATTTCATATCCGTGAATTACCTTGTTAACTTAGGACACCCATTTTTGAACTTGTTTGTGGTGGGATTTTAATGATTTCAAATCCTAGATCTGATGTTGGCTTGTGTTATTTGAATTTCAGGATTAAATCTTAAGTTAATTATAAATATAGGGCTATTTCACATAGTTTCATCTAAGAAAATTTTAAGCAACTTTATGCAAGAATACTAAGATTTCACAAGAGAATTGGAGAGCATTCAAGAAGGAATTCAAGGGTAGATTATTGAAGTTTTATTACAACAATCAAAGGTCAAATCATCATGTGAAAGGCATAGTGCATCATGCATGTTTATGAGCTAATGTGTTGATGTAGCATTGAAGATCCAAGTCAAGCATTGTTTCACATAAAATTCAAGATCAAGATATACATTCCATAAAGCCACTTCATACTAGATTGCTGATTTCTACTCCAAGACTTCATCCAAGGTATCATTGTTTCATGTTTCATGTTCATGTTCCATTGTTTCATCATAAGGTTTAATTACCTAAATGGGGTTTGACCAAGGAAAACCCCTATTCCCTAACAATAAAAAAAATTTCTCCTCTCATGATGTGTGATTGTAGATTTTAGGTTGAAGATCAAGTGGAGAACAAAAGTTGCAAAAAATTTCAAAGTTGCAAAGTTGTAAAAGTTGTCATCTTTAGTGCAAGATCATGGAAAGTACTCTATAGAATTTATTTCTAAATTTCGGGAGCTGATCACCTGGGATCTAAGAGTGCAGATATTAAAGAACAAGATCCTAAAACTAATTTTTCAGAACCCTAATAGAGACCCATTCCCCAATGGGCGAATGAGTCCTCAGTGAGGCCCGAAACAACACTTTTTCCAAAAGATACACATCATTTTATCATCTTAAAACCTTCCTATTTGTTGTTATAACAATTAGGTTTGTTTTTTATTGTTATTTATGCATTTTAGCCCTCATAATTGAGTGAAACATAGCCACACAACAAAAATTGGGTGCACCCATTTGATTGATCTCATTTGGTGATTGCAACCTCTCTTTTTTGATGTTTCAATCATTAAAGGTTAGCTGCATTATATTATGTTTGACATGTAGTAGGTTGTTTTTCCTATTGTAGAGTAGGGGGATTCACTGGTCATGACTCTCTTCCTTTCAAAGACAATCCTAGGGAATGAATTGCCCTAAACTACCCTAGGTTTCATTTAATAAAACTAGAAGGTATAATGAATAAATTGTAAAGAATAGCCTAAAGGTAGAATATCAGGAATATAAATAAGATAGATTTCTTCAAAAAATGAAAGAGTAGGATATTGAGATCTATATCATAGAAGGAGAAAATCTCAACTAGAGGATGAAAAAATAAGAGCAGGATGCCAATGTGACATGCTAGAGTCCGAGAGACATGTTGACATCTTGTAGCTATAAAGTGCTAAATATCCAGATAAAAATGTCTAAAACCTACCAACTAGCTTAGATCTAAAGTCTGCTTATCTAACCAAAAATATTGTAAATACACAAATAAAGTGGAGAACCAACAAAAAAAGGGTCATACATTTGAGATCTTCTTCCAAGCTTCACTCAGATTTAACCTACACACAAGATGAACAAGAGAAAATATTTGGGCTATTTTGGGGCTTGCCATAGTCAAACCCTTGTTTTGGTGTTCCCACCTCCATTGATATCTAGATAGATAAAGAGAATAAAAAAAATTTAAATAAACACAAGGTGATAAAAGAAAACCCCAATCAAGGTGGATAACCCATATCATGAGATAATGATGCAATAAGTTATCTATTTGTAAATATAAAAGAAGAGAGTGTTACCAACAATATATCTCCCCCTCTTGGCTTGATGGACACATTACTGATTGCTTGCAAGAGAGATTTGGCTATTGGAGGGAATTCAATCTAAGAAAGATTGACCGTTGAATCAATATTGAGAAGAGAAGAGTAAAAGAATAGAGTGAAAGTGAGAGAATAAAGTGTTAGAATGAGGGAACTTGCAAAATGAGAAGAAAAGAGAGATTTTTGTGTTGCTGGATGGGCAGGAAGATTCATTACTCTAGAAATTTGACTACAGGGACATGTGTACGATCCAAATATTTTAAGGTTCCTCATTTCAAACTTAGGAAAATGCAGGGATGTGTTGATGGTAAAAAAATGAAGTTAAAAAAAAAATGTCTACTCTATTTCTCCTGAAAAAGATAACTGATCTAAAACCACCTATCTTCCAAGGTCTCTGTAGTTTCTTTTCAATTGTGTTGTCATCATTCAGTGGCCTATGCAACTATAATGTTCAAGGGGAATTTTATAGTAAGTGAGTACAAACTATATAGTGCAAAATAACTTAACATGGGGGTTTCAAATAAATAGAAAAAAAGATCAATCAAGGCTTAGAACAACAAAACATGAACAAAAATTCCTTTAAGTTTAGACATGCAATTCTTATAATGAGCATTTTCCAATTAACTAAAATTGTAGAAAAACACAATTCATGAAACAATTCATACAATCACATCCATTCATAGTGTATATTTTAAACATGCAACCATTCCTCATTACTTTGTAGACTTTTCAATAATAAAATATCATGAGCTCATCACCAAAATTAACAAATCAGTAAATAGTAAGAAACATCATCCACAAATAACACAATAGATGGTTTTAAATTTAGAATCTTCTATTTATTTTCATCAATTAAGACACATTTATGCATAGAAAAATCCACTAGCATACAAAAAATCATTGTCTATCAGCACTATCATTAAACTAACTAGCTTCTGAAAATAAACTACTTGCATTAAAAACTATAAAATTATTCAAGTGTCTAGCATAAAGTTGTAATAATAAAATTGTGTATAGTCTTCAGGTAGCCAATCTGACTTCAATCAACCAACATTTGCAATGAGGAAAAAATTCTCAGTTATAGAAAAAATTAACATCAATTTCACCTATCAAAAATTAGGATCCACAAATTTGGGGCTCAAATCCATAATCATAGGGGTGCCTCCAATTGAGTTTGAGTCTACTTTTGCTGAAATTATTGCACCTGGGAAGTACACCATATGTCCATCTAGTCAAAATTTGACTAGGAGTCACTACCAAGTACACTACTGATCATAATTCCCAATCCTTGGTCTATAAAAATTGACCTGGAGCTATCTACTTGTTCAAAAATAGATCTAAAGATGTTGCTATCCATAGGTTGTCTGGAGATGGTTGACATTTCTGACTTGAATCCTTTTCAAAAATAGAATATTCCCTTGCCACTAAACTACTTTTAGTTGTTTCAAATACCTTATTTTTGAGATAACAATCTATATTGCTAAAAATCTGTTATATTGTTTCTTCCTCAGGTGCATCTACCCATTCTACCTTGAATATTTCTCTTTCATATTCTTTGGTAGTGGCTTTGTATATATCCTGCAACTAGGCAACATTCTAGGCAACATATCATACATAAAAATTGATGTCCATAAGCTTATCTAGAAGAAGCCCTTCATCATCATCTCCTTTCTTGATCATTTCCTCCAACTTATTACTCCATTTATCCTTCATTTCCTGTAAAGAAATTAAAGCAACACTTGTTGAAGCCTCTTTATTGATCAACTTAGCAATAATCCCTTTTACAATCTTTCTTTCCTCAAACAAATATTGCTGAGCCTACTACAATATTCTTCTGTGTTCCATGAGGACTTCTATTTTAAAGATCAAAATATTCATACATTTATCAAGATAACCAAAATCTTGATTTTCTAGAATCGCATACTTAATCACATCTTCCTTAGGAAATGTCTTCAATATTCTCAATTTCTTCATATGATCGACATATTTATCCTCTTCTCTTCCAAGCAACTTGATATATTCCCCTAGGGACTTGATTAGATCACCTACCTCTTTATAAATTTTTGAATTAGCAGTGAAGAGATCCTTTGTATCCTTCTTAAGAAGATCAATCCACTTCTCCATCATTTGTGATTTTCTTTTTATTTCGGTCAACTCATCCACCATTTGATGACTCATTAAAACAAGAATCTCTAATGGTGTTGGCTGCTCGGAAGTTGATGCAATTAGTTCTTTCAAAAAACCTTTCAGTTGACCTACCTAAGCCTTAATCTCATTCTTAACTTTCTTTTCCTTGATCAACCTAGACTTGGTAGTAGTAGCCACAATTTCAATCAGATTTATCTGCTAGTTTCTTTTTTGCTTGCCTAGATTGATAGTGTTTATTTGATAGTCTATAACCTAGAGTTCCTTTTCATCTTTATCAGCCACTAGTGTGGAAATATCTACTATCAATTCCCATCATCAGTTAATCTTGTAGATTAAACAACATGGGGCTTCTTCTTAGGTTTCACCTTTTCTAGTTCCTTTACCATTTCATCCCATGTTACGGGTTGAGCCTGAACTTGTTGTCTCTTCTCCAAATTCAATTTTAACCAAGTAGGATTAGCTAACTAGGTTACTACATATTGAGCACTAGGAAGCTTGGATGAGAGAGGTGTAGAAGAAACTATTTCCATTGTTTTCTTAGAAGAAATTATATCCTGCTCTTCTTGTTATTTCTGTAATCTTTCCTGATCCATTTCTCATTCCTAGCTTTAATTTCTTGTATCTTTTTCATTTCCTCTTCTTTCTATGCAACCTCCTCTTCATCTCTTAATCTTTGTTTCTCTAACTACTTTTCACGAAGCTCCTCTTTGGTGGATTTTTCTTGCTTAACTTTCTCCTTTCGTTCCAACTCTCATGCAATGGCCTCTTCCTTAGCTTCCTTCTAGACTTCTACAACCTCATTTTCATGAGCTAGCTCTTCATATTTCTTCCTTTATTCTCCTTCTTCTTTATCTAACTCTTTAGTAGCTTATTTTCAAGCTGCTTCTACTATTTCCTTCAGCTCTTCTTCTGTCAAAATCTCATTCATAACAACTTCACCCCAGAGGCTACCTTGCTCAAACCTAGTCTTGTCTTCTCTAGCCTCCTCTTCAACCCTCATGAGATACTCTTCCCATTCTGATTTTTATTTCTAAGATGAAGTTTCTTCAAAGTCCAAAGGAATATGTAAATTTATTACATTAATCACAGGAGACCTCTCTTCCTCACTAGCTGCTACTCCTGAAGTTGATGGTGCAGTTGGAGGACTATCATTAGTTTGCATAGTTACAGTAAAAGTGCGTTCTTCAGTAGTTTCTTCTATAGGGTACACAATAGTTATGGGTGTATCACCAAGACCTAAAACAACCCCTACAAGAGCTTCTTGATAAGTAACCTTATCCTTTTCTAAAGCTTCTATGACTTCCTTCATCAATACTACTTCTTCTACTTGAGCAGGTTCCTCCATGACTATCACTATAGCTACATCAATTTTCTTTAATCACTTGTACTTCCTTGTCTTAGTGGAAGAAGTGGGTTCACTACTAGAATCCTTCTTCCTTGCAAAATTAACTCTTGGTTTCTTTAGATGGAGGTTAAACCATTTGATGATTCTATCTGCCACTACCTGTGACACTTTATGAATATTAGTTTCCTCTTTTCCCATCCAATTGACTAGCTCCAAATCCTTGGTGGTCACTTTATCCATTTCATATTGGGGATCACGATTAATCCTATCATCAATGGTGCCTTCTAGTATATCCTTTGCAACCTTGAAATCCTTCATTTGGGGAATTCTCAATCTTTCATATCCTCTTTTCCTTATTTTAAACTAATCTTGTAGGTTGACCCAAAAGTCCTCCAAAAGTGGTTGATGATGGGAAAATTACAAAGCATATATACAATACATTTTATTTTTAGGATCAAAATCTTTCCTAGACATATGTTGTTTGAGATTCATAGATTGAAACTCCTCTATTGTTGTCTTAGCTACTATGGAAGAAAAACAAGAATAAAATACCAATTGCATTGGGAATGAGTGGCAGCCAACCTTGTGTTGTGTAGAAAATTTGGCCCATTGAACTCAGGTACTTGATGAGAAAAATCCATTAAAACCAACCTATCACCACAACACCTTGGTAATTTGAAAGGGTTCCCATCATATCCAAACAATATAAAATAAGTGGATTTGGGGTATTGGATAAACCAATATCCTCACTCTTCAATAAACTCCATTGCTTCTCGGGATAGTTTGAAACCAACATCACTTGCGAGTTGATTAATGATAAAATATAAAAATCCATCATTAACTATTTTAAATTATTTCTCTATTGTATTCAACTCTAGTTGTTCATAATAGTCCCAAACCTTCTTATGATCTGGGCCCTCATCCATTGATCCTTCAATAGTTAAACTAGGAAATTGTCCCATCCTTGTAGCACAATATATCGCATATAAAGATATATAGAATGTTTTGTTTATGTTAATTTTAATAGTTGATCATTGATGTTGTTTGAAATGATCTATCCCCAATCCAAATGTTGTTTTCCATATATAGTTAGTTGAATAAATGGAAACATCCAATTCCTAAAGGTACAAGACTCTTCTTTTCCAAATACTCTTGCTAACAATGTAATCATATCACCAATTTCTTCAAAAAAACTAGACCTCTTTGGCTTAGGTGGAATCTTCTTTAGTGATTTCTTCTCTATCTTGATACACCTTTTATTAATAATTTTTTTGTTCCCATCCTCATCTGCTACCCACCATTCAAGTTCCTTAACTTTAGACATAATCTTGGGGTTAGGGTGAGGAGGAGGATAAAAAACTAGTCTAATCATTACTGGAGTCAAATCAATGATCACATTGCCTTGGGAATCAATATACTACCTTTGCATTGGATTATAAGTTTTTGTAATAGTGAAAATGAACTCAGGACATTGCACAGCAATAGGGAAAGTAGCCACATGGGCTAACCCAGATTTTGTAATTCTCTTTTCCCTTGGGGAAGCATCTTTTGAAAAAATTTCATTATAGAATGGCTTCAAATCAATGTGACCCACCAGTTTATCTATAATTTTGATGACATCTGAGTCAAATTTGGATGGTACTTGGGTTCTCTAGAACTTATACTTCATGGTAACGAGATCCTACTACGGTTCCAACCTTTTATCCTTTACCCCCTTTGATGTTCCTTTAGTGGGAACTTCATCCTCTGAATCAAACATTTGTTTAATACCTGGAATACTGATCATTAACTGATAGTGAGTAGAAAAGTGAGGAGAATATTAGCACAACCATTCATATTAATCCCCACAAATTCAAGAAAGATTTCCATTCTACAAATTAACTAAAAAATTTTGAGTTTCAAGTTTAGGATAGAACCAAGAACTTAACCATTCAAAGCATAATAATGAACTATGTTGGAAGTCAGGATTGGGTCTTGATTCAAAACCTATACCTACAGTAAAGAGAAGGTTTCAGTTTTGTTCCATGATATGATGCCACAATGTGTTGAAAAATTGAGATCGGGTCTTGACTAGATAGTGACACTTAACAAATGGCATTGGTAAAGTGTTTTCTCTGAGTTTCGATCCTAATGGAACATCAATAGTTAGAATTGAGTTATGATTGAAAAATAGACCCAAAAGAGTTCATAAGCTTGGGTAACATCACAAATTCTAATCTTGGTCATAGTTCGAGAATCAAAATTAGGAAATGGTTTAAGACTGGACCTCATAGGGGTGAACAAGTTTTGGTAGCATCTTGAGTTTCAATCTCGATAATATATTGGGGGCCAGAATCAAGATTTTGTTAAGAACTTAACCTTTGGTATTATAGTTGGGATAAGTTAACTCTGAGTTTTGATCTTGACGCTGTGTCAGAAGTTGGAGTTAGAGTGACACCAAATGATGGAACCTACATGTATGTGAATAGTAGGGTGCCTATCTAAAATTCGATCTTGATGGTAATGTGGGGATAGGATTCAATACACAACTAGATACATCATGAAAAATTTGAAAATTTTGGAGTCACAACCTAAAATTTGATCCTTATGAAACAACGAGAGTTTGAATCAGGGAAAAACCAAGACCTAGACCTATACGATGGTCTAAACATATGGTGTAGTTCCTAATCCCAATTCTGACATTGATTTGGGGTCGGGATCGAAGCAATCAATAGACATGATGGAAAAATAAATGTAACAATATCTAATTTAAATATTCCTTCAAAATTGGGATTTGTTTAGTAATGAATGGATCTTAAAGGTTTATCAAATTTCAAACATACCCAACTGAGTAGTTTGGAAAACCCTAGATAAGCTATGGCACAATGAGAACATAAAACGTCGTGAGAAAAAGATGAAAAAAATGCAAGAAAAAAAAAGGGAAAACCCAAAATAAAAAAAGGACAAACAAACCAAAGGGTTCAAGAACAAAGAAGAAAATACACCAAAAGGGTGCGAAGAAATCTAGAAAAAAAACAAGAAATAATGAGCAAGAAACAAGCAAGAAACTAGAAATGTGAACAACAAACAAAACAAATGCATGAAAACCAAAAAAAAGGAAAACACAGGAAAAGACACCCACCTCCAAACACAACCAAAAATATGACAGCAAGGTGAGAAATCCACATGCCACCTCAAACCCTAACTTTCAACACCACTTTGGTTCATTCTGTCACTTGTAGAAGCCAAAATGAATGAAAACTGAGGAGTGGAAGGAATAAAAGCTCTCTCATGTGTGTGAACAAGTGTTCATAAATGTAGGTTGGTAAGGCTGTGGGATCGGGGTGGAGGTGTGCCATTGCATGAATGAAGGTAAGCAGGAGTCAAGAATGGCTCATGACATGAAACCAAACTTTTGATGAGTGCAAAGTTCAAGCGAAGGTCCAAAATTTGAATATTGACAAAAAAAGAGAAATGTGAGAGTCAAGATGGGGATAGAACAAAGAACAAGAACTTTGGAAAAGTTCTTGGTTCAAGTTCTTGTTTGAAGTTGGATTCTAAAAAAGACAAAGAGAGTTGAAAATCGAGATCAGGATGGAAACAAGAATAAAGTTCTTAGTTCAGGTTCTAGTTTGAAGCCCAATTTTGACAAAAGAAAAAATGTAGAAGGAAGAAAAGCAGAAGTTAGGATCAGATTGAAAATAGGAACTTACACTTTTGAGGGTGCAAGGTGATGGTTCTGATCCAAAACTCGAACCTAATAAAAAACAAAACACAAGGAAAAGCACAAGGATCGAGATTGAACCACAAATAAGAACTTGAACTTTGGAAAGTAACAAATGTCGGTGACAGTCTGAAACCTGAACCTGACAAAGGAAAACAAGGAATTAGGAGAATAAGACAACTCCTAAAGCCAAAACAAGAACACCAAAGACAAGAACAACAAATGGGGACCCATTTAGACCAAATAAAATGGGGTGGTTATTCCAGGCATAGCAATTGGCAACTCGACTAGGAAAATGGTTTACCCATTTTCAAGATAATGAAGAATTTAGTCACCTAGAATCTCTAGTTTATGAACCTTTAACTTAAGTAGGATCAGTTATAGCAAACAAGGTTGAGTTGGAATCTCAAAATGTCAATTAAACAAAAAATTTGAATCTGAGTGTGTGCATGTATGGTGCATCCTTTCCTTAAGGAACTTATCTATCCTTAAAACAACTACATCAAGATTCAAACTATGTGAAGTGAGTCCCTTTAGCTATTGTGCAATGATATCCTGGGAATTGCTTTGCTGCTAGCCAGGTGTCCGTTGCCCCAATGGAGATACCTCTAGTTATCTCAAAGCATTTCTCTACTGCTAGCTAGGCATTCATATCCCTCGTAGAGATACTCAAATCACCCTTATAATATTGAGTTTACTATTGTTTATACTTCTCTTTTTCTTTTGTTTCCATAGTTTACTTGAAGTAATTATTTTCTTATCCTTTCCCTCAATACTTAAGATGTAAGAATCTGAAAGTCAGGTTGAGAACTATAATGGACCTCATGAAAATGTTAAGACTCAAATTTTTTACTTGACTCATAAATAAAGTCACCCTAAGATAAACATGGTCTTATGGAAATAAATTATCCTATCTAAAATGTGACAAATTCAGTTGTGGTTTATGAGATCACTTAAAATGCATGTTTGTTCTTAACCTCCGAAACTTTCATTTATATGTACATATTGTTCAATTTTCATACACTCCCCCTACTGAAAGCGGGGGCCCTCTTCTCTTACCTTGTTTTTTTTGCTTGATTTTTATAGGGTCCTGACCTTTTCCCCTTAGTCTTTATTTTATTTCACCCAGGTACTTGAAGTTTTATCTACACATGGGGTTCCTTATTGCAACATCATGATGGCAATCTAGCCCTTGGAGAATCGACCTTAACCTAAAATCTTGATTTGGGGGAAAATTTGGCTAAGTATGGAGCAATTTTAGTAAATCCGAGGTATCTCATATTACCTAAATCTCAATCTAGCTAAAAAATCCGAGCTCCCTCAGATTTCTCGGATCCGAGGTCACTTCTCATATCAAAATTTTTGAGGTGTCTTTTCAAAATTTATTGCCAACTTTAATAGGTTTTGAATTCCAAAAGAAGGCTATAAGTAATGTTTAAGATGTATTTGAAATCACTCTTACATTGTGCTCATTTGAATTTGAGAGAAATCACTTCCATCTTACATTTTGATTTAGCTCCAAAGTTAGGGTTGTGTTCTTGGGTTGTTACTACAGGATTCTTGACTGTTTCCATTGCATCCTTTCTTCTTGTGCCCTGCTCCAAGGTTGGTTTTTTGGTCTCTCTCTGATGGTTTTGATGCATTTTATGCTTGATTTTTTATTTTTTACAGTGTGTGTGTCAATCATCAAGTTATGGGTTTCATATTGTCTCTTTTCTTTCTTCACCATCTAGGGTTTATGTTCTTTAAAGATACATTCCAAAGGGTTTTTTGTAGACTTCAATTTGAGTAGATTGGGGTGATTAGGTATGTTGAAAATATTCAAGATTTATCCTTTGCATTACATTTCCATGATTGATATCGGGATTTAAGAATGTTTCCATGTTTTAAAAGTCAACTTGAAATCCTAATTTCTTGAAAACCCTAGCTAGGGATTGCAAACTTGATGAATGAATGAATGGTACTTAGGGATTTTGTGAAATTTTTTTAGCTTGAATTATCATGAGGATTTGGTGTTGAATTGACCATCAAAATGATAATAATTCATATTTGTAACATGAAGTGAGTTAGACACTTAGCAAGTTTTAAGCTCGAGCAAAATATTCAAGGATTCTGAGGTAGCTTGGATTTTCTGAGCCTTAATTTTCTTAGAAAATCCAAGCCCCCTTGGATTTTTCGGATCCTATGAACTCCTAGAATCCTGAAGTCAAAGATGATCAAGCCGTGGCACTTAGTAAATTTCTTAACATGACCTGAATTTGGTGATTCTGAGCTAGCTTGGATTTACCGAATCCCAGTCCACCCAGGGAGTCTGAGCCCCCTTGAAATTCCCAAACCTCCTGAACCTTTAAATATGTGTTGCATGTGATGAATCAAGCCTCAATAAAAATGGTTTGGGATGTGATCGCAAAATAATTGATGCTTGAATATGCTTTATTGTGTCAAATAATTCCCATTTCATAAAGATACATTATGATTGCAAGTCAAAATGAACATAATGAGAAAATCCCGAGAAATTTGAGCTGCCTAGGATTACTTGAGCTTAAGTCTGGCTGGAAATTCTGAGCTCCCTTGGATTTTTTGACCTTTCTCTATTGGCTTCAAATTTCAAATATTAATGATAATTGAGTTTGCATATGGGGGTTACATGGTATTTATTATTGGATATTGATTAATTTGGATGAGATTTACTTACATGTCTTTGTACAATATGATAATGTGATCTCATGAATTGAATTATCTATCTTACATTTCCATTAGATTTTGTATTGTCATTTTAATCTATATTCAATGGCATTACTTTTAGCATACATTGGTACGTCATTGATTTAATGTAATGTGTTATATTATTATTACCATTTGGGGATTATGGTCCTTTCTAATAGATGAAGGAAGAATTGAGCCCTGACAAGACATCCAAATCAAAGGATACTCTGGTACAAGAGGAGGTGAGAAGAAGAGATGAAATGATGAAGTATGATTTCAAGGGTACATGGCCAAAGTCCAAGATTTTTCCATCATGGGAAAAGATTACAGACACAAATATGGGGCATGTATACTATGATGATTTTCAACAGAAGATGTTTGGAAATGCACCAACTTAGTTGGCACAAATTCTCATGCACACTAGCTTAGCTCAAGCAGCATGGTTTCCTCCCACTCAATTGTACCCTGAATTGGTTTTGTAGTGTTCAAGGCATTATGAATCTAATAAAAGGATTATAATTAGACCACAGGGAAGATTCATGGAAAATCTCACTAAAGAGTCCATTGCAGAGGTTTTTAACATTGCCTCACATCAGAAGCTCATTGAGGAGATAAACATTGGGGAAACATTAAAGTTCCATGATGAAGACCTCAACAGAGCCTTCAAAATCATGAATAATTTTTGGATATTGAAGCCCAAACCACACTATTCTAAGCTACCTAAACAATTGCATAGAAGTGATTTCAAGTTGAAATATCATGATGTTATAACTTTCTTGGGTAGGGTAATGGGGGTGGAAGAGGCTCACATTTTCCACAATTGAATGTTCTTCCCCATTACACAAATCATGGGTGGAAAGAATTACCATTGGGCTAGGATTATAAGTAATAACTTAGATGCCTAGCTAAGGAGTGTACAAGAGACTAAAAAATTCACCATGACCTCATAACTTGTATATATGTTGGAAAGAAAAATGAAGTATAAAGGTCTCAGTTACAAAGGAACCCTAGGAAAACATAGAATATGGGACATATATCCACAATTGTAGTATAAGACCATCAATTACAGGAGAGAAAACAATGCATTTTTCATTTACATTCCCAGGTTGCTACATGATTCCCTCCATGTTAGAGTTTCTTCTGATGCAATGGACTTGATCAAACAATATGGGCAATGGTTTATTTAGTTTCAAAGATTCACATACATTTGGATAAAAGGGTCTCTTGTTATTCCTCTCAGATTGCCAAAATACACAACTAATACACTCATAATGCTGGAATTGACAAAGCAAATGATGGTATTTGAGACAATTTTTCAAAAGGACTTACACAAGAAGGGGATAGGGGAAGAATTCCCACTAAGAATTGGAACTCTAAAAGAATGTACCTCCATCCAAAGTGCCCAATACTCTGAAGAAGAGATGGCCCAATTTGAATTATAGACTCGTACCAATAGGGATAACTTTGATTCCTATGGCAAGGCTCAAAAACACGCCAATAGAGAATTTAGACACAAAGATCACATTGACAACTATTAGGCCAATTTCCAAGATGAATTTGGTCAAATTGTATAGAGTTATAGAGGTGCCAGATCAATTCAAAGATGATGACACATATTTGATCCAACATCATGATTTTGAACCCTATAAGAATAGGACCTTACCTCCAATAAATTAGTTAGAGTAAGAAGTGACAAATTTGGACCAGGTGACTGAGATAGTAAGGAAATATTTGAGGCAATGGGTCAAGCATAAGGTGTTGGAGTTGGAGGTTGATGGCACTAATTTTACATATGATTTGATGGGAGATCTGGAATCCCAATCTGAGGAGGAAGTTGAAGCTAATAAAGGTGATGACGCTACTAAGCCTCATGATGAAGATTTCTAAGAAGAAGAAAGGCCTATAACTTTGAAAAGAAAGACAAGGAGCCAAACCTAGAAAAATCTGGTTGACAAAAAATCTCAAAAGACTAAGAAAGCTCCCAAGGCTAGTGCTACCACTGAAGAAGGAGAGGCCTCAAAACTAGTCAGGAAGAGAAAATTGGTCATTGAAGGAAAAAATATAGCCAAAGAAAAAAAGGGCAACACTTCTATTGATGCTCCATCTTCAGTTAAATTTGTAGATGTAGAGAGCTCAGGGGAGAAACCACATGTATATGTTAGGAGAAATTCTCATAAAAATAGGAAATCCCGAGTGACTGAGATGAATACTATAGAGAAAGAATTGTAGATTGAAGAGGCACCTACAAATGATAGTGCCATGAGAGCAGTTACAGGAAATAATTCTCTCCTTTCTTCACCTCCTCCCAATGTAAAAATCTCAAAAGAAGTTGAGCCTGAGGGAAACATATCAAATGATCCTACACATCATGAATTTGAAGACGAGGAGATTTATACTCCTAGAAGTGGGGAATGGAGAAATTTTGTGCAAGAGATTGGGAAATCAACCTCTGGGGCACAACAAAAAAACATAGAATCAAAGGTAACCCAAGAAAGGCCATCTAACTTCCTAGAGAAAGAGGTGATTGATGAATTGGAAGATTAGCTAGAGATAGAGAGGAATGTGGAAGAAGTTAGTGACAATCCACACCAAGATTAGGTTGAACAAGAGGCTCCCTTTACATAATTGGAAACATAGCAACCTAGTTTCCCTGATTGGATGGAGAAAAGGTTTAATAAAAAACCAATAATTGTTTTGGAGGAAACTCCTAGTTGGGAAAAACTATTATAACAATGGGGAAAACCCAAGCAAAGGAATAGGGCTAGAACAATGCCAAAATTTTCAAGGGATTAATTTAATAATAGAGTTGTTCATGTACGTGTTATAGAAGAGAAAAAGTATCAAGATGAGGTAAGGCCCACTGATTATAAAGTACAAACCATTAATTTGGGCCCATCCACCAAGGAGCAAGAGAAGGAAGAATTTCAAGAATCCTCCCAAGCCATTTTAAGGAGACTTGATAAAGAAACAAAAGTAAAGGAGAAATTGAAAAAAAAACTTAGTGATGTTTAGAAGTATGTTCAAAATCTAATGAATCCCCTGCAAACTACTAGAGATGGTGGTTCTTCAATCCTAAAAGGGTTGTTTAGCAAAGGAAGCTGTGTCAGAAATATAAAAGTTGAAATATCATTAGATAATACTAATGAGTGGATTTAGGATGTCAACAAAAGGGGTGATGATTCAATTGAGAAAATCCTCAGTATCCATGCTAAGGCTACTAAATTTCTGGAAGACACCTCCCAATTTGTTGCAGATTGTAATAAGGTTGATGAATCAACTATTGAGGAGTTGAAGAAAATTCTATAGGTGCCTAAGGAAGAATTGGCCTATATGAACATTTTCAATTCTAATGATATGGCCAAGGTGATGGAATGGATAGAGATTTGGAATTATAGAAAGGAACTACTTTGTAAATATTTGAAGAAGATAATAATGTTGTAGGGGAAGATAAGGGAAATATATGATAGTTGCATCATTTTTCTAGAAATTATGACTGGAAGAAGGAAATTTGGTCAAAAGAATATGAACATTAGTAGATTGCAGGAATGGTGGCATGATAATTATGCTCTTTCAGAGAGTGCACCCATTTCCAAGGACCACCTAGAGGATGCAGCCATTTACGTCTCCAAAGTGGACAAGTATCATGAGCTACAAGTTGAATGGGATAAAATGATGCCCAAATATGTTGATGAGAATGAGACTCATAAATTAAGAATTAAATTTATTCCTACTCCATATCCAACTAATATAAAGGAAATATTAGAAGAATTCAAGGAATTGTCTTGCAGGACATTGGCCAATAAAGAAGGAGAAAAGAGCCAGTTGGCCACCACCTAGGACAATGTGCCATTCATGTGACTTTCCAACCAGAAGGGAGAACCTAGATTTTTGTGCCAGCTAGATAATGCTTTTAGAAGGGTCTAGGCTGACCTAGGGCCCATTTTGAAATTTGAATGTAATTTTTTTATTTTATAAAAATTCTATAGCCCGACTTGTCTAGCCAACCTAGTTTTTGTAACCCTAATTCTAGGCTAACCTAGGGTTATTTCTGTATAAATTAAGGCCCCAAATTCATTTGAAAGGGTTAGACATAGTTGAAATAGCTAGAACTAAGATAAGAGTTAGCATTTTCTAAGAGCAAGTGTTGAAACATTGTGAATACATGAATTGTTGCAGATTTGGGTGATTCAATATAAGTAAAGACATTGTTCTTTGGTACTCTTTCTTGTGTTGTTCACTTTGCATGGTTCTTTTTTTTCCAAATCTTTAAGATTTCTTTTAAATTTTAGTTTCATGTTAGATTTTATATTTAGATGTGATACAATGGTGTTTATGATTTAATATTTGAAGTGTTTTAGCAATCCTTAGTCCATACTTTTAGTAGCTTGTTGATTGTAAGTTGATGTGCAAAGTTAGCTTGGGCCTAAATATTGTGTGTTGAGTTCAATTGTGGGTATTTATTCATTTCAATTATAAAATAGGGTTGATTTGTGTGAAGTCTCCATGATTTGAAAATCTTTGATTCCTCAAAAAATTGCATTGTTTCTGTGAGATTGCAGGTTTAATCTAGGTTAAGCATGAATTAGTTTTGAAGGATTGGTGCACTTTGAATGTTTCATTTTTTGCACTGTTGGTCTTAGGTTTTAGTTTCATTTTAGAAATATCTCTTCAAACCCTTTATATATATATATTTTAAAAAAAATCCAAGTTAGTTTTAGGATTGAAAGCATCAACATATTACTAGATTTGGTGAGTTTGAAGTTTCCAACATTGTTTTGTAAGGCCCTTTGTGATTACCAACATTTTCACATAATATCACTTAGTTGTTTTTGCATTGTCAAGACTTGGTATTAGAGACCTTGGGCTTATCTCTTGAGGTTTTCTGATAGAGATTTACCTTTCAAGAGAGATAGGATATTATATTATGTTTGAGTTGTGTAGAAAACACTATCAATATATTGGTGCTAGAAGGAGGGCCTGAATAAGCAAGCTAGATTATTTTTTATCTGCAATTTCTCCTCAAAGGTTTCAAAGAAGAACTAGATCTACATAAGGGAAGGAATATTTCCAAAAGTTACAAGTCCCTATTAGGTCAAGAAGGACCATAAGAAGTGGAGAATCATCATCTACTCCACCTTTCCCATCTTCTCCATCATCTTCACCCTTATCCAGCTAATCTTCATCTAATTCAGAGGTCATTCCCATTCAACAGCCCTAGACAACTGTTAATCAACCACTAGCACCTCCACCACCACCAATGGCTTTCTTGGAAAACTATCCCTCAACCTTATATTTTAACAATTACAATGTCATGCCAAAGAACCCTGAGAATTTTTGTTCTAAGTTTCATGTCAATGAACCTAATATGATAGTTGAGGAGCACATTAGGATTTCCTAGACCTGCCATAGGGATAGGGGAATTAATCATGAAGATGTTGCATGCAGACTCTTCCCATATTCCCTAGGAGAGGATGCCTTTTAATAGTACAACCATCTACCTATTGGATCCATACACAATTGGAATGAACTTGAAAATGCTTTTCTGCAGAAGTTCAAAATTCCCATTAGTGCCAATGAGCTATATTTGTAGTTCACCAAGGTTAAGAGCAAGGTCAATGAGCCTATAGGATCATTCAACAATAGATTTCATTGTGCATACACTAGGTTGCACACACCCTATGTTGTGGATAATGCTACTTCCCTGGATGTTTACTATGAAGCCCTTCACATCCTTACAACCACCTTCCTTAAATTGAGACCTAACCATCCTAACACTTTGCTTGAAGCTTATACAAAGGGAGTCAAGGTTAGCATAGTTTTGAGGCAACATTTGTTTGGACCTTTTCCCTCTTTCGGGCCGATTGCTCACCTAGGATAAATTCAAGCACTTAATCAAGTTTTGTCCAATCATACACCCATCATGAATCCTATGCCACAATTACCCTTGGTCAATCATCCAGGTCCTCCATTAAATTAGAATCCAAAAATTCCTAGTTATCCATAGATTCAGCTAGTCCATCCAAAACAATAGGCTAATTTCCTAAATTATTTGTAGAATTATGAGGTACTGAATTAGTCACTCAGCTCAAGGACACCACTAGGGGATTCTCAAAATAATGCAGGATCCACATCTTATAGTAATCTTGACAAAGAAGGGCTATATGATATGATAGAACAAGTCTAGAAGCTGAATATGGAAGTAACTTACCTGAGGAATTAGAATAGTCCACTTTAGGCTACCTAGAGAAATATGCAGTCTAACTAAAATAGGGAAAATAGGGATTTTGTCCAAGGATATGAATAAAACTTCGAGGACAGTCAACTGGACAAGGATTTGATAGAAGGAAACCACCTAGGAAAAATATAATGTGGAATACTAGGCCAAATAATGGAGGTGTCCCCACCCCATTAGACAAAACACCTAATCAAGAAAAATATTCAAGTGGTGTGTATTTAGCTGAGGCAGCTCTATTAGGATGGTGCTGACTCCATAAGAGAAATCAAAATTCTTAGCTGGATTCCCCTGAGTTCCAAACTGCTGCATCTAACTTTTAGTATGAGGTTGAAAGTAATTCCAACAATCAAGAATTGGTACCATCCATCCCTTATGATTCTTCAATATTGGTATTGAATCATGCTCCTTTCCCATGAAGTGAAAAGAATAGACCAGAACAAGAGGAAAATGAACAAGATGACAAGGTGGAACAAGTATGCAATGAAGATGAGATTTCACAAAAGTTTCATGAAGGTATGGAGAATGATAATGGTCCTTTAGATGAGGAAGAAATTGGCATTAAAGAGGTTCAAATTTTCTAGCAACACATAAGAGAATATGATTTGAGGAGTAGGAAAGTTGGAGGTCCATTCACTACATCAATTCCTCCAAATAACGTTGCTACACCACCAGACTCACATGCCAATAACAATCCATCTTACTCTGATGTGCCGACACAATATTTATCAAAATGAGGAAAAATTGATATCTCAAAGGGGAAGACCATTGATACATGCAAGGAAAAGTTGGACTATCCCAAGGGAACTCATGTTGCTATGAGCACAGAACAATTGGGTGAGTACACAACTGAGGAACTCAAAATTTTTAAGGTAAATATTTATGCTTTTGAATTGTTAAGGGTTCTTGCTATTAGAAATGCAATCCTAGGAACTTTTAAAACCCATGTCTTCCCTCAAGATAGGATAATTAATGAAGTAGTTGGGAAGACTCCTAGGTCACAGGAACCAAAAGATCAAGGTCAAACATATTCTAAGGAAAATGGGAAGGAAAAGGATAGGAATCAAGTTGCACAAGCTAATACTCATATGAGTTTATTTCAAGGCAAGACTAAAACCCCTCCTTTTCTTATTTTTGTTCACATCTTTGGGAAAACTTGCATAACTACCTCTTAGATTCAGGAGCCTCTACAAATGTCATGCCCTGTGCTATTTTTCAAGCCTTAGGTATCACTCCTGCAGCCTCTCAGCGAAAGGTTACTTATTTGGATAAGAAAGAGGTGAATGTAGTAGGAGGGTTGAATGATTCCCATGGAAGTTGCATCAGACCTTAGGATCCAACAAATTATCAACATTCAAGTGGCAGATATCCTTGATGCATATGGTCTAATATTGGGCAGGGATTTCACTAAGGCATTAAATGGATATGTGTCAACTGAGCATTCTAAATATGTGGATTCCTTGGAAAGGAATTCCAAACAAGATTAGAATTGAGAGGGAACCAAGGATGAAGTATGTGATCACTGAATATCATAATACCTAAAATGAGGTATTAGTATCATAATTTAGCTTGGGCAATTATGTACTGGCAGCCCCTCCTCCAAAACCAGGCACAAATGAAATATTCATGTTTTATAGTTTACCCAAGGAGCTCACCTCAAAGTCTACCAGTAATGGAGCATTGATAGAATCAATAGAAGAGGGTGATGATCAAGAAGATGGTCAGCTCAGCTTGTTGGACAATTTCCAGCTCATTAAAAAATGAATAGAAGACCAAATTCAATTGGGTAGAGATATGAACTTTGAAGAAATATTCCTTCTAAATTGGTACAAGGTTCATAATGCATCTCATCCTAAGCATGAATGTTGTTTATGCCAAACAACCATGGAGAAAATAAAGAGTTGTATTAATCCACCTCCAGTTGCTAGGATTAATGTGCATAACATCCAAGATGATCCTAAAGGTTAAAGGCCAATGCAAGAAGAATCTCCTAATTGCAATAGAAATAAAGAGGGAAAAGAAAAAGGATCAGGTGCTACTCATTGTTGGACACTTAGTTTTGATGGATCCAAGTCTAAACAAGGAGTTGGAGTAGGGTTTGAGTTGATCATTCCAAGAGGTAAAATCTTTTTCGATGCTCATAGACTCTAGTTCCATTGCACTAATAATGTAGTGGAGTATGAAGCCTTAATTGATGTGTTATTGATGTCTTTGAGAAAGAAATTCAAAATTTTACAAGTTTTTGGAGATTCTAAGCTAGTGCTAAGGTGAGTCAAAAAGAATTATTCATGTCATGATAGAAGAATGACCAACTACAGACATAGAGTGTAGGGTTTTATTGAGTGGTTTGATTCTCTTAACATTCAATTAATACTCCGTAGAAAGAATAAAAAAGAAGATGATTTAGCATAGGAAACAAGCACCTTGCAGCCCTTATCACTTTTAGGATTAAAGAATTTCTCTGTGGAGCTCACCCAAGTTCCCTCATTGCTTGATAATGTAATGAATTTTTAGGTATTTGAGGATGATAAGCACATTCTTGATATCATTACAAGCTCTGATGTTTTCACTGCTCAGATAATTGATAAGGTGGAGCCCTAGGAAGTAGAAATGGACTTGGAAGGAGTTATCAATCTGAAAAAAATACAATTCCATGAGGAATGGTACAAATAGAAAGGATATTTGATCTAGATAGAATAAAAGATCAGGAATAATAGAGCAAAAAGGGGTCCATTAGCAGCCAATGTGATACATATAATATGGGGACTTGAGACAATGTTGTGTACTCTAGAAGTAAAGAGGGGGATAATAAATGAACTTCATGCATACCAAGATGTCATAGCCTAGAGTTATGAGGATCTGAAGACATATGATACTTTGATCATTACACACACTATTCCTCTCAAGCAAGGTTCCAAGCCATTTAGGCAAAGCCAAAGAAAAATTAATGTGATGTTGTAACCAATTATCCAAAAATAAGTACATAAGTTATTGTCTACTCACATCATATTTCTAGTCAGGAACTCTACTTGGGTTGCTAACTTGGTTCCAGTAAGGAAGAAAAATGGAGAAATAAGGGTCACTTTTGACTTCAAAAATCTTAATCAGGCCTCAGAAAAAGGAAACTACCCTACCCCATCATTGGATGAAGTGTTACAAATTGTTAATGGATCCTAGATGATGTCCTTCCTAGATGGATACTTAGGGTATAACCAAGCTATGGTATAGTACGAAGATAGACACAAGACTACCTTCACCATGAAGTGGGGTACCTTTGCTTATAGAAGAATGTAATTTGGATTAATCAATTTAGGGACCGCCTTTTAGAGGGCTATGGACATTGCCTTCAAGGATTTAATTGGTAAGTGTATCATTATTTATATGGATGATTTAACTGTTTTCTCAAAGAAACAAGGTAATCATATTTCAAATCTATGCAAAGTATTCCAAAGATGTTGAGAATTTGGTATCTCACTCAAACCTAAGAAATGTATCTTTAGAGTAACTAAGGGGAAGTTGTTGGATCATGTTATCTTAGAAGAAGGCATATCTATTGATCCAAAATGAATAGAGGATATATTGAAAATCCAACCTCCATCCAATAAAAATGAGATGAAATCCTTCTTTGGGAAAATCAATTTCGTTAGGAAGTTTATTACTTGGTTTGTAGAGATAGTTAAACATTTGAAAGCTATGATGAAAAAAAATGAAAAATTTGAATGGAATGCTGAAGCAAAGGAGGATTTTTCACAAATCAAAAGGGCAATAACTGATTCCCCAGTATTGGTGAGTCTATATTATTCCAAGCTTTTCTATATATATTCATTTGCATATGATGATTCTTGTGCTCTTATGTTAACTCAAAAATTTGATGGAGGAAGTGAGGACCCCATAGCCTTCATGAGTTCTTTGTTGAAATATGTAGAATTAAAATACCCTAGTGTGGAAAAACAAAATTATGCTCTGGTCAGAGGTGTGAAGAAATTTCAACATTACATCGTAATAAACCATGTCTTTGTAATAGTGCCAGATCCTGTAGTCAAGCTCCTACCGATGCAAAGTGAATTGGGGAATGGAGTGGAAAGTGGGCCACCATGCTAAATTAGAAGTGTCCTAATATCATAGCCCAACAATACCACTTGCGGGATTTCTCTCTAGATGAATGGTACGATGATATTCACTATTATCTACTAAATTAGAAGTGTCCTAATCATCTCAACATGGTACAATAGAGATTCCTGCATCTAAAGAGTTACAACTATATGTTGAAAGGTGCTATATTGTACAAGAAGAACCATGAAGGAATTTACCTTCGTTGTCTTGGAAAAGAAGAAGTTGTACAAGTGATGATAAAATTTCATGATAAGTATGGCACAGGCCATGGTTCTGGGCCAACTACTACAAACCAATTCTTAAGTTTAGGATATTATTGTCCAACCTTATTCAAGGATGCACACAAGCATGTAAGAACCTGACATGTATGTCAAACTGAAATTAGTAAGGAGAAGCACTCAACACTTCCACTTCAGCCAATAATTGAGGTAAAACCATTCCTACAGTGGGGATTGGACTTCATTGGTCCAATGAACCCACCTTCATCTACAAGACACAGGTACATTCTTATTGTGACTAATTACTTTACTAGATGGATTGAAGCTCTTTCCTATAAATAATGTAATTTTGAAGTAGTGATTAATTTTTTGGAATTGGGTATTATCAATCATGTTGGTTGTTTGAATGTTTTAGTCTATGATAATGGTCCTATGTTTGCTTCACTAAAGTTTTCTGTATGGGATTTTTATCACGATGTTATTATCAGGTTTTCCTCCAACTATTACCCACAAGGAAATGGTTTGGATGAGTCCAAAAATAAGAATATTTTGACAGTAATCTGCAAACTCTTAGAGAAAAATCCCAAAGACTAGGACACCCAGCTCATATTTTCTCTCTAATCTGGTTGTACTAAACACAAATCATCTCTAGGAACCTCTCCTTATCACCTTGTGTATGGTCTTGAACCAGTATTCGCAATCCAACTAAATATTCCCACCTTGCAATTCATTAATGATTACTATGATGAAGGGGATAGACGTGAAGCTCATTTGGCTGAACTCTTACAACTTGAAGAGAAGAGAGATGAAGCATTAGAGAAATTTGTTAAGAACCAAGGCATTGTTAAAATATGGTTTGATTGAAAAGTTAGGGTGAAAGCATTCAAAATCTTTGATCTAGTCTTATATTGGGATAAAGCACATGACAAAAAGGGAGAACATGGAAAAGTCGACAAGATTTGGCTTGGCCCCATCAAGATCTTAGAGATATTAGGAGACAATTCTTTCCTTTTGAAGACTCTCACTAGAGAGGATGTCCCATTTCCTGTCAATGGGAAATATTTGAAGCATTACATCCTGGCCTGAGTTGTCTTTAGCTCTCCCCTGTAAATAGTTAGTTTAGTTGTTTGTTTCTTTTGCTTTGGTTGGTTTGATTTGCTTTGGTTTTCTTTGGGTTTTGGTTAGGGTAGGTTTCATTTAGTTAAGGTTTTGATTTGGGTATGTTTCACTTTTCTTTCTCGGTTTTCAATGCCCGTATTCTCTTATGGGAGTGTTGCACTTGCCCAACAATCAGTATATCGTTGGGGATTGTTCTAAGTGTTTCTTTTACAAACTCTAATCATCCTTCTGGGATAAAATGGTGGAAATAATTTATACAATATCACATGTGCTAAATTTTTAGAGTGGATGAGTCCCTAGATTAAGGTAGTTCTAGAATGTTCTTCAGTCTTACACTTACATACACATCTTAAGAATCTTGAGGATGTTTAAGGTTCCTTGCAAAGTCTTTTCAAGTGAAAAATACTACTACTTCAGTGCCACTATGGTTCTTAGCCCTCAGTGTGAAATTAATTTTTCATAGGTTGAAATAAAAATGAATGGAAAGAAAAGAATATCAGGAAAGAAAGGAAAAAAGAAAATATTGAAAAAATAAAAAGAAATCGATTCAACCTATTAGGACTATCTGAATATCTCTACCGGGGCTATGGATGTCTGGATGGTAGTAGAGCTATGTTCTGGAGAATCACAATGATAACCTCATTGGGTATATGAATGCTTGATTGGCAGTGAGGCTCTATCCAAGCTGCTTTTGGAGTTAGAATCCATACATAGCTTGATTGGACAGACCTCGGTAACCCTACGCTAGCTAAGGGAGGGAAATGAACACATTTTCACACAATTGGATTCTAGTACACGAAGGACCTACTTGTCCATGGGATTTAAAAATTTGTTTATGGTTGATTTGATGTGAGGACTGAAACCAGAGTTCTGGGTTCTTTATTCCATTGTTTCATCGAAATGCTTTGGAGCATTTCCCTAATAGGAGTCTCCATTTGTTGTGCAATTTTATCACACATGCCCCATTGAAAGCAGGGACCTTCTTGTCTTGTCTTCTTTTGTTTGCTTATTTTCTTTAGGGTCCTAACCTTTTCCCCTTAAGGAATAGGTCCCTCGGTCTTGATTTTTCTTTCAACTAGGTACTTGAAGTTTTATCTACATGTGGGGTTCCTTATTGCAACATCATGATGGAAATCTAGGCCTTGGAGAATTGACCTTAACCTAAAATCTTGATTTGGGGGAAAATTTGGCTAAGTATAGAGCAAGTTCAGTAAATCCAATGTAGCTCAGATTATTTGAACCTCAATTCGGCCGACAAATCTGAGCTCCCTCGAATTTCCCAGATTCGAGGTCACTTTGTATATCCAAATTTTTGAGGTGTCTTTTCAAACATTTATTACACAATTTAATAGGTTTTAAATGCCAAAAGAAGGATATAAGTAATGTATAAGATGTCTTTGAAGTCACTCTTTCATTTTTCACATTTCAATTTGAGAGAAGTTGCTTCCATCTTGCATTTTGATTGAGCTCCAAAGTTAGAGTTTTGTTCTCGAGGTCTTTACTCCAGGATTATCGATGGTTTCCATTGCATCCTTTCTTCCTATACGCCACTCCAAGGTTGGTTTTCTAGTCTCTCTCTAATGGTTTTGATGTATTTTATGTTTGATTGTTGAATTCTTGTGGTGTGTATATCTATCATCAAGTTAGGAGTTTTATATTGTCTTGTTTCTTAATTCACCATCTAGGGTTTATGTTCTTTAAAGATACATTCCAAAGGGTTTGTTGTAGACTTCGATTTGAGTAGATTGAGGTGATTAAGTATCTTAAAAATCTTCAATATTTATCCTCTGTATTGTATTGTCATTATTGACATCGGGATTTAAGAATGGTAATTAGGGATTTTTTGAAAAATGTTTATCTTGAATTATCATGAGGATTCGGTGTCGAATTGACCATTAAAATGATCGTAATTCATCTTTGTAATGTGAAGTGAGTTTGAAACTTAGCAAGTTTTAAGCTCGAGCAAACTATTCAGGGATTTCAAGGCAGCTCAGATTTTTTGAGCCTTCATTCACTCAGAAAATCCAAGACCCCTTAGATTATCCTGATCCTATGAACTCCTAGAATCCTGAAGTCAAAGATGATCAAGCCTTGGCACTTAGTAAATTTATGAACATGACTTGCATTTTTGCATTCCAAGTTGGCTTGGATTTACCGAATTCCAGTCCACCCAAGGAGTCTGAGCCCCCTAGAAATTCTTGAACCTCCTAAACTTTAAAATATTCAATGCATGTGATGAATTGAGCCTCAATAAAAAATAGATTGGGATGGGATCAAAAAATAATTGATGCTTGCATATGCTTGATCGCATAAAAAATTTTCCATTTCAGAAAGATACCTTATGATTGCAAGTCAAAATGAACATAATGAGAAAATCCTGTGAAATCTGAGCTCCCTAGGATTACTCGAGCTCGAGTCTGGCCAAAATTTTTGAGCTCCCTCAGGTTTTCTTACCATTCTCTATTGGCTTCAAATTTAGAATATTAATGACAATTGAGTTTTCATATAGGGGTTACAGAGTATTTATTGTTGGATATTGATTAATTTGGATGAGATTTACTTGCATGTATTTGTACAATCTAATAATGGGATCTCATGAATTTAATTATCTGTCTTGTATTTCCATTAGAGTTTGTATTGTCATTTTGATTTGTATTCAATGGCATTATTTTTAGCATACACTGGTTCTTCATTTTGTTAATGGAGTGTGTTTTATTGTTATTACCATTTGGTTGATTATGGTCCTTTCTAACAGATGTAGGTAGAATTGAGCCTTGAAAAGACATCCAAATCAAAGGTTTCTTTGGTATAGGAGGAGGTGAGAAGATGAGCTGAAAGGATGAAGTATGATTTTGAGGGTACATTGTGAGAGTTGAAGATTGCTTCCATTGTAGAGGTGTTTAATATTGCCTCACATCACAGGCTCATTGAGGAGATAAACATTGGGGAAGCAATAAAGTTCTATGATGAAGACCTCAACAGAGCCTTGGGAATCATGAATAATTTTTTGGATATTGAAGACCAAACCACACTATTCTAAGCTACCTAAACAATTGCATAGAAGTGATTTCAAATTGGAATATCATGATGTTATAACTCTCTTGGGTAGGGTAATGGGAGTGAAAGAGGCTCACATTTTCCACAATTGGATGCTCTTCCCCATTACACAAATCATGGGTGGAAATTATTTCCATTGAGCTAGGATTTAAAGTAATAACTTAGATCCCCAACTAAGGAGTGTACAAGAGATTAACAAATTCACCATGAACTCATACCTTGTATATATGTTGGCAAGAAAAACCAGCTATAAAGGTCTCAGTTGCAAAGGAACCTTAGGAAAAGATAGAATATGGGACATATACCCACAATTGCACTATAAGACCACCAATTAAAAGAGAAAATGATTCATTTTTCATGTACATTCCCAGGTTGCTACAGGATGCCCTCCATGTCAGAGTTTCTTCTTGTGCAATGGAATTGATCAAACAATATGGGCAATGGTTTATTCAATTTAAAAGATTCACAAACATCCGGATACAAGGGTCTCTTGTTGTTCCTCTTAGATTGCCAAGATACCTGACTAATAAGTTCATGATGTTGGAATTGACAAGGTAGATGATGGCATTTGAGAAAATTTTGGGAAAGGACTTACACAGGAAGGGGCTAGGGGTAGAATTCCCACTAAGAATTGGAACTCTAGAAGAATGTCCCTCCATCCAAAGTTCCCAATACCGTGAGAAAGAGATGGAAAAATTTGAATTATACTCTCATACCAATAGGGATAACTTTGATCCATATGGCAAGGCCCAGAAATAGGCCAATAGAGAATTTAGACACAAACATCACATTGAGGACTATTGGGACAATTGTTGGGATGAATTTGAAATTATAAGAAGGTTCTCTAGGTTGCCCCTAAATTTGATCAGATTGTACAAAGTTATAGAGGTGCTAGATCAAGTCGAAGATGATGCAAATTTTATCCAACACCATGATTTTGAACCCTATAACAATAGGCCCTTGCCTCCAATAAACTGGCCAGAGGAAAAAGTGATAGATTTAGACCTAGTGACTAAGCTAGTAAGGAAATATTTAAGGTAGTGGGTCAAGCATGAGGTGTTGGAGTTGGAGGTTGATGGTACTAATTTTACATATGATTTGATGGGAGATCTAGAATCCCAATATGAGGAAGAAGCTAAAGATAATAAAGGTGATGACACTATTGAGCCTCATGATGAAGATGTCCAAGAAGAAGAAAGACCTATAACTTTGAAAAGAAAGACAAGGAGCCAAACCCAGACCAAGCTAGTTGAAAAATAATATCCAAGGACTAAGAAATCTCCTAAGGCCAGTGCTACCACTAAAGAAGCAGAGGCCTCACAACCAACCAAAAAGAGAAAATTGGTCACTGAAGGGAAAACAATAGCCAAATAAAGAAAGGGAAACACTTCTACTAATGCTCCCTCTTTGGTTAAATTTGTAGATGTAGAGAACTAAGGGGAGAAACCACAAGTATATGTTAGGAGAAATTCTCCTAAACATAAGACATCCACAGTGATTGAGATGAAGACTACAAAGAAATAATTGTAGATTGAAGAGGAACCTACAAATGATAGTGCACTATTAGAACAATGGGGACAACCCAAGCATAGGAAGATGGCTAGAACAATGTCAAAATTTTCAAGTGATGAATTTGATAACAAATTTTTTCATGTAGCTATTCCAGTAGAGAACAAGTTTAAGGATGAGGTAAGGCACACTGATTATAAAATGAAAACCATAAATTTGGGCCCATCTACCAAGGAGAAAGAGAAGGAATAATTTCAAGAATCCTCCAAAGTCATTCTGAGGATACTTGATAAAGAAACAAAATAAAAAGAGAAATTGCAAAAACAACTTAGTGATGTTTATAAGTATGTTCAACATCTAATTCAACCCCTAAAATCTACTAGAGATGGTGGTTCTTCAATCTTAGAAGGGCTGTTACCAAAGGAAGTTGTGTTAGAAATTAAAAAAATTGAAATCTTCAGTGCATAATACTCATGAGTGGCTTCAAGATGTCAATAAAAGGGGTGATGAGTCAATTGATAAAATCCATAGTATCATGCTAAGGCTGTTAAATTTATAGAAAACACCTCCCAATTTGATGCAGATTGTAATAAGGTTGATGAATCAATAGTTTAGGAGTTGAAGAAAATTTTACATCTGCTTAAGGAAGAATTTTCCCATATGAACATTTTCACTGCTGATGATATTGCCAAGGTGATGGAATGGATAGATATTTGAAATTATAGAAAGGAAATCCTCTCTAAATCTTTGAAGAAGATAATGAAGTTGTAGGGAAAGACAAAGGAAATATATAACAATTGCATCACTTTTCTAGAAATTATGACTAGAAGGAGGAAATTTGGTCAAAAAAATATGAACATTAGTAGGTTGCAGGCATGGTGGCATGAGATTTATGTTACTTTAGACAGTGCACTCATTACCAAGTACCATCTAGAGGATGTAGCCATTTACATCTCCAAAGTGGACAAGTATCATGAGCTATAGGTTGAATGGGATAAAATGTTGCCCACATATGTTGATGAGTTTAAGAATCATAAATTGAGAATTAAATTTATTCCTAATCCATATTCAACTAATATGAAGGAAATATTAGAAAAAGACAAGGAATTATCCAGTAGCATAGGGGCCAATAAGGAAGTAAAAAATAGCTAGTTGGCCACCACCTAAACCAATGTACTAGTCATGTGACTTTCTAGCGAGGAGGGCCAACCTAGATTTTTGTGCCATTCAAATAATGCTTTTAGTAGGGTCTAGGCTGACCTAGGGCCTATTTTGAAATTTAAATGTAATTTTATTTTATAAAAATTCTCTAGGCCAACCTGTCTGGAAACCTACTTTTTGTAACCCTAATTCTAGGTTGACCTAGGGTTATTTCTCTATAAATTAATTGCCTAGATTCATTTGAGAGGGATAGACATAGTTGGAATAGCTAGAACTAAGATAGGAGTTAGTATTTTCTGAGAGAAAATGCGGAAACATTATGAATACATGAATTGTTGCAAATTTGGGTGATTCAATATAAGTAAAGACATTGTTTTTTGGTGCTCATTCTTGTGTTGTTCACTTTGCATGGTTCTTGTTTTTCTAGATATTTAAGATTGCTTTGAAATTGTAGTTGCATGTTATATTTTAGATTTAGATGTGATACAATTATTTTTATGATTTAATAATTAAAGTGTTTGAGGAATCCTTGGTCCATACTTTTAGCAGCTTGCTAATTGTAAGTTGTTGTGCAAAGTTAGACTGGGCCTAAATATTGCGCGCTGAGTTCAAGTGTGGGTATTTATTCATTTCAATTATAAAATAAGGTTGATTTGTGTGAATGCTCCATTATTTTAAAATATTTGATTCTTCAAAAGATTGCACTATTTCTATGAGATTGTAGGTTTAATCTAGGTTAAGCAGGAATTAGTTTTGAAGGATTGGTCCACTTTGAATGTTTTATTGTTTGCACTATTGGTCTTAGGTTTTAGTTTCCTTTTAGAAATATCTCTTTCAACCCTTTATATTTTGTTGTTTCTTTTAAAATCTGAGTTAGTTTTAGGATTGAAAGCATCAACATATTATAGATTTGGTGAGTTTGAAGTTTATAGCATTTGTTTTGTAAGGCCCCTTGTGATTACCAATATCTTGACATAATATCACTGAATTGTTTTTGCATTGTCAAGACTTGAGATTAGAGACCTTGGGTTCATCTCTTTATGCTTGCTGATAGAGATTTACCTTTCAAGAGAGATAGGATATTATATTCTATTTTAGTTGTTACTTTGCAAAAAAGACCATTAGCATATTGGTGCTAGAAGGAGGGCTTGAATAAGCAAGTTGGAGCATTTTCTATCTACAATTTCTCCTAAGATGTTTTGAAGAAGAACTAGATCTACACTAGGGGACACAGATTTCTATGAGTTACAAGCTCCTATTAGGTCAAGAAGGACTAGAAGAAGGAGAGAATCATCATCTGCTCTACCTTTCCCACATTCTCCATCATCTTCACCCTCATCCAACTCATCATCATCATATTTAGAGGTCATTCCCATTCAACAGCCCCATCCAACTGTTAATGAACCACTACCACCTCCACCACCAATGGATTTCTTTGCAAACAATCCCTCACCCTTATCTTTTAACAATTACAATGTCATGCCAAAAAACCTTGAGAATTTTTGTTCTAAGTTTCATATCAATGACCCTAATACGATAGTTGAGGAGCACATTAGGAATTTCCAGACCTACCTTATGGATAGATGAATTAATCATGAAGATGTTGCATATAGACTCTTCCCATATTCCTTAGGAGAGGATTCCTTTTATTGGTACAACCATCTTCCTGCTAGATCCATACATAATTGGACTAAAATTGAAAATGATTTTCTATAGAATTTCAAAATTCCCATTAGATCCAATGAGTTGTATCTGTAGTTCACTGAGGTTAAGAGAGAGGTAAATGAGCCTATAGGGTCATTCAATAATAGATTTAATCATGCATACGCTAGGTTGTAGGAACCCTATGTTGTGGATAATGCTACTACCTTGGAGGTTTACTATGAGGCCCTTGAAATTCTTGCAACCACCTTCGTTAAATGGAGACCTAACCATCCTAGCACTTTACTTGATGTTTATATAGAGGTAGTCAAGGCTAGTACAATTTTGAAGCAACATTTGTTAGGAACTTTTCCATCTTTGGGGCCAACTGCTCACCCAGGAAAAATTCAAGCACTTAATTGGGTTTTGACCAATCAGACACCCATCATGAACCTTGTGCCACAATTACCCTTGGTCACTCATCCAGGTATTCCATTAAATTAGGCCCAAAAAATTCCTAGTTATCCACAAAGTGTTAATCAACTAGTACATCCGAAAGAACAAGCTAATTTCCTAACTTATTTGAAGAATTTTGAGGTACTGAATCAGTCACTTAGCTCAAGGAAACCACCAGGATATTCTTTGAAGAATGTAGGATCCACATCTTATAGTAATCTTGAAAAAGAAAGGCTAGATGAGTTGATAAAATAAGTCAAGAAGCTAAATATGGAAGAAACTTGTTTGAGGAATCAAAATAGTCAACTTCAGACTGCCCAGAGAAATATGTAGTCCAACTACAATAGGTAAAATATGGATTCTATGCAAGGATATGGATAGAAATTTGATAGAGGATAGTTAACTAGATAAGGATTTGATAGAAGGAAACCACCTAGGAAAAAAATAACATGGAATACTATGAAAAATAATGGAGGTGTCCCCACCCCATTAGACCAACCAACTAATCAGGAAAAATCTTCAAGTGGTGTGTATTTAGCTAATGCAACTTTGTCAGGATGGTGCAGACTCCACATGAGAAATCAACATTTTGAGCTAGATTTCCCTGAGTTCCAAACTACTGCATCTATCTTTCAATACAAGGTTGAAATTAATTCCAACAATAAAGAATTGGTACCATCCATCCCTTATTATTCTTCAGTATTGGTACTAAATCATGCTCCTCTCCAAAAAAGTGAAGAGAATAGACTAGAACAAGAGGTGAGTGAACAATATGACAAGGTGGAACAAGTATGCAATGAACATGATATTTCATAATTGTCTCATGAAGGTACAGAGAATGATAATGGCCCTTTAGATGAGGAAGAAATTGGAATTGAAGAGGTTCAAATGTTCCCACAATGCACAAGAAACTATTATTTGAGTAGTAGGAAAGCTGGAGGTCCATTCACTACATCAATTACTCCAAATAACTTTGCTATACTGCCTAACCCACATGCAATTAACAATCCATCTTACCCTGATGTTCCAACACAATATCTACCAAAAGGAGTTAAAAATGATTTATCAAAGGGGAAGAGCATTGATGCAAGGAAGGAAAATTCAGTGGACTATCCCAAGGACACTCATGCTAATATGAGTACAAAACAATTGGGTGAGTACATAGCTAAGGAACTCAATAAATTGAAGTTAAGTATTTTTTTATTTTGAATTGTTAAGGGTTCCTGATATTAGAAATGCAGTCCTAAGAACTTTTAAAACCCATGTGGTCCCTCAAGATAGGACAGTTAATGAAGTAGTTGAGAAGACTCCTAGTTCACAGACACTAAAAGATCAAGGTCAAGCAGAGTCCAAGGAAAAGGGGAAGGAAAAGGATAGGAATCAAGTTACACAAGTTGATACTCGTATGAGTTTATTTCAAGGAAAGAATGAAACCCTTCCTTTTCTTATTTCTGTTTGCATCTTTGGGAAAAAATTGCATAATTGCCTCTTAGATTTAGGAGCCTCTACAAATGTCATTCCATTCATTGTTTTTCAAGCCTTAGGTATCACTCCTACAACCTCTCAATGAAATGTTACTCAGTTGGATTAGATAGAGGTGAATTTAGTAGGAGAATTGAATATGATTCCCATGCAAGTTGCATCAAACCCTGGGATCCAAAAAATTATCAACATTCAAGTGGCAGATATCCCTGATGCATATGGTCTAATATTGGGCAAGAATTTCACTAAGGAATTAAATGGATATGTGTCAACTGACCATTCTCATATGTGGCTTCCTTGGAAAGGAGTTCCAAACCAGATTAGAATTGAGAGGGAACCTAGGATGAAGTATGTGATCATTGAATATCATAATACTTCAAATGAGGTATTAGTATCAAAATTAAGAATATCATAATACTTCAAATGAGGTATTAGTATCAAAATTAAGCTTAGGGAATTATGTATTGATAGCCCCTCCTCCAAAACCAAGCACAAATGAAATATTCATGTTGCAAAGTGTACCCAATGAGCTCACCTCAAAGTCTAGCAGTACTGGAGCATTGGTAGAATCAATAGAAGAGAGTGATGATCAAGAAGATGGTCAGTTCAGCCTGTTGGAAAATTTCTAGGACTTCATTCAAAAATGCATAGAAGACCAAATTTAGTTGGGTAGAGTTATGAACTTTGAAGAACTGATCCTTTCTAATTTTTGCAAGGTTCACGATGCATCTCATCCTAAGATAGAATTATTTTTATGCCAAATTTCCATGGAGAAAATAAAGAGTTGTATTAAGCCACCTCCAATTGTTAGGATTAATGTGTAGAGCATCCAAGATGATCATAAAGGTTAAAGGCTAATGCAGGAAGAATTTCCTACTTGTAGAAGAAATAAGGAGGACAAAGCAAAAGGATCAAGTACTACTAGTTGTTGGATGCTTGGATTTGATGGATCCAAGTCTAAACAAGGAGATGGAGCAGGGTTTGAGTTGATCAGTCCCAAAGGCAATTTTTTTCCCCTATTCATAGACTCCAGCTGCATTGCACTAATAATGTAGCAGAGTACAAAGCCTTAATTCATGGGATACTAATGGATTTGATAAAGAATGTCAAAATTTTACAAGTTTTTGGATATTTTGAGCTAGTGGTAAGGCAAGCCAAAAAGAAATATTCATGTCATGACAGAAGGATGACCAACTACAGATATAGAGTGTGGGATTTGATTGAGGGGTTTGATGCTTTTAACATTCAATTAATACCTCATAGAAAGAATCAAACAATAGATGCTTTAGCATAAGAAGAAAGCACCTTGGAGCCCTTATCACTTTTACGATTAAAGGAATTTACCATGGATCTCACCCTAGTTCCCTCAGTGCCTAATAATGTAACAAATTTTTTAGGTATTTGAGAATGATGAGCGCATTCTTGATTTCATTACAAGCTCTAATCTTTTCACTTCTCAGATAATTGATGAAGTGGAACCCCAAGAAGTAGAAATGGACTTGGAAGGTGTTATCAATCTGAAAAAAATACAATTCTAGGAGTAATGGTACAACTAGAAAGAATCTTTTATCTAGACAAAATAAAAGATTAGGAATAACAGAGAAAAAAGGAGTCCAATAGTAGCCAGTGAGATACATATAATATGGGGACAATGGAAAATGTTAAGAATGATTCATTAGGAAGGTGTGTACTCTAGAAGAAAAGAGGTGAATAATAGATGCACTTCATGCATACCAAGATTTCATATCCTAGAGTTATGAGGATCTGAAGATGTATGATACTTTGATCATTACACACACTATTCCTCTCAAGATAGGTGCCAAGCTATTTGGGCAAAGACAGAGACCAATTAATGCCCAGTTGGAAACAATTATCTAGAAAGAAGTATATAATTTATTGTCTTCTTGCATTATATTTTCGATCAGGCACTCTACCAAGGATTGCTAACTAGGTTCTAGTAAGGAAGAAAAATGGAGAAATCAGGCTCTTTGTTAACTTCAAAAATCCTAATCAGGCCACAAAAAAAGACAACTACCCTATCCCATCATTGGATGAAGTGTTACAAGTTGTTAATGGATCCTAGATGATGTCCTTCCTAGATGGATACTCAGGGTATAACCAAGTTATGGTACCATACGAAGATAGACACAAGAAAACCTTCACCATGAAGTGGGGTACCTTTGCTTATAGAAGAATTCCTTTTGGATTAATCAATTCAGGGGCCACCTTTCAAAGAGCTATGGATATTTCCTTCAAGGATATCATTAGTAAGTGTATCATTATTTATATGGATGATTTAACAGTTTTCTCAAAGAAACAAGGTGATCATATTTTAGATCTGTGTAAAGTATTCCAAAGATGTAGAGAATTTGGTATCTCACTCAACCCTAAGAAATGCATCTTTGGAGTAACTGAGGGGGACGTTCCTAGGTCATGCTATCTCAAAAGAAGGAATATCTATTGACAAGAATGAATAGAGGTTATATTGAAAATAGAACCTCTGGCTAGTAAAAAGGAGATGAAATCCTTCTTTGCAAAAATAAATTTTGTTAGGAAGTTTATTACTGGGTTTGCAGAGATAGTCAAACCTTTGAATGCTATGATGAAACATGATGCAAAAGTTGAATGTAATGCTAAAGAAAATGAGACTTTTAAAAAAATAAAAAGGGAAATACTTGATGCCCCGATATTGGTGAGTCCATATTATTCCAAACCTTTCTATATATATTCATTTGCATTTGATCATTCCTGTGCCAGTATGTTAAATTAGAAATTTGACCAAGGAAGTGAGCACCCCATAGCCTCCATGAGTGCTTTGTTGAAAGAAGTAGAATTGAAATACCCTAGTATGGAGAAAAAAGCTTATGCTCTAGTCAGAGGTGTGAAGAAATTTTGGAATTACATCTTGAGAAACAAAGTCTTTGCAATAGTGCTAGATCCCACAGTCAAGCTCCTATTGATGCAAAGCGAATTGGGGGAACGAAGGGAAAATGGGTCACCATGCTATAGGAGTATGAAATATAAATATAGCCCATGAAACTTGTGAGAGGGAAAAGGTTGAATAAAACTATGGCTGAAATTGGTCTTGATATCATAGACCAGCAGTACCACCTGGAGGATGTCTCTCCAAATGAATGGTACAATGATATTGTCTATTATTTGTTGAATCAAAAGTGTCTTTATCATCTCAACATAGTATAGTGGAGATTCCTGCATCTAAAGAGTGAAAACTATATGTTGAAAGGTGTTATCTTGTATAAGAGGAACCATGAAGGAATTTACCTTTGTTGTCTTGGAAAATAAGTTGCATGAGTGATGACAAAATTTCATGATAAGTATGGCATAGGCCATGGTTTTGGACCAGCTACTGCAAACCAAATCTTAAGGGAAGGATATTATTGGCCAACCTTATTACAGGATGCACACAACCATGTAAGAACCTCCCATGTATGTCAAATTGGTACTACTAAGGAGAAGAACTCAACATTTCCACTTCAACTGGTAATTGAGGTAAAACCATTTGTGTAGTGGGGATTGGGCTTCATTGGTCCAATTAACCCACCTTCCTCTATAGGACACAGGTACATTCTTATTGTAACTAATTACTTTACTAGATGAAATAAATCTCTTTCTTGTAAATAGTGTACTTTTGAAGTAGTGATTAATTTTCAAGAATCAGGTAATATTAATCGGTTTGGTTGTCCAAATGTTTTTGTCTGTTATAATGGTCACGCCTTTGCTTCACTGAGGTTTTTTGGATGGGATTTTGATCACAGTGTTATTGTCAAGTTTTCCTCCAACTATTACCCACAAGGAAATGGTTTGGCCGAGTCCACAAACAAGAATATTTTGATAGTCATCCACAAAATCTTAGAGAAAAATCCCAAAGACTGGCACACCTAGCTCAGATTTGCTCTCTGGGAATATCATACTAGACACAAAGCCTCTCTAGGAACCTCTCCTTATCACCTTGTGTATGGCCTTGAGCCAGTATTCCCAATCCAGCTGAAGATCCCCACCTTGAAATTCCTTAATGATTACTATGATGAAGGGGATATATGTGAAGCTTATCTAGTTGAAATCTTACAACTTGAAGAGAAGAGAGATGAAGTGTTAAAGAAATTTACTAAGCACCAAGGCAATGCTAAAATATGGTTTGATAAAAAATCTAGGGTGAAAGCATTTAGAATATTTGATCTAGTCTTATATTGGGTTAAATCACATGACAAAAAGGGAGAACATGGAAAATTTGACAAGCTTTGGCTTGGCCCCTTCTAGCTCTTAGAGATATTGGGAGATAATGCTTTCCATTTGAAGACTCTCATTGGAGAGGTTGTACCATTGCCTATCAATGGGAAGTATTTGAAGCATTACTTCTTGGCCTGAGCTATCTTTAGCTCTCCCCTGTAAATATTTAGTTTAGGTGTTGCTTTCTTTGGGTGTATTTTTTTACTTTGGTTAGTTTTCTTTTCTTTGGTCTACTTTGGGTTTTGGTTAGGGTATGTTTCATTTAGTTTAGGTTTTGTTTTGGGTTTATTTCACTTTGATTTCTTAGTTTTTAGGTCCCTTGTTCTCTTCTGGGATTTTTTCACTTGCACAACAATCAATATATCTTCAGGGATTGTTCTAAGTATTTCTTTTACAAAATCTAATCATCCTTCTAGGATAAGCTAGTGGAAATCCTTTATTCAGTATCACATGTGCTAAACATTTAAAGTGGACGAGTCCTTGAATTAAGGTAGTTCTAGAATGTACTTGAGTCTTACACTTTCATACACATCTTAAGAATCTTGAGGATGTTGAAGGTTCCTTGCGAAGTCTTGTCAAGTGAAAAATCCTACTTCTACTTCAATGCCATTATGGTTCTCAGCCTTGAGTGTGAACTTCACTATTCACAGGTTGAAATAAAAATGAATGAAAAGAAAAGAATATTAGGAAAGAAAGGAAAATAAAATATTGAAAAAATCAAAAGAAATGGATTCAACCTATCAAGAGTATTTGAATATCTCTACCGGGGCTATGTATTCTTGCCTGGCAGTAGAGCTATGTTCAGGATAATCACAATGATAACTTTGTCGAGGCTATGGACATTTGAATAGAAGTGAGGCTCTATCAGGGTTTCTTGTGGAGTTAGAATCCTTATGTAGCTTGACTAGACTAACCTTGGTAACCCTGTGGCAGCTGAGGGAGGCAAATAAAAACATTTGCACACACTTGGAATCTTGCATAGGAAGGACCTACTTGTCCATGGGCTTTGAAAATTTGTTTATGGTTGATTTGACGTGAGGATTGAAACCAAAGTTCTAGGTTCTTGATTCCAATTTTTCATTGAAATGCTTTGGAGCATTTCCCTAGCAGGAGTCACCATTTGTTGTGCAATTTTCGCACACACGCCTCGTTGAAATCAGAGACTCTCTTCTCTTTCCTTGTTTGGTTTTCTTTTTTTCTTTAGGGTCCTAACCTTTTACCCTTAAGGGATAGGTCCCTCAGTCTTGATTTTGTTTCACCTAGGTACTTGAGGTTTTATCTACATGTGGGGTGCCTTATTGCAACATCATGATGGAAATCTAGTGCTTGGAGAATCGACCTTAACCTAAAATCTTGATTTGGGGGAAAATTTGGCTAAGTATGGAGCAAGTTCAGTAAATTTGAGGTACCTTAGATTACTCGAACCTCAATTTGGTTGAAAAATCTGAGCTCCCTCGGATTTCTTAGATCCGAGGTCACTTTGCATATCCAAATTTTTAAGGTGTCTTTTCAAGAATTTATTGCACACTTTAATAGGTTTTGAATGTGAAAAGAAGGATATAAGTAATGTCTAAGATGTCTTTGAAGTCACTCTTGCATTGTGCGCATTTGAATTTGATAGAAGTTGCTTCCATCAAGCATTTTTATTGAGCTCCAAAGTTAGGGTTGTGTTCTTGGGTTGAAACTACAGGATTCTTGATGGTTTCCATTGCATTCTTTCTTCCTATGCACCACTCCAAGGTTAGTTTTTTGGTCTCTCTCTGATGGTTTTGATGCATTTAATGCTTGATTGTTGATTTCTTGCGGTGTGTGTGTCAATCATCGAGTTAGTAGTTTTATATTGTCTCATTTCTTGCTTCACCATATAGGGTTTATGTTCTTTAAAGATACATTCCAAAGGGTTTTTTGTAGAATTTGATTTGAGTAGATTGGGGTGATTAGGCATGTTGAACATCATCAAGATTCATTCTTTGCATTGCGTTGTCATGATTGATGTCAGGATTTAAGAATGTCACTTTGCTTTAAAATTTGACTTGAAACCTTAATTTCTCTTAAACCCTAGCTATGGATTACAAAATTGATGAATGAATGAATTGTACTTAGGGATTTTGTGAAAAATGTTTAGCTTGAGTTATCATGAGGAGTTGGTGTTGAATTGACCATTGAAATTATCACAATTCATCTTTGTAACGTGAAGCGAGTTTGACACTTAGCAAGTTTTAAGCTCAAGAAAAATATTTGGGGATTTCAAGGTAGCTCAAATTTTCTGAGCCTTAATCCACTCAGAAAATCTGAGCCCCCTCATATTTTTTGGTTCCTATGAACTCCTAGAATCCCGAAGTCAAAGATGATGAAGCCTTGGCACTTAGTAAATTTCCAAACATGACCTACATTTAGTGATTCTATACTTGCTAAGATTTATCGAATCCCAATCCACCTGGGGAGTCTGAGCCCCCTAGAAATTCTCAAACATCTTGAACTTCCAAATATTTGATGCATGTGATGAATCGAGCCTCAATAAAAATTATTTGGAATGTGATTGAAAAATAATTTATGCTTACATATGCTTGATTGTGTCAAAGAATTCCCATTTCACAAAGATACCTTATGATTGCAAGTCAAAATGAACATAATGAGAAAATCATAAGAAATTTGAGCTCCCTAGGATTACCCAAGCTTGAGTCTGATAGGAAATTCCAAGCTCCCTCATATTTTGTGAACTTTCTGTATTGGCTTCAAATTTCAAATATTAATGAAAATTAAGTTTGCATATGGGGGTTACAGGGTATTTATTGTTGGATATTGATTAATTTGGATGAGATTTACTTGCATGTATTTTATACAATTTGATAATGGGATCTCGTGAATTAAATTATCTATCTTACATTGCTATTAGAGTTTAAATTGTCATTTTTATTTGTATTCAATGGAATTATTTTTATTATACATTGGTACTTCATTGAGTTAATGTAATGTGTTTATATTCTTATTACCATTTGGGTGATTATGGTCCTTTCTAAAAAATGTAGGAAAAATTGAGCCTTGAAAAGACATCCAAATCAAAGGTTGATTTACTACAGGAAGAGGTGAGAAGAAGATCTAAAATGATGAAGTATGATTTCAAGGGGACATGGCCAGAGTCCAAGATTGCTTCTTGTTGGGAAAAGATTGCAAACACAAATATGGGGCATGTGGACTATAATTATTTTCAATAGAGGATGTTTGGCAATGCACCGACTTAGTTGGCACAAATTCTCACTCACATTGGCTTAGCTCAAGCAACAAGGTTCCCACTAAATTGTTCCTTGAACTAGTTTTGGAGTGTGCAAGGAATTATGACTTTAAGACAAGGATTATAATTGGGCCACAGGGAAGAGTCATGGAAAATATCATTGAAGAGTCCATTGTAGAGGTGTTTAACATTGCCTCACATCACAAGATCATTGAAGAGATAAACATTGGGGAAGCAATAAAGTTCTATGATCAAGACCCCAACAAATCCTTGGAAATCATGAATAATTCTTGGATATTGAATCCCAAACCACACTATTCTAAGCTACCTAAACAATTGCATAAAAGTGATTTGAAGCTAGAATATCATGATGTTATAACTCTCTTGGGTAGGGTAATGGGGAAGGAAGAGGCTCACATTTTCCACAATTAGATGTTCTTCCCCATTACACAAATCATGTGTGGAAAGATTTACTATTGGGATAGGATTATAAGTAATAACTTAGATGCATAGCTAAGGAGTGTACAAGAGACTAAAAAATTCACCATGACCTCATACCTTGTATATATGTTGGCAAGAAAAATGAAGTATAAAGGTCTCAGTTACAAAGGAACCCTGGGAAAACATAGAATATGGGACATATACCCACAATTGTAGTATAAGACCACCGATTATAGGAGAGAAAATGATGCATTTTTCATTTACATTCCTAGGTTGCTATAGGATTCCCTCCATGTCAAAGTTTCTTTTGATGCAATGGACTTGATCAAACAGTATGGGCAATGGTTTATTCGGTTTCAAAGGTTCACATACATCTAGATACAAGGGTCTCTTGTTGTTCCTATTAGATTGCCAAGAGCCCTGACTAATAAGCTCATAATGTTGGAATTGAAAAAGCAGATGATGGCATTTGAGACAATTTTGCAAAATGGCTTACACAAGAAGGGGCTAGGGAAAGAATTACAACTGATAATTACAACTCTAGAAGCATGTCCCTCCATCCAAAGTGCCCAATACTCTGAGAAAGAGATGGACCAATTTTAATTATACTCTCATACCAATAGGGATAAATTTGATCCATATGGAAAGGCTTAGAAATAGGTCAATAGAGAATTCAGACACAAACATCACATCATGGACTATTGGGCCAATTTCCAGGATGAATTTGAAGTTATATGAAGAAGGTTCTCTAAACTACCCCTAAATTTGATCAGATTGTACAAATTTATAGAGGTGCCAGATGAAGTCCAATATGATGATGTATATTTAATATAACACCATGATTTTGAACCCTATAAGAACAAACCCTTACCTTCAATAAACTAGTCAAAGGAAGAAGGGACAAATTTGGAATAGGTGATTGAACTAGTAAGGAAATATTCGAGGTAGTGGGTTAAGCATAAGGTGTTAGAGTTGGAGGCTAATGGCATTAATTTTACATTAGATTTCATGGGAGATATGGAATCCCAATCTGAGGAAGAAGTTGAAGCTGATATAGGTGATGACACTATTGAGCCTCATGATGATGTCTAAGAAGAAGAAAGGCCTCTAGCTTTGAAAATAAAGAAAAGGAGCCAAATCTAGACCAAGATGGTTGAAAAATAATCTCCAAAGACTAAGAAAGCTCCCAAGGCTAGTGCTACCATTGAAGAAGGAGACATGTCACAACCCATAAGGAAGAGAAAATTGGTCACTGAAGGCCAAAAAATTGCCAAAGTAAGAAAGGTTAGTACTTCTACTGATGCTTCCTCTTAGGTTAAAGTTGTAGATCTAGAGATCTCAAAGGAGAAACCACAAGAATATGTTAGGAGAAATTATCCTAAACATAAGACATCCCCAGTGACTGAGATGAAGACTATAGATAAAGAAGTGTAGATTGAAGAGGTAATTGCACATGATAGTTCCATGAGAGTAACAGGAAATGATCTTCCCCTTCCTTCTCCTCCTCGCAATGTACAAATCTTAGAAGAAATCCCTAAGGAGGGAAAGTTATCAAATGATCTTGCACAACATGAATCTGAAGATGATATTTCTACTCCTAGAAGTGGGGAATGGAGAAATTTTGTGTAAGAGATTGGGAAATCAACCTTTGGGGCACAAAGAAAGAACATAGAATCAGAGGTAACCCAAGAAAGGACATCTAAATTCCCAAAGAAAGAGGTGATTGATGAACCTGTGTTAGAAATGTGTGCCTCAATCATCACAGGTTGTAACCTCTATTAGAGCCAATTCGGTGTGATATTGTTAATGTCTGGCTGACTAGCAGCTTTGACACATTGTGATTTGTACAAGTCGCTGTGACCTTGTAGGAGTCTTGCCAAATGCTTTTACATTGGAGTCATCGGGATAAACTATGGTAGCTCAGTGAGAAGTCTTACCGAGTGGAGATCTCTGGCCGACAAGCCATTCTATTGTATATCGGGGAGACCCTTGGCTGAAAGGTTTAGTTTGCTGTGAAGTCTGGGTGATAAGTTAAAGTCTCGCCGACAGTATGTTACATTTTGTGGTCTTTTGCATATCTTATATTCTATCAGTAAGAATTCTTATCGATGTGCGAATGTCTTGCCTAAAGGTTACACTTAGGAGTCTTCAGTGTGGCATGTGACTTTGCTATGAACTCCTAGCGACATGTGTTTCTCTTGTCGATGTTCACTGGGGGTAACCCAAAGGTCTCGGGAAGAAGTCTCCGTGAATGATAAAGGTCTCGCCGATGGGAATACACATGGAGTCTTCGTGGTGACACAAATATTTTGGTATGAAGTCTTAGTGATGGAAAAAAGTCTTACCGACTGTTGCTTGGTGCTCGGTATGATTTGTGAGTATTTGGAGTAACGTCACAGTGAGAGTAGTATGTCTTGCCGATTTTTGAATGCTTCAGTATAACTTTGATGACTCGGTATGATCTCTTAATGAAAGTGATAAGTCTCATCGACTGTTGGATGCTTCAGAGTAACATGAAGGCTCGATGGGATGTCTTGGCAAGAGCGGTAAGTCTTGCTGATGGTATGACATTTCACTGTGACTTTGAATATCGGTATGTGGTCTCACCGAATGGAAAAATCACGTCTATGTGACTTATGGAGCTTCGGTATGACGTCTCACCGATAGCGATACATGTGGTGAAGGTTGGTATGAGGTCCTTGAAACATGAGGAAGTCTTAGCGATAGTCTTCTGAACTCGATGTAACATTTTTCTGATAGGTAAATTCTTGGCAATATCGAATGATAAGCTGTATGGCATCGGGGAGACATGGTTAGTGTCTCATCAACATTCCAACATAGTTTGAAGGCTTTTTGACTGAGTGAAGACTATCTTATGTGGTGTCTCGTGGACCAATCAGAGGAGTCGAATGGAAACCATTGGAAGGTAGTTCCTTGTAGTAGTTCTGAGAGGAAGATCAATAGACCAGTGACGACATGAATACATGGAGTAATTTTGCAGATAGTTCGGTTGGTTTGATAAATAGTTGGATGAACAGTTCAGTGTATGATTAGTGGATGAATTCTATTATGTGAAGACTGTAATGTGAATGTTCTGTAACAAGGTTCTTCATGGTGAATGTTGCTATACTATGACATCATAAAGATAAGTCTGATATTTGTATGTAAACTCCATTACTGTAATACAAAGTGATTTCTCTTGATATGGTGGGTTTTTCTCACGTAAGGGTATTCCCACATATATCTGGTGTTCATATGTGTTTTTCAAATACTCTGTTTTTGTTATTGCTTTCATGTGCATCTTAATTTGATTGTAATTGTAAAATATAAGAGTCTCTGCATTCTTCCCTGAGGTTTTGATGTTAGGAGAGTTGTTTCCACATCTAGCTTTCCTTATAAGTGGTATCAGAGCTTGGTGAGTTGTGTTATCCTTGTGGGTACGTTGGGTTTTTTGTGTCAATTCTATTCAATGGGAGTCTTGTAGAAGTTTTTCAATTTCTAATTATAGATTGAGATGGCTAGCACATCAAAAAAGATTGAAATAGAGAAGTTCAATGGCAGCAATTTTGAGTTGTGGAAACTCAAAATGGAGGATCTCTTAGTGGATCGTGATCTGTGGCTTGCAATGTTTGGAACTAAACCTATAGGCATGAAGAAAGAAGATTGGGACCTTGCAGATAGAAAGTCCAAGGGGCTAATAAGGCTCTATTTGGCAGACTTTTTTTTGAATGTGCATGAGGAGAAGACTGCATCTTCTTTGTGGAGAGACTGGCATCTATTTATTAGGGGAAGTCTTTGGTGAATAAACTGTTCCTGAGGAAGAAGGTGTACTCTTTGAGAATGTAGGAAGGAGGGTCTGTAGTTGATCATTTGAACACATTCAACATGCTGATTGCAAAGTTAACATTTGTTGGTGTAAAGATTGAAGAAGAGGATCACTGTATGCTATTATTGTATTCTTTTCCAGACTCTTGGGATCATCTGGTGATGGCTATTGAGAGTACAACATCCAGTTTCAAGATGGAAAATGTTGTTGGCTCTTTGCTATCAGAAGAAATGAGAAGGAAATCTTCTGAGATGGCGAAGGAAGCTCTTGCTATTAGAGGCAGATTGAAAGAGAAAGGCAAGAAGGACAAGAAGTCCAAATCAAAATCAGAAGGGAGATTAAAGTCTCCTGGCAAGAAGTCTAAGGTGAAGTGCTGGAATTGTGGGAAACCTGGTGATGTCCAAAAAGATTGTAAAGAGGAGAAGAAGAAGTAGTCTTCCGAAAATGATTCTTCTCATAGTGATGCAAACACCTTCATTGCAGCTTTGGCTACACAGGCATCAAATGATGTCTGGCTGATTGATTCTAGATCATTTTTCCACATGACATCTCATAGAGAGTGGTTTACAAAGTATGCATAATATGATGGTGGAAAGGTGTATTTGGCAAGTGATTCAACTTTGGAAATTGTTGGTCGTGGAAGAGTTAGAATTTAATTCCCTGATGGAAGAGTGAAGGGAATTAATGATGTAATGCACATACCAAGTCTGGCTCGAAATCTACTGTCTGTCAGTAAGTTGAATGATATTGGAGTACAAGTCATGTTCTCTAGAAATGGCTGCAAGATGACTAGAGGCTCTATGGTGCTGGCTAGAGGTGCTAGAATTGGTACCCTATACAAGCTGGATGAACAGGTTGTTCAATATAACTGTGTCTCTGTAAAGTCACATAAAGCTACTCATGGAGGTAAAGAGGAAAATACCCCTAATTATGTAAACTCTATGGAAGTAAAACTTCTTGTAGAGAAGACTATGCTCTGGCATCATAGGCTAGCCCACATAGGAGAAAAAGGTTTAAGAACCTTGAAGTATAAAAACTTGGTTGAGGGGCTTGATGATTGTAATGTCGCATTTGAATTCTGTGAACATTGTATATATGGAAAGAAACACCGTGTTTCTTTTTACTCAAGTCCTCATAAATCTTCTAGTTTGCTAGATTATATTCATTCGGATGTATTTGGTCCAGTGAATATTTATCTTTGTCTAAATCAAGATATTATGTGTTGTTTATTGATGATTATTCAAGAAGAGCATTTGTATATTTTCTGAAAAGTAAATCAAAAGTGTTTAATCGATTTAAGGAATTTAAGAACCTTGTTGAAAATCAGACTGGTAGAAAAATAAAATGCTTAAGGACTGATAAAGGTGGTGAATTTTATTCTGATGAGTTTGAAAGATATTGTAAAGACCATGGGATTAAAAGACTTAAGACTACACCTTATACTCCATAGAAAAATGGAGTTGCAGAAAGGTTCAATAGGACAGTGATGGAGAGAGCAAGAAGTATACTCAGTAGTGCTGGCTTTGGAGGAGAAGTTCTGGGCTGAGGCTGTATCTACTGCATGTTACCTAATAAACCATTCTCCAAACTATGCTCTTATTGAGAAAACACCTTTGGAAGTGTGGTATGGTAAGAAGCCCTCTCTTAGACATATTCATATTTTTGGCTGTGAGGCATATGCTTATGTGCCATATGAGAAAATATCTAAATTGGAGAACAAGGCTGTCAAATGTATTTTTATTGGCTATAGTGTTGTCATAAAAGGATACAAGCTTTGGAATCCTGATACAGAGAAGGTTGTATACAACAGAAGTGTAATCTTTCATGAGCTGAAACCTTCTACCTTGGATCTGCAGTTAGAGACAAAGTCATAAAATAATAAGGATGTAGTTGTAATTCCTCCTACACTAGAGAAAGAGGAATTGAAAATTCAAAATGTAATTGAAACTGAGGAGAGCTCAAGCAGTTCTGAAAGTTCTGAAGAAGAAGAAGAACCTCAGCCTCAGCAAGTGAGGAGGTCAACCCATGAAAGAAAACAACCTAATAGGTATGGGTTCTCTTTGATTGATTCTACATGTGCCTATGCTTTGATTTCTAGCACTGATGATCCTAGGACTGTAAAAGAGGCATTGAAAATGTCTTATTCAGACTCTTGGTTGGAAGCCATTAATAAAGAAATGGCATCATTAGAAAAGAATGAAACTTGGAGTTTGGCACCCTTGCCTAAAGGCAAAAAAGATGTTTGCTGCAAATGGGTATTTAAAAAGAAGATTGGTCTGGATGGCAGTGTGGAAAAGTACAAGGCGATATTGGTTGCAAAGGGTTATTCCCAGGTCAAGGGAATTGATTATGGGGAAATTTTTTTCCCTATAGAAAAGCTGACATTTATCAGATTTCTTTTGTCACTTGTAGCAGCATATGACTTAGAGGTCAAAAATATGAATGTGAAGAAAGCATTTCTTCATGGTGATCTTGAAGAAGAAATCTATATGTCACAGCCTAAGCACTTTGTTGAAAAAGGTAAAGAGAAACTAGCTTGCAAGTTGAAAAATTCTTTGTATGGGTTAAAGCAGTCACCTAGAATGTGGTACCAAAAATTTGATACATTTGTATTGTCTTTGGGATTTGTGAGATCAAAATCTGATCATTGTGTTTATTACAAAGCTGAAAGTGATCAAGTTCTTATTATTGCTCTCTATGTTGATGATATGTTGTTCATAGGCAATAGTAAGCTAATGATTTCTGATCTTAAGTCTTAGTTGTCTGCTAAGTTTGAAATGAAAAATCTTATTGCAACAAGGTATATTTTGGGGATGGAGATAACCAGGGACAGGAATAGTAGAAAACTTTGGCTCAGTCAGAGTAAGTATATCAAGACTGTTCTAGAGAGATTTTGCATGAATGATTGCAAGCATCTAGTAGTTCTAGTCTTGCAAGGAACAAAGCTATCTGTTGAAGATTGTCCAAAATATCCTACTAAGATGGAGGGCATGACCAGTGTACCCTATGTGAGTGTTGTAGGAAGTCTTATGTATGCAATGGTCTATAAAAGGCCAGACATTGCTCAAGTAGTGGAAGTTCTTAGTTGGTTTATGGCTAATCCTGGAAGGACACATTGGGATGCTATGAAAAGATTTTTCAAATATTTGAAGGGAACTTCAGATTTTTCTTTGTGTTACCATGGGAACTTGGTTGAATCATAGAGGACTCTTAGCATTCGTGGATATGTAGATTTTGATTGAGCAGGGGACATTGACAGTAAGAGGCCCACTAGTAGATACATTTTCATGTTAAATGGTAGTGGAGTGAGTTGGATGAGTAAGCATCAGGTTGTAGTGGCTTTGTCCACTACAGATGTTGAATACATGGCAGCTACACATGCTTGTAAAGAAGCAGCTTGGTTAGAACGTTGATGTTCTAACATTGATTTTGATGCAGGGGAAATAACTATTTTTTGTGACAGTCAGAGTGCAATTTGTTTGGCAAAGAATCCTACTTTCCATGCTAGGACGAAACATATAGATGTACAGAACCACTTTGTATGAGATATGGTGGAGGATGGAAAGGTCAGTTTGGAAAAAGTTGATACTCTGGAGAATGTTGCAGATGCATTGACGAAGCCAGTGAGCACAGACAAGTTCAGGTGGTGTGCTAGTTCAATGGGCCTTAGTGCCCATGATTTTCAATAGTTTTGTTATGGTTTGGAGGTGCCTGTGTGATCTTCGTCAAGTGGGAGATTGCTAGAAATGTGTGCCTCAATCACCACAAGCTGTAACCTCTATTGGAGCCAAGTTGGTGTGATATTGTTAATTTTTGGTTGACTAGCAGCTTTGACACATTGTGATTTGTACAGGTTTTTGTGACCTTGTTGGATTCTCACCGAACACTTTTACATTGGAGTCATCGGGATAACCTATGGTGGCTTAGTGAGAAGTCTTAGTAAGTGGAGTTCTCTGGCTGACAGGCCATTCTATCATATATTAGGGAGACCCTTGGCTAAAAGGTTTAGTTCACTATGAAGTCTGGGTGATCTGTTAAAGTCTCGCCGACAATATGTTACATTTTGTGGTCTTCGACGTATCTTATATTCTATCGGTAAGAAGTTTTACCGATGTGCGAATGTCTTGCCAAAAGGTTACACTTAGGAGTCTTTAGTGTGGCATGTGACTTTGCTATGAACTCCTGGAAACATGTGTTTCTCTTGCCGATGTTTACTGGGGGTAACCCAAAGGTCTTGGCAAGAATTCTCAGCAAACGATGAAGGTCTCACCGACGGGAATACACATGGAGTCTTCACGGTGACACAAATATTTCGGTATGAAGTCTTAGCAATGGAAAAAAGTCTTACCGACAGTTGCTTGGTGCTCAGTATGGCTTGTGAGTATTCAGAGTAACATCTCAGTGAGAGTAGTATGTCTTGCCAAATGTTGAATGCTTCGGTATAACTTTGATGACTTGGTATGATCTCTCAGCAAAAGCGATAAGTCTCATCGACTGTTGGATGCTTCAGAGTAACATGAAGGCTCGATGGGATGTCTTGGCGAGAGTGGTAAGTCTTGCAGATGGTATGAAATTTTGATGTGACTTTGAATATTGGTATGTGGTCTCACTGAAGGACGATTGTCTCATCGAATGGAAAACTCACATCTATGTGACTTATGGAGCTTCGGTATGACGTCTCACCGATAGCAATGAGTCTTCGCAATAGTGATACATGTGGTGAAGGTCGGTATGAGTTCCTGGTGACATGAGGAAGTCTTAGCAATAATCTTCTGAACTCGATGTAACATTTTTCTGATAGGTAAATTCTTGGTGATATTGAATGATAAGTTGCATGGCATCAGGGAGACACGGTTAGTGTCTCACCGATATGCCAACACAATTTGAAGACTTTTGACTGAGTGAAGACTATCCTATGTGGCATCTCATGGACCAATCAGAGGAGTTGAATGGGAACTGTTGGAAGGAAGTTCATTGTGGCAGTTCTGAGAGGAAGATCAACAGACTAGTGGCGACATGAATACATGGAGTAATTTTGCAGATATTTCAGTTGGTTCGATAAACAGTTGGATGAACAGTTCAGTGTATGATCAGTGGATGAATTCTATTATGTGAAGACTGTAATGTGAATGTTCTATAATAAGGTTGTTCATGGTGAATGTTGCTGTAATATGACATTAGAAAGATAAGTTTGATATTTGTATGTAAACTCCATTACTGTAATAGAAAGTGATTTCTCTTGGTGTGGTGGGTTTTTTCTCCCGTAAGGGTTTTCCCACATATATCTAGTGTTCATATGTGTTTGTCAAATACTCTGTTTCTGTTATTGCTTTCATGTACATCTTAATTTGACTGTAATTGTAAAATTTAAAAGAGTCTTTGCATTCTTCCCTGAGGTTTTTATGTTAGGAGAGTTGTTGCCACATCTAGCTTTCGTTACAACCTTAAGATCAGCTAGAGAAAGAGAGGAATGTGGAAGAAGTTGCTGACAATCCACACCAAGATTAGGCTGAAAAAGAGGCCCGCTCTATAGAATTGGAAATAGAGCAACCTACTCTCCCTGATTGGCTAGAGAAAAGTTATAATAAAAAGCCAATAATTGTTCAGGAGGAAACTCCTAGTTGGGACAAACTGCTAGAACAATGGGGACAACCCAAGCAAAGGAAGAGGGCTAGAACAATGTCAAAATTGTCAAGGGATGAATTTAATAAAAGAGTTGTTCATGTAGTTGTTCCAACATAGAAAATTTTTAAGGATGAGGTAAGACCCACTGATTATAAAATACAAACCATTAATTTGTGCTCATCCAGCAAGGAGTAGGAGAAGGAAGAATTTCAAGAATCCTCCCAAGTCATTATGAGGAGACTTGATAAAGAAAGAAAAGAAAAGGATAAATTGAAAAAATAACTTAGTGATGTTTATAAGTATTTTCAACATCTAATGAAGCCCTTGCAAATTGTTGGAGATGGTAGTTCTTCAATCCCCAAAGGGTTGTTACCAAAGGAATTTTTGTCAAAAATAGAAAAGTTGAAATCTTAAGTGCATAATACTCAAGAGTGGCTTCAGGATGTTAGAAAAAGGGGTGATGAGTCAATTGAGAAAATCCTCAATATTCATGGTAAGCCTGTTGAATTTCTAGAAGAAACCTCCCAATTTGTTATAGATTGTAATAAGGTTAATGAATCAACTATTGAGGAGTTGAAGAAAATTCTAAAGGTGCCTAAGCAAGAATTGGCCCAGATGAATATGTTCACTTCTAATGATATTTACAAGGTGATGGAATGGATAGGGATTTTGTATTAAAGAAAGGAACTCCTCTCTAAAGCTTTGAAGAAGATAATGAAGTTGTAGGGGAAGATAAAGGAAATATATGACAATTGCATCACTTTTCTAGAAATTATGAATGGAAGGAGGAAATTTGGTTAAAAGAATATGAACATTAGTGGATTATAGGCATTGGAGGCATGAGATTTATGCTCCTTCAGATAGTGCACCCATTTCCAAGTACCATCTAGAGGATGCAACGATTTACATCCCCAAAGTGGACAAGTATCATGAGCTACAAGTTGAATGAGATAAAATGATGCCCAAATATGTTGATGAGTTTAAGAATCATAAATTGAGAATTAAATGTATTCCTACTCTAGATCCAACTAATATGAAGGAAATATTAGAAAAAGACAAGGAATTATCCAACAGGATAGGGGCCAATAAGGAAGGTGAAAATAGCCAGCTGGCTGCCACCTAGGACAATGTGCCAATCATGTGACTTTCCAGCCAAGAGGGATGACCTAGATTTTAGTGACAGCTAGATAATGCTTCTAGAAGGGTCTAGGCCAACCTAGGGCTTATTTTGATGTTTGAATGCAATTTTATTTTATAAAAATTCTCTAGGATGACCTATTTGTCTGACCTACTTTTTGTAACCCTAATTCTGGGTTGACCTAGGGTTATTTCTCTATAAATTAATGCCCCAGATTCATTTGAAAGGGTTAGACATAGTTGGAATAGATAGAACTAAGATAGGAGTTAACATTTTTTGAGAGAAAGTGCTGAAACATTATGAACACATGAATTGTTGTAGATTTGGGTGATTCAATATAAGTAAAGACATTGTTCTTTGGTGCTCTTTCTTGTGTTGTTCACTTTGCATGGTTCTTTTTTTCCAAATCTTTAATATTGATTTTAAATTTTAGTTTCATGTTAGATTTTAGATTTAGATTTGATACAATGGTGTTTATGATTTAATATTTGAAGTGTTTTAGCAATCCTTTGTCCATACTTTTAGCAGCTTGTTGATTGTAAATTCTTGTGCATAGTTAGCTTGGGCCTAAATATTGTGTGTAGAGTTCAATTGTGGGTATTTATTCATTTCAATTATAAAATAAGGTTGATTTGTGTGAATTATCCATGATCTGAAATTCCTTGATTCCTCAAAAGATTGCACTATTTTTGTGAGATTGCAGGTTTAATCTAGGTTAAGAAGGAAAAAGTTTTGAAGGATTGGTCCACTTTGAATGTTTGATTATTTGCACTATTGATCTTAGGTTTCAGTTTCCTTTTATAAATATCTCTTTGAAACCTTTATCTTTTGTTGTTTCTTTTAAAATATTTGTTAGTTTTAGGATTGAAAGCATCAACATATTACTAGATTTGGTGAGTTCAAATTTTCCAACATTTGTTTTGTAAGGCCCCTTGTGATTACGAACATTTTCACATAATATCACTATGTTGTTTTTGCATTGTCTTGACCTAAAATTAGAGACCTTAGGGTTATCTCTTGAGGCTTGCTGATAGAGATTTACCTTTCAAGAGAGATATGATGTCATATTTTGTCTGAGTTGTTGTGTAGAAAACACCATCAACAATACATAAAACATAAGTTTTGAAATGAAAGAGCCCAACAAACATACCTGGAAATAACTAAATCAATTTATTGGTTGAATCATACCCATGGTATGCTTTGAACAACTACCTATTATCCTAAAATGAAGAAAAATGAAAGTCCCCCGAAATAGAAAGAAAACAACCAAACAACAAAGATAAACAAACAACAAACAACAAAAGCAGAAAAAAAGGGAAAAAACAAAAATATAAGAAAAAAAAAAATGAGAGAACAACTAAATTACATATGTACATTGGTCAGACAATCAAGCCTTCATGAAAAAGTAATGCTTGAGAAACTACCCATTGACTAGAAATGGATTAGGTTATCCTGTCAAGGTGCTAAGATGAAAAGCATTTTGACCTAAGATCCCAACGATCTGACATGGACCTAACCAAAGTCTATCAAAATTTTGGTACCATTCCTCTCCCTGGATTTGTCCCATAGCAACACAAGGTTTAATATTATGAAGGCCTGATTTTGTCTCTCTTATCAAACTAGTGTTTGACTATACCCTGATGTTTGGAAAACTACTGCAAAGTAGCATCCCTCTATTCTTCTAGATTAAGAAAATAAGTTAGTCATACCTCTATTCTACAATCATTAGAATAGAAATCTTGCATAATCCATATAATGGGTATCTATAGATGAATAGGGAAGAATGGGTCCTGGCCATAGAATAACTTAAATGGTGATTTTCCTAAGGAAACTTTGATTCTAGTCCTATCTACCCATAAGGAAAATATCAACTATGTGTGTGAGTCCCTAGGATTACTTTCTAGCAACTTATTAATTACCTCCAACAAATTCTTATTGGTAGACTCGACTATCCCATTTCCCTGTGCATAGTAATTAGATGAATACTTTAAAATAATTTTATTTTCATACACCCACTAAGTGAATTGCATAGAAGAAAAGGAAAGGTCATTATCACATACTAGAGCAAACGGTACTCCAAACTTGGTAACAACATATTTTTTAAGGAATTTGGTAACAATGTCGATGGTCCTATTCTTGCAAGGTTGAGATTTGGTCCAATATGTGCAATAATCCAGCACAGTCAAAATAAACCTGTGAACTATACAAGAATTCAAATTAATTACCTCAAAAAAGTCCAATTTCCATTGGGAAAATGGTCTTACCTCATATACAGGTTGCAGGGGCATCACTGGATTGTGTTCTCTAGATGCCAAAGCTTGACATGTATGAAAAGTCCTAACATTTTGGTGAGCATCTCAGAACACATGAGGCCAATAATAGGATGATCTCAAAACTTTTTGTGTCATGGCATAGGATGAACCATGCCCAGTACCATGCTTTCCATGAAACTCAATAATGGCCTATTTTTCCTGCTACTAATCCAAGAAACATAAATAAATGCCTTCAAAATTTATCCTATACAAGGATTCTCCTTTGGCCATATAGTGATCACTCTTTAGTCTTTGTGCTCTTCTTTGAGTGGTATTCTTCCCATCAGGACATTTATTGTTTAACAACAAGAAAATCAAATGAACATACCATGGGTCATTGGTGAATGATTGTACTTTGTACTACTGACATGTGATTTTGGGATCAACATCTTCCATGGATTTGTATAGGCCTTGTCCTTAGACTAGCTTCATTGGTTGAGTTTCAAGGTTGAACTCCTACAGGATTTCCATCTATTTTCCCCTTCTTTCTCCTAGCTCACTCTGCATTAGAAGGGACTTCACTGTAGGGTTGGGAACTATGGCTGTGATCTGACTGCGTAGAACGTAATGCCAAAATTTCTTAACTAATATTACCAGTGCAAAATCCTTCTCTAATGGTGGGTATCTAATCTTAGCATTCTTGAAGGGGGAACTCATAAAATCTATGGGTCCTTCATCTCCTTCACATTTCCATTGTGTCAAAATAGCATCACACAAATGACTAGATGAGAAAGAATAAATATAAAAAGGTATTAAATAGTTAGCATAGGCTAAGAAATGTGCCTATGATATAGACTATTTGATTTGTGAGAAGGCATCCTTGGCCTTGTTACTCCATTCAATCTTTGCATCTTTCTTCATCATCTCATTGAGAGGTTTGACAATTTCTATGAATCCGGTTATGAATTTCCTTGCAAAATTTATGTTTTTGAAGAAAGACCTCATATTCTTTTTGCTAATTGGCATGGTCAACTTCAAGATGGATTCCACTCTATTAGGGTTGATTGAAATCCCTCTTTCTAATATTATATGACCCAAGAGTTTTCCCTCTAAAAACCAAAACACACATTTTTCTGGTTGAGGGATACACCATAACTTATACATTTTTGAAGGACCTTTGACAAGTCAGCAGCATGATCTTCCCTATTCTTGGAAAATATAGTCAGATCATCCATGTAAATGATAATAGATTTACATTCCAGATCTTTAAATTTAACATCCATCGTACACTAAAAGGTGGCTCCAACATTAATGAGACCAAATGGCTTCCTTCAGTAGGAAAATTTTCCCCACTTGGTAGTGAAAGTAGTCTTCATATTCTATCTTCATAGTTAACTAACACTTGACTGTATCTTGAATAGCCATCCAGGAATGACATCATCTATGAGCCATTAACTATCTGCAACACCTCGTCAAGAGAAGGAAGTAGGTAGTTATCTTTTTTTGAAGCTTTATTAAGGTTTTTGAAGTTGACACACAATCTGATTTCCCCATTATTTTTACGAATAGGTACCAAATTCAAAACCCAGGTCAAATGCCTTACCGGAAAAATGATCCTTACTGATAGTAGTTTATGCACCACTTTGAGGATCAAAGGTTCAATTAGAGCATTAACTAGACACTACTTTTGATGGAATGTCTTTGCTTTGAGTTTCAAAGGGATGGAGTGTGTTATTACCAAAGTATCAAAGGTTTTCAAATCTTCATATCCCCAAGCAATTTCTATGCTATCTTCTTTTAGTACCTTCAATATTTTGTCTCGAATGTTCTTTAGACAAGTCTTACCAATGAATATATTCCTCTTTGGCCTTGAGTATGCCAAGTTGTATGATTCATATTTTCCTCCTTCAGTATTAGTAGGAAATTTTTCATGAGCCCAAGGATCAGAATCAAGGATTCTCTCTAATGATACCATTCCCTTATGAATGTTGTTGGTTTTCAGATTCATTATAACCTCTACATCACAATCTTATAGATCCCAATCCCCCTGATCCTTGTCACACTCATAAATGATTTTCCCTTCGAAGACATTTGAACTTTCCAGGAAGGCAAGGATATGTTGATCATCATCGAAAACCTAGAAGTTCCAGACATTGTTAGGAATGGCTAGAATCAACACTAATTCAATAGAGAACCTTTTCAATTTGGAATCTTGCATAGGTTCCAAAGTACTAGCAACAACAAGTAGTGCATCAACAATCTAGTTGTCTTCTCTAGGAATCAACTTAATACCGAAAGTAATGAAGTCCTCGACCAGGTTCCATATTATGTTTCTATATGCAGCCAACCTATTATTGTGGCATGTGTACTAGCTATGAGCCTACTTCACTATCACCTTGGAATCTCCCATTGCTTTTAGAGCTGTCACTTTCTTCTAATGTGTGAACATTAGTCCTATAGTGTTGCCTCATACTCTGCAACATTGTTAGTATAGCCGAACTGTAACATGTAAGAAGCAAAGTAAGTTTTCCCTTTTGGGTTAGTTAGTTCTACTCCAGCTCCATTCCGAGTTTTAGATTTGGAACTATCAAATTTGAGGGTCCAGAGTTGATCTTGGGTTGGGGTTTCTTTCTTTAGGTCAACCGTGGGTGATTACTTAAGAGAAATAGGTGGTGGCTCAAACTGGTTTGAGATATTAAGATTGAGAAATTACTATAAATGATGACTGCCATGTATTTCATCTAGGTTTAAAACATGTGCAAATAATGTTTCCTACACCTCATCATTCTAAATAGTTCTACAAATCATTTTCCTTTTTATAAATTCCCTAGGAATTGGTAGGTTAGCAGGGGTAGGGGTATTAGATGATTTATGAAGTTTCTTAGCCTTGTTTCGAGAATTAGAAAATATGATTTGATCTTGACTAGTTAGGGAAAATACTTCTTCTTGGGTATTGTTTGTCATTGTCAAAATAGTCAAATCCTTAGCTTCAAATGGAAACTAACTCGAAGGTGCTCTAGGATTGAAGCTACAAGTCTCTCCTAATTGATAGATGTGACTCAAAATTTCTAAATAAGACTGACATGTTAAATCAAAATGGTTCTAGTAATAGAACCGACACCAATTCGAGAGTAACAAAATCCATAAGTCAACCTCTTCTCCAAGGGCCAACTTATCTTGTTGCAATTTTTGAATTAAATCTTGCTAGTTGGTAGTGGTCATAGGGTCAATATGCTCTAAATATTGTGAGAAATCAAGATTAAACATTGAAAAGGTCATAATTTCTTCCCTCTTGTAAACACCTATCTCAATTTCAAAATAGGCTACCTCATTAGGGCGGTCATATTCTATGATCATATGCTTCAAGTGAGATTCACTTTCAATCCTAATTTGAGTTGCTACCCCCTTCCATGATAGCCACATGTGCAAGAATTCTAGGGAGAGATAACCTCCTATAGCCTTCATCAGGTCTTGACTTAACAACATGCCATATGCTACAAGGATATCAACAACATGAATATCCATATAGCTTTGAATTCATGGGGTTTGACCCAATCTATACATGCACATTTTTTAATTCACTTATGATATTAACCTCAGATTTATCCAACCGTATAACTTTCTTATGAGTTTGAATTGGGTTTAAGCTCAAATTTTTACAAATAGAGAAAGGAATAACGTTACCTAAAGCTTCGTAATAAAAAAGGAAATTATGAAAATTCTTGCCAAAAATTCTTAGACTCAAAAGGAATGGGGGTGTCCGCATCTTACCTCTATACAGGGTTGCATTCATGTAAATAGCTAGAGTTTCCTTACTCTTTCTTTTCAACTGATCTGCCTCTTCCAATGATTTCAACACAATTTCATGTTGAGTGGGACACCACTTCAAAATATCAAAGAATGACAATTAAGTCACTTTTTTCTATATCTGTGAAATGAAAATCAAATTCCATGTTATTATCAATCTGCTATTTAGGAACGAACACAAAGTTACCCTTGTTTGGAAACCTAGATGGACCTTTTGGTGGGGGTTTATTGTTTTTTGAATTCTGATTAGGGGGGACCATATTGTTAGGAGGGGAAGATGTGGTAAACAATCCCTTGCTCTGATTTCTTAGGAAATGGCCTCCCTTAGCATGAAAAGCCTGAGTGTCATATGTATATGCTTTTGTTTCATTTTCTCCTTGCATAGGAAACTGATATTCCTTATCATAAGTCTCAAAATCCATGACCATATCCATATATCCACCTCCTTTGTTGGGATTTCCCTATGGTGATTGGGAATCATCTTGTGTGATCTTAACCATTTTTTCCATCTCCAGGCAGTTAACTTTAGAATGTAGGGCAATGTCATGTAATCTACACCAATTAGTCATGAAGTTCAAATCTGTGACATTTGTAGTATGTGGTTTTTCTTCATTGGCTTGATAGTTATGGGGAAATCCTCCATCGTTGGGTCTGGTGTCCCATTGTTAGTATTTGGGTCTTTGGTTGTATCCCCTATTCTAATTTTGATAGTTCTGACCCTGGTAATTATGGTTCTAAAAATTTCTTTGATTCTTATTGGTGTTCTAGTTGGAATAATTGTTTTGGTTGGAATACCCTCCTTGATTCTAGTAATTTTGATTTTGATTTTGGTTTTGAGGGGGTTCATCTTGAATTGGGCCATCTCATTGGTCACTTGGGATAAAATTTTCTTCATAGTTTCCAACTCTATTGTAAAATGAGTGGTGTGCTCACTTTCTATAGTCATTATAGTTGATGGATGAGTCATAGTGTTAGACCCTTTGACATGATTATGGGAATTCTAATGTTGTTGGGAAGAATCTGAAGTCCCACCATTGACCCATGGTGATGTGGGTGGAGGTTGTAATTCAACTGAAGTTCCATAGGTAGAGTGGGACATTCTTGGGACTGTATTAAATAAAGGGGTTGCATTAGGCATCCCAGGATATCCTAGGGGAGGGAAGACCCCTCCCAAACCACCTGATTGTGAGCTTATCTATTGTTGTAGTTTGATGGCCAAGTACTATACTTTAGACAATGAATCAATTTCTAGAGTGAGGTAAGTTCTTTGTAGAAATAAGCCAATCAATGGATCTATGTCCCTTAGGTATGCTTGGATGGAAATATTCTTAGACACCAAGTATGGTTCTTGTAATCATCTGTACATCCTCTGAAACCTTGTATTGAATAGAGGTAGTGGTTTGTGTGGTTCCTTCCTAATCTGGTAGGTAAGTTCAGATACCAACTGTAGGCCATATCTCTAAGTGAATAGGGAGATAGACTAAATGTGATGTCATGATTTTCTATTTGAGCGTGAGTACATGCATCTTTGAATGCTTGAATATGCTATTTAGCACTTTGTGACTCTCCATGGGTGTACCTAGGACAAAATTTCTCTAGATTCTTAGGCATCTCATGTACACCACTAGGAATGGTTCCCAATGGCAAAGGATTGTTTGCAAATAATGCCATTAGTGGTAGTGGGTTAGTCTATTCTAGTTGTGGTATCACTACGAATCTAGGTGGAGTGGGTGGGGGTGTTAATGGTGGCGGGATTAGATTCCTACAGGTTTTGAGTCTAGTAGGAGATCAAAGTTCAACTAGTAGTTCGAGATTCATAGTAGATCTCAAAACTCTTTCAAACCTGTCTTGTGAAAAGGACCCAATTTGTTCTTCAGGGATCTCCTTCTAGCACTAGTTTTGTTGAGGTCAAAATAACACAACATTAAAAAAAAATCTCTACTCTATTTCTCTTGAAAAATATAACTGATCTAAACCCACCTATCTTCCAAGGTCTCTATAGTTGGTTCTCAACTGTGCTATCATCATTCAGTGGCCTATGCAACTATAAGGTTCAAGGGTCCTTTGTTGGTAAGTGAGGTCAAACTGGATAGTGCAAAATAAATTAACATAGGGGTTTCAAATAAATAGAAAAAATATCGATCAAGGCTTATAACAACAAAACATGAACAAAAATACCTTTAAGTTTAGGCATGAAATTCTTATAATGAGCATTTTCCAATTAACTAAAACTGAAAAACAACACAATTCATGAAAAAATTCATGCAATCGCATCCATTCACATTGCATATTTAAAACATGCAACCATTCCTCATTAATTTTTTAGACTTTTCAATAATAAAATACCATGAGCTCATCACCAAAATTAATAGATTAACAAACAATAAGAAACATCATCCATAGATAACACAATAGATGGTTTTAAATTTCAAATCTTCTATTGATTTTCATCAATTAAGACACATTTATTTACAACAAAATCCACTGGCATGCAAAAAACCATTGTCTATCAGCATTATCATTAAACTAACTAGCTTCTAAAAATAAACTACTTGCATTAAAAACTATAAAATTATTCAAGTGTCTTTCATAAATCTGTAAAAATAAAACTGTGTATAGTCTTTAGGTAGCCAATTTGACTTCAATCAGTTGAACTTTACAATGAGGAAAAAATTCTCAGTTATAGAAAGAATTAACATAAGTTTCTCCTATCAAAAATAAAGATCCAAAAATTTGGGGCTCAAATCCATAATCATAGGGGAGCCTCCAATTGAGTTTGAGTCTTCTTTTGCTAAAATTCTTGCACCTAGGAAGTACGCCATATGTCCATCTAGTCAAAATCTGATAGGGAGTCACTACTCGATACACAATTGATCACCACGCCCAATCCTTGGTCTATCAAAATTGACCTAGAGCTATCCACTTATTCAAAATGAGATCTGAAGATCGTTAACATTTATGACCTTAGTCCTTTTCAAAAATAGAATATTCCCTTACCACTTAGTTACTTTTAGTTGTTTCATATGCCTTATTTTTTAGATAACCATCCATATTGCTAAAAATATGTTGTACATTTTCTTCCTCAAGTGCATCTACCCATTCTACCTTGAACATTGCTCTTTCACATTCTTTGTTAGTGGTTGCGTATATATCCTGTAGCCAGGCAACATTTTGAGCAACGTCTCGTACATAAAACCTAATATCCATAAGCTTATCCAAAAGAATCCCTTCATCATTGTCTCCTTTATAGATCATTTCCTCCAACCTATTAATCCACTAATCCTTCATTTCTTGTAAATAAATTAAAGCAACACTTGGTGAATCCTCTTTACCGATCAGCTTAGCAATAATACCTCTTACAATCTATATTTCCTCAAACAAATCTTGTTGAGCCTGCTACAATATTCTTCTGTGTTCCATGAGGAATTCTATTTTAAACATCAAAATATTCATACATTTATCAAGATAACCAAAATCTTGATCTTTAAGAATCACATACTCAATCACATTTTCCTTAGGAAACTTCTTCGGTATTCTTAATTTCTTTATATGATCTACATATTTATCCTCTTCTCTTCCAAGTAACTTGATATATTCCCCCAGGGACTTGATTAGATCACCTACCTATTTATAAATTTTTGAATTAGTAGTGAATAGCTCCTCTGTATCCTTCTAAGAACATCAATCCACTTCTCCATCATTTGTGATTTCCTTTTTATTTCGGTCAGCTCATCCACCATTTGACGACTCATTAAAATAGGAATATCTAATGGTGTTGGCTAGTCAGGAGTGGATGCAATCAGTTCTTTTATAAAACCTTTCATTTGACCTACCTGAGACTTAACCTCATCCTTAACTTGCTTGTCCTTGATCAACCTAGACTTGGTAGTAGTAGCCACAATGTCAATCAGATTTATCTATTGATTTCTTGTCTGCTTTCCTAGATTGACAGTATTTATTTGATAGTCTATAACTTAAAGCTCCCTATCATCTTTATCAACCACATGTGTGGCAATATCTCCTATCAAGTATCCATCATTATTTAACCTTGTAGAGTTAACAACATAGGGATTCTTCTTAGGTTTCACCTTTTCTACTTACTTTACCATTTCATGCCATGTTACAGGTTAAGCCTAAACTTGTCTCTTCTCTGAATTCAATTTTAACAGTTGGATGGGTTACTACCTATTGAGCACTAGGAAGCTTGGATGAGAGAGGTGTAGAAGAAACTGTTTCAATTATTTTCTTAGAAGAAATTCTCTCCCACTCTTCTTTTTCTTTCTACGGTCTTTCATATTCCATTTTCTCATTCTCAACTTTAATTTATTCTACATTTTTCATTTCCTCTTCTTTCTATGTAGCTTCCTCTACATCTCTTAATATTTGTTGCTCTAACTCATTTGCATGAAGCTCCTCTTCGGCGACTTTTCTTGCTCATCTTTCTCCTTTTGTTCCAACTCTCATGCAATGGCCTCTTCCTCAATTATCTTTTTGGGCTTCTGCACCCTCTTTTTCATGAGCTAGCTCTTAATCTTTCTTCCTTTGTTCTTCTTCAACTAACTCTTTAGAAGCTTGCTTTTGAGCTGCTTCTACTATTTCCTTATGCTCTTCTTCTATCAAAAACTAATTCATAACAAATTCTCCCTAGAGGTTGCCTTGCTCAAACCCTGTCTCTTCTTCTCTAGCCTCCTCTTCGGCCCTCTCAAGATTCTCTTCCCATTCTGCTTTTTCTTCTTGAAGTGGATTTTCTTCAAAGTCCAAAGGCACAAGTGAATCATTCACATTAGTCACATGAGGCCTCTCTTCCTCACCAATTGTTGTTCCTAAATTGATGGTGCAGTTGTAGGAGTATCCTTAGCTTGCATAGGAATAGTAGAAGTTCCTTCTTCATTAGTTTCTTCTATAGGGTACACAATAGTTATGGGTGTAGCACAAAGACTTGAAACAACCCCTACAAGAGCTACTTGATAAGTAACCTTAGCTTTTTCTAAAGCTTCTATGACTTCCTTCATCAATACTTCTTCTTCTTGAGTAGGTTCCTCCATGACTGCCTTCATAGCTACAACAATTTTCTTTAATTGCTTGTACTGCCTTGTCTCAGTGGAAGAAGTGGGTTCACTACAAGTAGGTTCCTTCGTGGATTCCTTCAAATTTGTAACAATTTTATTTAATCACTTGTACTACCTTATCTCAATGGAAGAAGTGGGTTCACTACTAGAATCCCTCTTCCTTGCATCCTTAACTCTTGGTTGCTTTAGATAGAGGTTAATCCATTTTAGGCTTCTATCTACTACTACCTATAACACTTTATGAATATTAGTTTCATCTTTTTCCATCCAATTGACTAGCTCCAAATACTTGGTGGCCACGTTATCCATTTCATAGCATGAATCAAGAGTAATCCTATCATCAATGGTGCCTTCTAGTATATCCTTTGCAACCTTGAAATCCTTCATTTATGGAATTTTCAATCTTTCATATCCCATTTTCCTTACTTCAAACTGATCTTCTAGGTTGGCCCAAAAGTCCTCCAAGAGTGGCCGATGATGGGGAAATTGTGAAGTATATACATTATACATTTTATTTTTGGGATCAAAATCCTTCCTAGATGTACGATTTTTGAGATTCACGGACTGAAAATCCTCTATTGCTGTCTTAACTACTATGGAAGAAGAGCAAGAATAAAATCCCAATTGCATTGGGAATGAGTGGTAACCAACCTTGTCAAGTGCAAAAAATGTGCATTGACCTCAACTACTTGATGAGCAAACTCCATTAAAACCCACTTGTCACCACAACACCTTGGTAATTTGAAAGGGTGCCCATCATATCCAAACAATCTAAAATAAGTGGATCTGTGGTATTGGATAAACCAACATACCCACTCTTCAATAAACTCCATTACTTCTCAAGACAGCCTAAAACCAACATCACCTATGAGTTGATTAATGATAACATATAAAAAATGCATCATTAACTCTTTTAAAATGTTTCTCTACTTTCTTCAGCTCAAGTTGTTAATAATAGTCCCAAACCTTCTTCTGATTTGGGCCCTCATCCATTGACCCTTCAGTAGTTAAACTAGAAAATTGTCCCATCCTTGCAGCATAATATATCACATATGAAGACATATAGAATATCTTGGTTTATGTTACTTTTAATAGTTGACCATGGGTGTCTGAAATGATATATACCCAATCCAAATATTTTTTTCCATATATAATTAGTTGAATAAATGGAAACATCCAAATCTCAAAGGCATGATACTCTTCTTTTCCAAATACTCTTGCCAACAATGTAGTAATATCACCAATGTCTTCAAAAAAATTAGACCTCTTTGACTTAGGCAGCATCTTCTTTAGTGATTTATTCTCTATCTTGAGCCACCTTTTATTAATAATTATTGTGTTCCCATCCTCATCTTCTACCCACTGTTCAACTACCTTAGCTTCATACATAATCTTGGGGTAAGGGTGAGGAGGAGGATCAAAAACTAGTCTAATCATTGTTGGGGTCAAATCAATGATCACATTGCCTTCATAATCAATACACTTCCTCTGAGTTGGATTATAAGTTTGTGCAATAGTTAAAATGAACTCAAGACATTGAACAGTAATAGGGAAATTAGCCACATGGGCTAACCGAGAGTCTGCAATTCTCTTTTCCCTTGGAGAAGCATCTTCTAAAAAAGTGTTATCATAAAACTACTTCAAATCAATTTGACCCACCGATGTATCTATAATGTTCATGAAATTTGAGCCAAATTTGGATGGTACTAGGGTTCCTTGGAGCTTATACAAGTTCATGGTAACAGGAATCTACTCTAGTTTCATCCTTTTAGCCTTTGACCCCTTTGATACATTCCTTCAGTGGGAACTTCCTCCTTTGAATCAAACATTTGTTTGATACCTACAATACTAATCATTATCAAACAACAAGGAGAAACGTGAGGATCTGATTAGCACAAGCATTCATATTAATCCCCACTCATTCAAAAATATATTTCCATTCTTCAAATTAACTCAACATTTTTGGGTTTTGGGTTTAGGACCGAATAAGAACTTAACCATTCAAAGCATAATACTAAATTTTGTCAGAATTTTATATTGGGTCTTGATTCAACACCTATACCTATAGTAAAGAGAAGGTTTCAGTTTCGTTCCACGATGCAATTGTGCAATGTGTTCAAAAATTAGGGTCAAGTCTTTACTAGATAGTGACACTTAACAAATGGTGTTGATAAAGGGTTGTCTTTGACTTTGATCCCAATGGAACATCAAAAGTTGGAATCAAGTTATGATTTGGAACCAGACCGAAAAGAGTGCATACGCTTGGGTAAAATTGTGAGTTTCGATCCCAATCATAGTCCAAGAATCAAAATCAGGAAATGGTTTAAGAATGGACCTCATAGGAGTGAACAAGTTTTGGTAGTGTCTTGAGTTTTGATCCTGATAAGATATCAGGGGTCATAATCAGGATTTTGTTAAGAACCTAGCCTTTGGTATGTGTAGCTGGGATAAGTTAACTCCAAGTTCCAATCTCAATGTTGTCTCAGAAGTCAGAATCAAAGTGACACCAAATGATGGAACCTATAGGTATGTCAATGGTAGGGTGCCTATCCAAAATCTGATCTCAATGGTAATGCAGGGATCAGATTTGGTACGCAAATGGATACATAATGAAAACTTTGAACATTTTGGAGTCACAACCCAAACTCCAATCTCGATGAAGCATCAAGAGTTAGAATTAGGGAAAAACTAAGATATAGACCTAGATGATGGTCTAAACATAAGGTGCAATTCCAAATCATAATTCTGACATAAATTCACATTCGAGATCAAAGAAATTAACATAAAAGACGAAAAATTAAATGTGACAATATAAAAAAATATGCCTTTGAAATTGTGATTTTTTTAGTAATGGCTAGACCTTAAAGGTTTATCAAATTTCAAACATACTTGACCGAGTAGTTTGGAAAAATCTAGATAACCCAGGCCACGCTAGGAACAAAAAACCCCATGAGAAAAATAAAAAACAAAACACAATTAAAACAAAAGTGGGGAAAAACCCCAAAAAAGAAAGGACAAATGAACCAAAGGGTTTGAGAATGAAGAAAAAAATACACCAAAATGGTGCAAAGAAAACCAGAAGAAAAAAAGAAAGAACGAGCAAGAAACAAGCAAGAAAGTAGAAATGCAAACAATGGACAAAACAAATGTCGAAAAACCAAAAAAAAAGCAAAACATAGGAAAAGACACCTACCTCCAAATGCAACCAAAAATTTTACAACAAGGAAAAAAATACACATGCTACCTCAAACCCTAACTCTCGGCACTGCTTTGGTTCATTCCGTCAACTATAGAAGCCAAAATGAATGAAAATCGAGGAGCAGAAAGACTAAAAGCTCACTCACATGTGTGAACAAGTGTCCATAAATTTAGGTTGGTTGGGCCTTAGGATCAAGGTGGAGTTCATAAATATGTCATTGCATGAATCAAGGAAAGTGAGAGTTGGGATCGGGTCATGACACGACACTAAACTTTTGATGAGTGCAAAGTTCAAGCGAAGGTTTGAAATCCGAATCCCTATAGACAAAAGAGAAATGTGGGAATCTACATCAGGACAAAACATAGAACAAAAACTTTGGAAAATTTCTTGGTTCAATTTCTTGTTTGAAGTACGATTTTGAAAAATACAAAGAGAGTCAAAAATCAGGATGTGGATGGAAACAAGAATAAGAACTTTGGAAAAGTTCTTGGTTCTAGTTCAAGTCTGAAGTCTAATTCTGAGAAAAGAAAAAACACACAAGGAAGAAAAGTGGAAGTTGAGATCAAATTGAAAACAAGAACTTACACTTTTGAGGGTGTAAGGTGATAGTTTCAATCCAAAACCCAAACTTGACAAGATAAAGAAAACACAAGGAAAAGCGTGGGGATTGGGATTGAACCACAAACGAGAACTTGAAACTTGGAAAGTAACAAGTTTTAGTGACAGTCCAAAACTCGAACCTGACAAAAAAAGGAAAATAAGGACTTAGGAGAAAAAGAAAAATCCTAAAGCCCAAACAAGAACACCAAAGACAGGAACATCAAAGGGGGTCCCATTTTGACCAAAAAAATTGGGGTGGTTATTCCAAGCATAACAGGATGTTAGCATGTCGTGTAGACATTCATGCATCGTGCAAGCATCCAACTTAACATTTTTAGGAAATGAGGAGGTAGACTATTGTCGCTTCACCATTGGTCCTTAGTGAGTTGCAATTGTGAAATTTTGACCCATAAGGTTCTTGTCACAAATGTGGCTAAGCATAATAAATGTGAGGGTCAAATGCATTGTAAATGTGAAATTGTCCCCAAGGTGAAATTTTATGAAATTACATTTTTGCTCCACTTTAGTGGGCTAGATTTTAGAAAAATTATCCATACTAAAGTAAAAAAGATATCACATAGAGCAAGTAATTTTTTTTTGAAAATTTTACATATTTGTGTGCTAAAAAGGATACTATAGAGGTTGTAGAGGTCAAGAAGGTAGGTAATAATTATGTCCCTAGCGATCAAGCTCAGTGAAGATTGCATAATATAATGTGAAATCTCATGTAAAATTTTGTTCTACAAAACTCAAATTTTAGGTTTGCTCAAAAACTGAAAGAAGCTACCAAGGCGAGAAGAATGCTTAAGAAAAAATTGGTGGTTTGGAAGAAAAATATGATACACAAGTGAGTATATACCCCCTCTAGATTTTGTGCCCAACTTGGTGGGGTGAAAACAAGAAAAATGGAGGGACTACAATCGCTAGGAAAAGTTTTCCCCATGGGGCCTATATATACCTAGGTGGTCCTTGAGACGGGTCATTTTCACCATTCACAATGGGAGTTTTGTTGACTTTTGTGAGAGAAAAACCAAAAAAAATCCATGTAGATGAGATTATGAGAAGCCTAGGATTGACCATCTATGTCAAGCAATTGATGATGGTTGTGAGGTCGCCCAAGTGAGTACCAAAAACTCGATCTTTGTGCATTTTTATCATTTTTTGTATGATTTTGAAAATAGAGTAGCGTAGGCATCCTGGTGGCATGAAAGCATTTTGCTAGTGCACTGGCATCTTTCTTGGGAATTGGAGGCCTTCAAACATGTTGGAGTCTGCCTTGTGTGTTAGCATCTAGCTAGCTATCAATGGCGAACCTCAAACATTAATGCAACATGCAAACGTTTGCATGGTGCACCTATATCTTAGAGGTTAAACTTAGATAATTTTTTATGTAGAAGATAGAATCTTTTTGATGCGCATGGTTCTGACTCGAATCTTTTTCATTTTTTGTAGAATTTTCTAGAGATCAAAGAGAACCCTAATGGACCATTGCTACAGATGGTTCGTGAGTAGGTGCAACACATGTCCCCTGAGGAGGAGGTACATCTCTAACGAGTCGACTGCTAGTATGTGTACACCATGCTAAAAATATTATTTCATGACCTCATGTTGATGGCATTGATGGAGCGGTGGGATGCAACCACCTCCACATTCTACCTATCGATGGGTGAGATTACCATCACCCTAGAGGACGTATATCACATCATCGACCTTCCCATTTGTAGATAGTGGGTAGTATTGGATGACATGTGCTCTACCTCCGAGCCTCCTGAGGGGGTTCAATATTGAATAAGGTGTGACAAACTTGGTGATGGGATTGGTCATATATACATATGCTAGCATGAGTACGGAAAACATTGTGGCCCCCCTTGTGCAAAGAGAAATGGTTTTCATAATGGCCATATGGGTCACCATGGATGGGAAGGGCACTCACCTTCAGGGGGCCTCATCCATACCATTAGGGTGATGAAGAAAAATTAGGTAGTCTTTGCATGGGGCCACAATATTCTGGCACACTTGTACCACAAACTAAGAAAGTTTGTTCACTACAAGTATACAAGCCTCACCGCATGCACCCTACTATCAGTGTGGGTGTTTTATCACATTACATGCACTTGGCTACTATGGGATAAAGGGATTTTTTTTACTAGGATACATACCATGCTCTCTAAGAGAGATGAGGTGAGGATGAGAGATGAGAATGTCGAGGAGGCACATGATGCTCTTTAGATCCAACTTGAGAACATTAGAGGGCATGCAACAACTACAATGTTGATAGGTAATCCATAATTACAAGAGGCCTTGAGGAGAGCAGGGTTACATATAGCCTCATGTCAAGGCGAGTTCAAGGGACTGTTGGTAGTAGTGTTAGCCTCATGATCACATTTATCCCATTTTTTCTCCACCATCTAGCCCTGACCAAAGCCACCACTAAAGTTAGAGGGCTCAAGGAGTCATGCACCCATAGGCTAGATTCCCATTTTGATGTATATAATTTTTGTATTAATGACATATATTTTATACAATGGTATTTTGTATAGGAACTTGACACATATATACAAAAACCACTATTTTTATGATAGTGGTGCAATACATGTACATGACATATATTTGATATATATACATGAGATGTTAGTTCCGATAGATCATGGTGTTCATTGTTTTATGTGTATTCTTTTTACTTTCATGTATGATGATGTGATGGATGATATATTTATGGATGTATTCCTAGATTGGATGTTATCATGATCTAATAAACACATATGGATGTATGTTAATCAAATACAATGATGATCTAATTGCCTAACCAAAAGATGTAATGTAATACATGGATGCACACAACATAATAAAACACATGTATGTATACAAACATACACACACATGTTTACATCATAACAAAAAATATAATAATGTGTTAATGAAGGGATCTCAACATGTGACACATTGTAATCCACAAGGGATGAGCATTGCATATATGACACATAGACACTATGCATAGTATTGAAAAAGGTGCATCACATTAACAAGCTCTTTTAGAGGAGTCACATCCATAGATGACAATCCATAGGAACCAAAACCATACACAATGATGATAATGTAAGGACCTAACCAATTAGGACTAAATATTCCCCTTTGATCAGGCAACACGTTTACATTTCTCTTATTCTCATAGAGAACCAAGTCACCTACTTTGAAAGTTCTAGGAAGAACATCCTGATTGTAGTGTCTAGATAATGATTGTTGATAAGATTTAAGGTGGTTGAGGGCCTGCAATCGATGTTCATCAAGCCACTCAAGTTGATGCAAATGATTAGATCAGTAAGTTTCATCATCAATTGACCCTTAAAGGGAAACCCACAAAGATGAAATCTCCAACTCTAAAGGCATGATAGCTTGAACACCATACACAAGGTTGTAAGGTGTCATTCCCATCATCGTACAAAAACTCATGCAATAGACCCACAAAGCATATGTTAATTGAGTATGCCAATCTTTATTGTGTTTATTTACTATTTTCTAAAGAATGAGCTTAAGAATTTTATTAACATATTGTAATTATATTTTCAAGAGAAAATTTAATGTTGGTGGAGGCTACACATCACTAGAGGAAAAAATATCCCTCCTAGCCATCCACAATGTAAATATTGAAGTTATTGAATGGGGTGGTCCAGTTTCAAGGGAAACATGTGTCCATTGGTGTTCCATCTAGAAGTTGAATAGTCATTGGAGTATCATGAATGGGAGAAGATGAAGGTGGTATGGGTTAGGTCCTCATTTTGGATACTTGTGTATTTTATTTAATATTTTATCATGACTCTTTCTCTTCCAAGAAGGAAGTATGGTTTTTCTCAAGTGGTTTTGGTACCTCTCATTTTAGTTTACTTTTGTGGTTTTTCCTTCCACAAGTTCTTTATATTAGAGCCATGAGATGGTAGTTTTATGTTGTGTTATTTACATGTACATGGAAGCATATAGGTTGTTAGAGCTTAGAAAGTAAGTGTTATGGTGTATTTTTCTAATGGAAATTAATAATCTACTTTCTCTCTTTTCTCGTGTGGAGTTTTTCTACAAAGAGTTTCCCCATGTAAATCTAGTGTCATATTTATTTGTTGATTTTTCTATTATGTTGAATGTGTAATTGAAAACATATAATATAATTTGGTAATCTTATTTTTTGATTTGAATTCACAAACATAATTTTTGATTAATAGGGAAATTCTTTTGTGGAAGGGACCTAAAACCCTTTACATTAGAAACAAAATGTTGCTCCAAAAAAATTCAAATGTCTACCAACATTAACCAAAAAACCAACCACCACGGGTGCCAAACAAAAGGAATACAATCAACAACCAAAATCACCCACAAGAAAAACACCAACAAAACAACTTACAAATGAAAAACACTAAACAAAAATAAAAAGAAACAAGAAACTAGTTAAGGCCACTTAGAGTTTTGGCCTCCTCAATCTAGTGGTTTTTATGTTTTTCAACCATATCCAACAATTCCTTTTTCTCAGCATCAAAGGATTTCTTCCATTTAGCTGGCCCTCTAATAGTGTAACTTAGTTTCACTTTATTTTCAGCATTTGGTATTAGAGCTAATCGTTTTGTTTAAGAGGGGATGCCTTTTTTTACATGTTGAAGGTTTTTTAGCTATAGTGGGAGATTTTATTTTTGTGGTATATTAAATATTTGTGAAGAGGATTGCATATCATTGATTCTACCTCTCACCATAATATTGAAAATGTAAATGAAACTAGCTATGCGATGTGGAAATTAAAGATGAAGGATCTCCTTGAAGAGTGAGATCAGTGGTTGCTAGTTTTACATGAAAGTAAATAAACTATAATGTATAACAATGATTAGAAAAATTTATACAAGAATACATGAGGAACCATTTAGTTGCATCTTATAGATTCCATCCTTTTGAATGTCTCCAATAAAGACACCACATATAATTTGTGGAAAAGGATAGGTGACATATATCAGACACGATTTTTATATAACAAGTTGTATCTCAAAAAATGTTTATAATATTATTTAAAAATGAAAGATAGCTACTCTATAGTAGATCATTTAAATTATTTTAATTTGATTATAAGTCATCTTGTATCAACAAATGTTAAAATAGAAGATGAACATAAATTTATTTCCATAAGTAGTGGTATTGAAGAACCAAAGATGGATGCCATAATTTCCATAGTTATTTTAGAGGATATGAGTAGAATATCCATGAATTTTGTTTTCCAAGATGAATTTAATGTGTGAGTTAGGTCCAATGAGAAAGATCCTTAAGGGGATAAAAACAACCTGGATAAGTCTAAAGAGTATTCTAAAATCCCAAAAAGATCAGAGTAAAGTTTTGGACTTATGATAAAAGAGGGAATGTGAAGAAAGACTCTAGGAATTAAAAAGTGATTCCTCCAAAAATTCCTTTGATGGTGATTCAAATGTTTAATTTATTCCAACTAACACTATTAGTGATGATGCTTGGCTTATTTATTAAAGTTTCTCACTTTCCCATATGAATCCTCACTAGGATTAGTTTAATACTTACAAATCATATAATGGGGGATATTGTTGGTAAGGGAAAGGTAAAGTTGTGTTATAGTGATGGTGGGATTAAAAATATTCACAATGTTTTGTATATTCCAAGGAATGAGAAATTTAATTTCAATACATCCAAGTTGAATGATTCTAAAATGCATGTGAAATTTGATAAATTTGGTTGTAGGTTGGTAAGAGGGAGTTTGATGGTAGATAAAGGATCTTGGCCAATAGACACTTTGTTTAGGCTAAACAACTCTACTTTATATAACTCTATCAATGTAACTAATATTTAAAATACATATATGTTGTGGCACTATAGGTTGGGTCACATAGCTGAAAATGAACTTAAGACTATTCTAAACAAAAACCTGGTTGATGTTATTTTTAATTACTCTATTGGTAAAAATTATTATTGTGAGTATTTTGTGTTTCAAAAACAAAATGAACATCATTTTCTAATGGAATTGTTATCACCTAAAATTGCACCTTGTTGAACCTGATGTTCAACACTTCAGTGTAACATGGGAAGACCTCTAAAGTTGTGGGTCACTTGTAGACAGAGGTCAACCTCCGAAGAAGGCCGACTTCCTTTGGTGTCACCTAAAATAATGATTTCATAAAGGGAAAGGGAGAAGGAGTGCATAAAAATAAAACTAAACCCTATGGTGATACACCGAACGTTACTTGGATTTGAAACCAGACTTCATACACTTGCTTGCAATGACTGAAGATAAATTTGCACAACTCACTTTCACATATATTTTTGCAAAAGTGTTTCACAAACAGGGCTTGGTGCTAAGGTTCCTAGAAGGAAAGTTAATTTCACATCTAAAATTCATTACATCTTTGACACAATTTGTGACCTACAAAAAAATGCTTTCTACATAAAGGTTCTATAATCTAAGACAAAGCTCAAAGGAAATAAACATTTACCTCACTAAAAGCTTGATAAATCAGCTGATTGAACACAAAAATGCAAAGAGAAAGTAGAAAGAGATTCAAATCAATAATAATCAAGGTCTTTATTGAATTTCATCTCCAAAATTAAGTTACAAAAGTTTTCTAATCTGAGAGAGGACTGGAAAAGTAACAGACTTCAGAAAAAGCATCAGAAGAACTCCTTTACAAAGAGGAAAAAATGCCATATATATAAAAGATATGTCAGCCCCTGCCCTTAGGGCTTACAAAAAATATTTGCCTTCAGAAATATCTCCCGTTTAGATATTTTGAATCAAGTTACCTCTGCATTCAATGTGTAGCCTTGCTGTCCACTCTCGAACCTCCTTTACCAACCGACATCCCAACTATCCTTATGACTTGCGGCTTCTTCCTTTCTGCCTAATTTCTTTTGCAAGTTGACCTCTTTGGAAATAGTCTTCGGTCTCCTCCTAGATTCTTACAGATGCCACCACTTGTATATCGAATTGATCCATCGCTTTATTCATAGAGAAAATTCATATTTTTTCTGTTCTGTTGATCATCTTTGCCGAGGTGGTCAATCAGTTAAATGGAGAGTGGTTCATCCTTGGCTCCCTCTGATTGGTTGAATAGATGCCACGCAAGCTTCCTTGGGTGGTCAAAGGTCATTCAACCAGAATCGCATGTCGGTGAGACACTGGCCATGTCTCACCGATGCGATTACACTCTACAACAGCATCGACATAGCTCACAACCATCAGTGAGAGTTCTCATCAAGCTGAAAAAGTCATATTGACATCACCTTTGTCATTGTCCAGAACATCGGTAAGACATATCACTTTCGGCAAGAAGTTATAGTGAGCCCTTCAGGAGTCATATCGATATCGCCTCTTCATTTCCTAGTCATGTGCATTTGGCAAGACATTGGCAAGTCGGGAAGACCTCATGCTGAACCCCCATCATTATACCGTGACCCTTCATTCTTCGATAGGACCTCATGCCAAGGTTTTCATTTCTTGGTGAAGGCACTCTTTTTTGATGAGACACAATTCTTTCAGCAGGACCTCATAGCGAGCTCCCTGCCTCTCCCCGAGCTTACTTCATTTTGGTAAGACCTTACTCTCAGAAAGACCTCATAGTGAAGGAAAAAATTCATACCGATATCCATAGTGGTCGCTGAGACAATCGCTATTGGGAAGACCTTTTTTCGAAGGAAATATCCTTTGGTGAACTCATCTCATTATTGGGGAGACTGTTACAAGTCGGGGAGACATCATAGTGAAGGCACAACTTTTGCCGAAACCTTATACTTTTGGGAAGACATCTCCTCGAGCTCAACCTTATGCCGAGAGTTCCATTCTTCGGTGAGACTGTACCTAGTTGGCTAGACCCTTTGGCGAGACTTCGTTCGGTCACCGAGACGTTACAGCGAGGCCCCTTCCTTCTTCGCAATGACACTTCTTTTTGCTGAGACCTCTCAATGAATTTGAACCCTTCTCCTCGATGCTAGCCCTATGAACAACTTTCAGCGTGACTCTCTCATTGTCGGGAAGACTTCTCCCCAAAGACACCTCCATTTTCTGAGACCACCAACATGTCGGTGAGACCTCTTAGCAAACACAAACCGCTCTCCTTGATGTCAGCCTAGTGAATAACTGTCAGTGTGACTTCTTTCTAATGGAGAGATACATAAAAACTCCTGGTGACCTGAATGTCCTGGCGACTGGTGTATTTCAAATGAATAGAACCATACTGTCAATTAGAAAGACATCAAGCTAGTCTCAATGACTTTCTTCATCAGGAGTTTTATGCCAAATATGACTGAGACAGGCTTCCCAATAGACTTCCTTTTGAAATAGCATTAGATACATGATTTAATTCTACACAAAAATGCCCCCATTTGGCCTCCACGAACACTTGAAAAAACAAATCCTACCTGACTGAGCCTGTAGGTAAAAAAAATGGGTAACATCTTTGGTGACCTTTATTGGATGTTTTCCTACTAAACACAGAAACCAGTAGCCTAGGCCTATCCATTGGGCATGTAGTCATTGTTCTGCTCTTCAAATTTCTGAAAACCTTGTAATTCAACTCAAACCAAACAAGCTGAAAGAAACTACTGCAATTTTTTTGAAGAAAAAATCTAAAAAACTAGGTGCAGTAACTGCACTTATTGAAAACTAAAAAAAACTGAAATGAAAAGTGCCATGGGGCACTTACTGAAATAAAAATTGAAACTACAACTACTCTATCCTACACTACCCAGCAGTGGTAGTGATCAGACATAACCGTTTACTGGTTGTGAGAAAAAACTGCCCTTTCTCACCAACATAGGACATGCTTCTTGCTTGCAAATTGTCTAACAGTGATGAAGGAAAAGTAAATGTTGAGTGCATATATTAAAAACCTCTTCAATCATGAAAACTACCTCCCTTTCTATGTTAGACAAGAGGTGCATGCAACTATTTTGAATAGTTTGAGCAACTTGCATTAATGCCTTTTGATGCTCAATCTCGTACCCCCAAGTAGGTAATTCAAATGGAAACCCCTTTTTAGTGTCTGTTGAGTGTGCCAGGTGTCTGATAGGACATCCCCTTGTTATGACACCCAACTTGTGACTTTCAGCCCCTTGTTGGTCTCTAAAGACTTCATCTTTTCCTTGAAAAGATGCTGATTAGAGGTAATATACAGGTTGTTCATTAGCTGCTATAGTTTGATCTTCTTGAAAGATTTTCCTATTATTGTTTATAAGAGGATTAGCTGTTCTTTCTTCTAGCCCTATAATGAAAAAGGAGTCCTTCTTTGCATCATGTATAATAGTCTCTAAAAAGAAACCAAATTAATGTTTTCAATGGTTGGATCTTCTTGACTAAGGAGCTGATATCCCTGTTGGATAACTGAAAAAAAATCTTCAAACTATTGTTCCTTATGCTCTTTGTCCATGAAAAAATATAATTCCTCCTCAACAAAATGGGGCAACTCATCAAATAAGTTCATAGGCTGCAAGGCATTATCTTCTACAACCTTTTCAATAGTCTCACTGACTTGAATGGGTTGGTCACATGCTTCCCTTTCATATGATACTAGCTCATCATCTATGTTAGAACAAAAAGCTTTTATGATATCATCTAACTCATAATTTTGCATTAAGTCTAGATGAGTTTTATCATTTAGTTGCTCCATACCAGGCATAGATGCTATCATGTATGTGAGATCTTCATCTTCATCAAAAATTTGAGGAAGTTCATCGAACAAGTCAATAATATTCTCTGGCTGTTCCAAATCCACTGGTAAATCAAGAACCTGCATGCTCTCTTGAAGAAAAGTATCTGATTCAGTTTTAGGCTTTTCTTCCAAGTCTAATGCTCCATTGTCTTGTTGACTGTCATCAATCAACAATTGCCCAAATTGCTTGATGTCTTCTAGCTGTTCTGAAACTGTAACCTTGCAAGTGCCTTCCACTTGAGGACGATTATTAGTCAGTTTTGAGCTTTGAGAAGAAGCAATTTGCTTGAAGCTTGGAACTAAAAACACGTGCTCCTCTAACTTAGCAATTTCATCGTAGTTGTCCATGCTAGATTCAACTTGTCTGAAACTTGGAAGTTTGTGCTTTGAAGCCCCCTTCTTCATTGGTAGTTGGGGTTCTATCCTATGAGCTTGTGAAAGCAAGTGTTTCGTCTACTCATCCTTTGCTGCAACTTGTCTAACCAACAATTCCTTCTCATATATTTGCGCTTCCAACTCCTGTTGACTAATGTGCACTTGAAAGGAAAACTCCTCTTGCTGCATATTATACTCATTTTCCCTTTCTATGTCTAACATCCACCTCTGAAACTACCACGACATCTCCTTGATGCTACCCAACTCGGTATTCGCATTGTTAGAATTTTGGGACTAACTCGGGAGGCTACAAGGCTGGCTCAAAGTGGAATTAATATGTTGTGAGGGGAATTGAGCAGGGGTGGGAGGGTGGAAAGCATGATAGGATTGTTGATAATGCTGGTTGCAATAAGAAGGACTGTTTGGAGACCTAGAACTTAAATTTTCATAAGATAGAGGAGAATAACCACTATATTGCTGATAACTAGACATTGCAAAGCAAAATATGAAGCATAAACAAGTCTAGATAGCAAACCTCCTTAACTGTAGGTACCTGGGTTGCTGAAACTAGCTAATATTAAATTGGAGTCGCCATGGTGCTATTTACACTGCCTCCAAAGGCTGATATTATTGAGAAAAACACCAGATTTTCTCAATATTTTAAATTCCTCAATGATACACTGGTATACAAAGTTGCCATGATATGCTGATGTTAACCTCTGAAAGGCTTGAAAATTACTGGTTGCACATCAAAAACTAGTAATAATATGTACTCTTTAAACTGTTCTAATTTGAAAGGTCCCACTGGGCATGCCAAAACTGTTATCACTTGAAATTGCACCCTGTTGAACCCGATGTTCAACACTTCAGTGTAACATGGGAAGACCTCTAAAGCTGTGGGTCACTTGTAGATAGAGGTCAACCTCCGAAGAAGGCCAACTTCCTTTGGTGTCACCTAAACTACTGATTTTGTAAAGGGAAAGGGAGAAGGAGTGCAAAAAAAAAAAACTAAACCCTATGGTGATACACCGAACGTTACTTGGATTTGAAACCAGAATTCATACAATTGCTTGCAATGATTGAAGATAAATTTGCACAAATCACTTCCGCATATATTTTTGCAAAAGTGTTTCACAAACAGGTCTTGGTGCTAAGATTCCTAGAAGGAAAGTTAATTTCACATCTAAAATTCATTACATCTTTGACACAATTTGTGACTTGCAAAAACATGCTTTCTGCATAAAGGTTCTTAAATTTGAGACAAAGCTCGAAGGAAATAAACATTTACCTCACTAAAAGCTTGATCAATCAGCTGACTGAACACAAAAATGCAAAGAGAAAGTAGGCAAGAGCTTCAAATCAATAATAATCAAGGTCTTTACTAAATTTCATCTCCAAAATTGAGTTACAAAAGTTTTCTAATCTGAGAGAGGAATAGAAAAGTCATAGACTTTAGAAAAAGCATCAGCAGAACTCCTTTACAAAGAGGAAAAAATGCCATATATACAAAATATGTCGGCCCCTGCCCTTAGGGATTACAAAAAATATATGCTTTTAGAAAGATCTCCCCCTTAGATATTTTGAATCAAGTTACATCTGCATTCAATGTGTAACCTCACTATCCACTCTCGAACCTCCTTTACCAGTCGACATCCTAGCTGTCCTAGTGACTCATGGCTTCTTCTTCCTTTCTGCCTGATTTCTTCTACAAGTTGACCTCTTTGGAAATAGTCTTGGGTCTCCTCCTAGGTTCTTATAGATGCCACCACTTGTATATTGAATTGATCCATCACTTTATTCATAGAGGAAATTCATATCATTTCTGTTCTATTGATCTTCTTTGCTGGGGTGGTCAATTAGTCAAATGGACAATGGTTCGTCCTTGGCTCCCTCTGATTGGTTGAATAGATGCCACAGAAGCTTCCTCAGGTAGTCAAAGGTCATTCAGCCAGAATCACATGTCGGTGAGACACTGGCCATGTCTCATCAATGCGATTACACTCTACAGCAGCATTGACATAGCTCACAACCGTCGGTGAGAGTTCTCATCGAGCTGCAAAAGTCATATCGACATCACCTTTGTCCTTGTCTAGAACATTGGCAAGACATATCACTTTCGGCAAGAAGTTATAATGAGCCCTTCAGGAGTCATACCGATATCGCCTCTTCATTGCCTAGTCATGTGCATTCGGTAAGACATTGGCAAGTCGGGAAGACCTCATGCCGAACCCCCATCATTATACCACGACCCTTCATTCTTTGGTAGGACCTCATGCCGAGGTCTTCATTTCTTGGCAAAGGCACTCTTTTTTGGTGAGACACAATTCTTTCGGTAGGACCTCATAGCAAGCTCCCTACCTCTCCCCGAGCTTACTTCATTTCGATAAGACCCTACTCTCGGCAGGACCTCATAGCGAAGGAAAAAAGTCAAACCGATAACCACAGTGGTCACCGAGACAATCGCTATTGGGAAGAACTTTTGCCAAAGGCAATATCCTTCGGCGAACTCATCTCATTGTCGAGGAGACTTTTACAAGTCGGGGAGACATCATAGCGAAGGCACAACTTTTTCCAAAACCTTATCCTTTTTGGAAGACATCTCCCCGAGCTCAACCTTACACCGAGAGTTCCATTCTTTGGTGAGACTCTGCCTAGTTGGCTAGACCCTTTGTTGAACTTAAATCTTTCGGCGAGACTTCGTTTGGTCACCGAGACGTTACAGCGAGGCCCCTTCCTTCTTCGCGATGACACTTCTTTTCGCCGAGACCTCTCAACGAATGTGAACCCTTCTCCTTGATGCTAGCCCCGTGAAAATTTTTTGGAATGACTCCCTCATTGTCAGGAAGACTTCTCCCCGAAGACACCTCCATTCGTTGAGACCACTAGCATGTCGGTGAGACCTCTTAGCGAACACAAACCACTCTCCTTGATGCTGACCTGGTGAATAATTGTCGGTGTTACTTCTTTCTAACGAAGAGATACATAAAAACTCCTAGCGACCCGAATGTCCTAGTGACCGGTGTATTTCAAATCAATAGAACCATACTGTCAGTCAGCAAGACATCAAGCTAGTCTCAAGGAATTTCTTCATCAGAAGTTTTATGCCAAATCAGATTGAGACAGGCTTCCCAATAGAATTGCTTGTAAAATAGCATCAGATGCATGATTTAATTCTACACAAAAATACCCCCATTTGGCCTCCACGAACACCTCAAAAAAAAGATCCTGCCTGACTGAACCCGTAGGTAAAAAAAAGGGTAACAGGAACTAACAAGGAAAAGAGATTATTAGAGATTATTCATTCAAATGTATGTGGACCAATGAATGTTGAATCTTTGGGTAAATCTCGATATTATGTCTCTTTCATTAATGATATCTCAAGATGCACTTGGATTTATTTTATGCATTCTAAAACTAATTTTTTAATAAGTTGAAGGAATTTAATGTTAATTGAAAAAAATGTTATAAGATAAATTTTTGAGGTTTGAAAATGGGGGTGAATATTGTTCCAAGGAATTTGATGAATTTTGTAAGTGTGTAGGTATTTTTGATAAAATACTACTCATTATACTCCACAACAAAATGGGGTAGCAAAATGAATGAATGGAACTTAATGGAAAGAGCTAGGAGCATATTTAATAGTATTAACATTGATATATTATTTTAGGTAGAAGTGGTTGGTACTACTTTTTATTGAATTAATAGATCTCCTCATTTAGTTCTTTTAGATTTAAAACCCCATGAAGTATGGATAGGTAGAAATCTTCATGTTTCACACTTAAGGTTCTTTTTTTTTAAGTTTTTTTTTCATGTGCCTTAAGAGAAGATTTATATAGATTGGATTCAAAGCATAGAAATGTATCTTTATTGGTTATAAGCTTTGGGATCCTATAAATAGTAAAATAATCTTTTCTAGAGATGTGATTTTTAGGGAATTTAGAGCATACTTAGGAGAAGAACGGTCAAAGGAGAAAGGTAATACAAAGGCATGGTAGTTTAAGAAAAATATTGAGAAGAAGGAAGATGCAAATGTGGAATAACAATTAGATGTATTTGATGATGGAGATGAAGAAGATAGTTGAAATAGTTTAGAGATGTGAAAGATGAGCACATAGAAGAAGAAGAAGAATTGATAGAGAAAATTACTCCTATCTTAAGGAGATCCACAAGATAAAAAAATATAGGTGATAGCTATAGCCCATTAGATTATCATTGTGTGTTTTCTTTGTTGAGTAATAATGATGAAACTAGATCTTTAAGAAAGGGTCTCTATATGAGGAAAGAGAGTCTTGGTTATAGGCCATGCAAGAGGAGACAATGGATTTGGATAGTTGTGAAACCTGGGATCTTGTTAGCTTGTTCAAAGTAATAAATCCAATTATTTGCAAGTGGGTATTTAATTTTTTTTTGGTGTAGATGGTTGATTAGAGTGCTATAAGGCTAGATTAGTGGCTATGGGCTACTCCTAGAAAGGTGGAGAGTTGATTTTGGTGAAATTTACTCTCATATTGCTAAATTAACTTCTATTAGATTCCTACTATCTATTAATACTAATTTTGATTTTGAGGTAGAGAAAATAGATGTTAAAACTACTTTCTTGCATGTGGATCTTGAGGAGGTGAAATTTATATGTGATAGCCCAATGGTTTTATTGTGAAAGGAAAAGAACAATTGGTTTGTAGGTTGAAGATATATTTGTATGGTTTGAAACTGTCATCCAAGATGTGGCACCAGAAGTTTGATGCTTTTGCATTGAAGTTTAGTATTCTGAGGAGTGAGGATGATAATTATGCTTATACTAAGGTTATTGATTATCATATTCTATTTATAGTCTTGTATGTTGATATTGTGTTGTTCATGGGTAACAAGGTAATGATATTAGAGAGCTCAATACACAAATTTCTAGAGTATTTGATATGAAGGACTTGGGGCTGAAAATTATATTATTGGGATGAAAATTAGAAGATTTTGGGATCAAAAAGAGATTTGGTTAAGTTGGAGTAAGTATGTTGATACCACTTTTTAAAGGTTTAATATCCAAGATTGTAAGAAAGTTAGTATTCCATTTTCAATTGGTACGAAGTTGAGCTTAGATATGTGTCCTAGTTTTGATTATTAATTTGAAGACATGTCTAAGGTTCCTTATGATATTTTTTTTGGTAGATTAATGTATAAAATTGTTTGCACTAGACTAAATATAGCCCAAGCAATGGGAGTTATTAGTAGGTTTATTTCTAACCCTATTAAAGAGCATTAGAATTTTGTTAAGAGGGTTTTTAGATATTTGTGTGGTACTTTAGATTATTGTTTGATTTATCATTATATTGATGATGTGGTCAAGTCATTGGTTATACATGGTTTTTTTATGTAGATTGGGTAGGTGACTTGAATAGTCCAAGGTTCACTAGCAGCTATGTATTTACTTTGTTTGGAGGTGTAGTGAGTTGAATGAGTAAGAGGTAGCCTATAGTTGCATTTTCCACCACTCAAGTAGAGTATATGGATACTACACATTCCTTTAAGGAGGAAATATGGATACATAGACTTGATAGTTGTATTGGTTTTGATTGTGGGATATCAAGTAGAGTATCTTGGATTGAATGTGACAGTTAGAGTGCTATTTCTTTGAAATAAAATCCTATGTATCATGCTCGTACTAAGAATCATAATTTTCAATATCACTTTATGAAAAATATGGTTGAGAATGGTAAGGTCTTGATTGATATGGTTGAAACTTTGTATAATGTTGCATATTCTCTTACAAAACTAGTTACTGTTAGAATTGTGTGCCTCAATCATCATAGGCTGTAACCTCTATTAGAGCCAAGCTGGAGTGACATTTTTAATGTCTGGCCATCTAGCAACTTGAATCTTGTTGAATAGTTCCAAGTCGCTAAGACAAGGTTGGTGTCTTTCTGAATGAACTATCGCTGTGACAAGAAGCATTCACTATGACCTCTTACCGCATGGAGATATCTGGCCAATAGGCCATTCAATTGGGCATTGGGGAGAATCATAGCAACCAGGCGCTTTGGGGTGACTTGAACACTCGGGAAGAAGTCCCAACAACAATGGAAGGTCTTGCCAATGGGGATACTCTTGAAGTCTTCACGGTGACATGAATGTTCTGGTATGAAGTTTGGGCAATGTGTTTTTATCTCACCGACAATGTTTAGTTTGAAGTCATCGGGGAGACTGGGCCGAAAAGGAATACTATCGGTAAGAAGTCTTATTGATGTGGGAATGTCACACCGATTGTATTGATTTAGGGTAACTCAAAGGTCTCGGGAAGAAGTCCTAGTGACCGATTAAGGTCTCACCGACGGGGACACACTTGGAGGCATTAGGGTAACACTAAGGGTTTGCTAAGAACTCTTAGTGATGGACAAAATTCTTGCCAACCGTTTGGTGCTCGATGTAACATAAGGATCTTAGAGTAAAGTCTCAGTGAAGGATGTATGTCTTGGCGATAAATGAGCACTTTGGAGTAACATAAGATAGCTTGATGAAACCTCTTGGCAATAGTTGAATGTCTTAGTGATGAAGAAGTCTGTTGTCGGTATGACTTGAGAACCTAGTATGAAGTCCTAGCGAGAGCGATATGTCCTGTCGATAGTATGACTCTTCGGTGTGACTTAGGATATCGATATGTGGTCACACCGAAGAGTGATAGTCTTGCCGAAAGGAAAACTGAAGTCATTGTGACTTGTGAATAGCGATATGACTCTCGTCAACTGTAAGGACTCTTGGTGATATCGAATGCTGACTATGTTGGCATCGGGGAGACACAGTCAGTGTCTCACCAATATTCCAACACAACTTGAAGCCGTTTGACTGAGTGAGACTTTCCTATGTGGCATCTTGTGGACCAATTAGAGGAGTCGAATGGGAACCGCTTGCTGTTGGACTATTGTGGTCATTACTGAGAAGAAGATCGATAGACAGGGAACGACATGAATATAGTTTGTAGTTGCAGATGCTTGATGGTTCAGTTGGTTTGATCAACAGTTGGATGAACAGTATTGTGTATGATCAGTGGATGAATTCTATTTTGTGAAAACTGTAACTTGAAGGTTCCTATACAAAGATTCTTCATGCTGAATGCTACTGTAATATGACATCAGAAAGATAAGTCTGATATTTGTATGTAATATCCATTACTGTAATACAAAGTGATTTCTCTTAGTGTGGTGGGTTTTTCTCCCGTAATGGTTTTCCCACGTATATTTGGTGTTCTTATGTGTTTGTCAAATACTCTATTTCTGTTATTGCTTTCATGTGCATCTTAATTTGACTGTAATTTTAAAATTTAAAAGAGTCTTTGTGTTCTTCCCTGAGGTTTTGACATTAGGAGAGTTGTTTCTACATCTAGCTTTCCTTACAAGTGGTATCAGAGTCTGGCTAGTTGTGTTATCCTTGTGGGTATGTTGGGTTTTTTGTGTCAATTCTATTCAGTGGGAGTCCTGTAGAAGTTTGTCAATTTCTAATTACAAATTGAGATGGTTAGCACATCAGGAAAGATTGAAATAGAGAAGTTCAATGGCAGCAATTTTGAGTTGTGGAAACTCAAAATGGAGGATCTCTTAGTGGATCGTGATCTGTGGCTTGTTGTGTCTAGAACTAAACCTACAGGCATGAAGCAAGAAGATTGGGACCTTGCAGATAGAAAGTCTAAGAGGCTGATAAGGCTTTGTTTGGCAGACTCTGTTCTTCTAAATGTGCATGAGAAGACTGCATCTTCCTTGTGGAAGAGATTGGCATCTATTTATCAGGGGAAGTCTTTGGTGAATAAACTGTTCCTGAGGAAGATGTACTCATTGAGAATGTAGGAAGGAGGGTTTGTAGATGATCATTTGAACGCATTTAATATGCTGATTGCTCAATTAACATCTGTTGGTGTAAAATATGAAGAAGAGGATCGTTGTATGCTATTATTGTGTTCTTTTCCAGACTCTTGGGATCATCTAGTGATGGCTATTGGGAGTACAACATCTAGTTTCAAGATGGAAGATGTTGGTTCTTTGCTATCAGAAGAAATGAGAAGGAAATCTTTTGAGATGGCGAAGGAAGCCCTTGTTGTTAGAGGCAGATCAAAAGAGAAAGGCAAGAAGAAGGACAAGAAGTCCATATCAAAATTAGAAGGGAGATTAAAGTCTCCTGGAAAGAAGTCTAAGGTGAAGTGTTGGAACTGTAGGCAACCTAGTCATGTCCGAAAGGATTTTAAAGAGGAGGAGAAGAATAAGAAGCATTCTTCAGATAATGATTCTTCTCATAGTGATGCAGACACTTTCATTGCAACCTTGGCTACACATGCATCAAATGATGTCTGACTAATTGATTCTGGAGCATCTTTCCACATGAAATATCATAGAGACTGGTTCACGAAGTATGAAGAATATGATGGTGGAAAGGTGTACTTGGCGAGTGATTCAACTTTGGAAATTGTTGACCGTGGAAGAGTCAGAATTCAATTCCCTAATGGAAGAGTTAAGGGAATTAATGATGTATGTACATACCAGGTTTGGCTCGAAATCTACTGTCTGTCAATAAGCTGAATGATATTGAAGTACAAGTCACGTTCTCTGGAAATGGCTGCAAGATGACTAGAGGCTCTATGGTGCTGGCTAGAGGTGCTCGAATTGGTACCCTATACAAGCTGGATGAACAAGATGTTCAATGTAACAGTGTCTCTGTAAAGTCACAAAAAGCTACTCATGGAGGTAAAGAGGGAAATATCCCTAATTATGTAAACTCTATGGAAGTAAAACTTCCTATAGAGAAGACTATGCTCTGGCATCTAGGCTAGGCCACCTAGGAGAAAAAGGTTTAAAAAACTTGAAGAGTAAAAACCTAGTTGAGGGGATTGATGATTGTAATGTCAAATTTGAATTATATGAGCATTGTATATATGGAAAGCAGCACCGTGTTTCTTTTTACTCAAGTCCTCATAAATCTTCTGGTTTACTAGATTATATTCATTCAGATATGTTTGGTCCAGTGAATGTTCCTTCTTTGTCTAAATCAAGATACTGTGTGTCATTTATTGATGATTTTTCAAGAAGAGCATTTGTATATATTTTGAAGATTATATCAAAAGTGTTCAGTCGATTTAAGGAATTTAAGAACCTTGTTGAAAATCGGACTGGTAGAAAAATAAAATTCTTAAGGACTGATAATGGCAGTGAATTTTGTTCTGATGAGTTTGAAATATATTGTAAAGACCATGGAATTAAAAGACATAAGACTACACCTTATACTCCACAAAAAAATGAAGTTGCAGAAAGGTTCAATAGGACAGTGATGGAGAGAGCAAGAAGTATGCTTAGTAGTGCTGGCTTGGAGGAGAAGTTCTAGGTTGAGGCTTTATCTACTACATGTTACCTAATAAATCATTCTCCAAACTTTGCTCTTGTTGAGAAAACACCTTTGGAAGCGTGGTCTGGTAAGAAGCCCTCTCTTAGACATATTCGTGTTTTTGACTGTGAGGAATATGCTTATGTATCATATGAGAAAATATCTAAATTAGAGAAAAAGGCTGTCAAATGTATTTTTGGCTATAGTGCTAGCATAAAAAGATACAAGATTTGGAATCCTGATACAGAGAAGGTTGTATACAACAGAAGTGTAATATTTCATGAGCTGAAACCTTCTACCTTGGATCTGCAGTCAGAGACAAAGTCAGAAAATAATAAGGATGTAGTTGTAATTCCTCCTACACCAGAGAAAGAGGAATTGAAAATTCAAAATGTACCTGAAATTGAGGAGAGCTCAAGCAGTTCCGAAAGTTCTGAAGAAGAAGAAGAACCTCAACATAGCAAGTGAGGAGGTCAACCCATGAAAGAAAACAACCTGATAGGTATTGGTTCTCTTTGATTGATTCTACTTGTGCCTATACTTTGATTTCTAGCACTAATGAGCCTAGGACTGTAAAAGAGGCATTTAAAATGTCTGATTCAGACTCTTGGTTGGAAGCCATGAATGAAGAAATGGCATCATTAGAAATGAATGAAACCTAGAGTTTGGTGCCCTTGCCTAAAGGAAGAAAAGTTGTTGGCTGCAAAAGGGTATTTAAAAGAAGATTGGTTTGGATGGCAGTGTGGAAAAGTACAAGGCGAGCTTGGTTGCAAAGGGTTATTCCCAGGTCGAGGGAATTGATTATGGGAATTTTTTTTCTCCTGCAGCAAAGTTGACATCTATCAGATTTCTTTTGTCACTTGCAGCAACGTATGAATTAGAGGTCGAACAGATGGATGTGAAGACAATATTTCTTCATGGTGATCTTGAAGAAGAAATCTATATTTCCCAGCCTGAGCACTTTGTTTAGAAAGGTAAAGAGAAACTGGTTTGCAAGTTAAAAAGTCTCTGTATGGGTTAAAGCAGTCACCTAGAATGTGGTACCAAAAATTTGATACTTTTGTATTGTCATTGGGATTTGTAAGATCAAAATCTAGTCATTTTGTTTATTACAAAGCTGAAAATGATCAAGTTCTTATTATTGCTCTCTATGTTTATGATATGTTGTTCATAGGCAATAGTAAGCTAATGATTTATGATCTTAAGTCTCAATTGTCTGCTAAGTTTGAAATGAAAGATCTTGGTGCAGCAAGGTATATTCTGGGGATGGAGATAACCAGGGATAGGAATAGTAGAAAATTTTGGCTCAGTTAGAGTAAGTATATCAAGATTGTTCTAGAGAGATTTTGCATGAATGATTGCAAGCAGCTAGTTGTTCTAGTCTTGCAAGGAATGAAGCTATCTATTGAAGACTGTCCAAAATATCCTACTGAGATGGAGGACATGACCAGTGTACCCTATGCTAGTGTGGTTGGAAGTCTTATGTATGCAATGGTCTGTATAAGGCCAAACATTGCCCAAGCAGTGGGAGTTCTTAGTTGGTTTATGGCTAATCCTAGAAGGACACATTGGGATGCTGTGAAAAGAGTTTTTAGATATTTGAAGGGCACTTCAAATTTTTCTTTGTGTTACCATGGGAACTTGGTTGAATCACAGAGGACTCTCAGTATTCGAGGCTATGTGGATTCTAATTGGGCAGTGGACATTGACAGTAGAAGATCCACCAGTGGATACATTTTCATGTTGAATGGTGGTGCAGTGAGTTGGATGAGTAAGCAAAAGGCTATAGTCGCTTTGTCCACTATAGAGGTTGAATACAAGGAAGCTACATATGCTTGTAAAGAAGCAGTTTGGTTAAAATGTTTGTGTTCTAACATTGGTTTTGATGCAGGGAAAATAACTATTTTTTGTGACAGTCAGAGTGAAATTTTTCTAGAAAAGAATCTTACTTTCCATGCCAATACGAAACATATAGATGTACAGTACCACTTTGTACGAGATATGGTGGAGGATGGAAAGGTCAGTTTGGAAAAGGTTGATACTCTGGAGAATGTTGCAGATGCATTGATGAAGCCAATGAGCACATACAAGTTCAGGTGGTGTGCCAGTTCAATGGGCCTCAGTGCCCATGATTTTTTAGTAGTTTTGTTGTGGTCTAGAGGTGCCTGTGTGATCTTCATCAAGTGGGAGATTGTTAGAAATGTGTGCCTCAATCATCACAGGCTGTAACCTCTATTGGAGACAAGTCAGAGTGACATCTTTAATGTCTAGCTGACTAGCAGCTTGAATCTTGTTGAACAGTTCCAAGTCGCTGAGACAAGGTTGGTGTCTTGCCGAATGAACTTTCGCTATGACAAGAAGCATTCGCTATGAACTCTTACCGCATGGAGATCTTTGGTCGACATGCCATTTAATTGGGCGTCGGGGAGACTCATAGAAAATGGGGGCTTTAGGGTGACTTGAACACTTGGGAAGAAGTCCCAGCGACAATGGAAGGTCTCACCGACGGGGATACTCTTGAAGTCTTCGCGGTGACATGAATGTTTCGATATGAAGTCTGGGCGATGTGTTTTTGTCTCGCCGACATCGTTTAGTTTGAAGTCATCAGGGAGACTTGGCCGAAAAGGAATACTATCGGTAAGAAGTCTTACCGATGTGGGAATGTGACACCGAATGTATTCATTCAGGGTAACTCAAAGGTCTCGGGAAGAAGTCCCAGTGACCGATGAAGGTCTCGTCGATGGGGACACACTTGGAGGCATCGGGGTAACACTAAGGGTTCGCTAAGAACTCTTAGCGATGGACAAAAGTCTTGCCGACCGTTTGGTGCTCGATGTAACATAAGTATCTCAGAGTAAAGTCTCAGTGAAGGACGTATGTCTTGGCGATAGATGAGCACTTCAGAGTAACATAAGATAGCTCGATGAAACCTCTTGGCGACAGTTGAATGTCTTAGCGATGAAGAAGTCTGTTGTCGGAATGACTTGAGAACTCGGTATGAAGTCCTGGCAAGAGCAGTATGTCCTGCTGATGGTATGAATCTTCGGTGTGACTTAGGATATCGATATGTGGTCTCACCGAAGAACGATAGTCTTTCCAAAAGGAAAACTGAAGTCATTGTGACTTGTGAATAGTGATATGACTCTCGTCGACTGTAAGGACTCTTGGCAATATCAAATGGTGACTGTGTTGGCATTGGGGAGACATGGTCAGTGTCTCACTAATATTCCAACATAGCTTGAAGCCATTTGACTGAGTGAGACTTTCCTATGTGGCGTCTCGTGGACCAATTAGAGGAGCCGAATGTGAACTGCTTGCAGTTGGACTATTGCGGTCATTACTGAGAGGAAGCTTGATAGACAGGGAATGACATGAATAGAGTTTGTAGTTGCACATGCTCGATGGTTCGGTTAGTTTGATCAATAGTTGGATGAACAGTACTGTGTATGATCAGTGGATGAATTCTATTCTATGAAGACTGTAACTTGAAGGTTCCTATACAAAGATTGTTCATGGTGAATGTTGCTTGTAATATGACATCAGAAAGATAAGTCTGATATTTGTATGTAATTTCCATTACTATAATACAAAGTGATTTCTCTTGGTGTGGTGGGTTTTTCTCCTGTAATGGTTTTCCCACATATATCTGGTGTTATTATGTGTTTGTCAAATACTCTGTTTCTGTTATTGCTTTCATGTGCATTTTAATTTGACTGTAATTGTAAAATTTAAAAGAGTCCATGCATTCTTCCTTGAGGTTTTGATGTTAGGAGAGTTATTTCCGCATCTAGCTTTCCTTACAGTTACCATAGATAAGTTCTCCTGGTGTAAGAAGTACATGGGCCTTAGTCACTGTACTTGATTTAATATTTGTATTTCTTGGATTTAATTGAAATATATAATGCCAAGTGGGAGAATATTAGGCTAGATAACAATAACCTTACAAACCTATGCCATTTTTATGTCTCCATATTTTTTGAAAAGTGACTTAGGGAACATGAGAGAAATTCATTTAATATTGCCATATATTGTAATTGTATTTCAAGAGTAAATCTAATGTTTTTGGAGGTTACACATAACTAGAGGGAAAATTATACCTCCTAGGCATCCACATTGGGAATGGGAAAGTTCTTGATTGGGGTTCCCAAGTTTGGAGGGAAAAAAGTGTCTATTGGTGTTATATTTGGAAGTTGAATAGTCACCAAAGTATCCTGAATGACACAAAATGGAGAGGCTATGGGTTAAGCATCTATGTTGGATACTTATGAATTTTATTTAATATTTTATCATGCCTCTTGGTCTTCCAAGAAAGGGGCATGGGCTTTTGCAAGTGGTTTTTTAACCTCTTTTTTTGATTTACCTTTGTGGTTTTTCCTACCAAATGTTCTACATATTGGATCCATTAGATGGTAATTTCATGTTGTGTTATTTGTAGGTGTATGGAAGCATCTAGGTTGTTATAGTAATCAAGGAACTATATAATAGTGTATATACCTTATGAATATTAATAATATACTTCCCCTCTTTTCTCATGTGGAGTTTTTTCTTGAAAGGATTTCTCAACATAAATCCAGTGTCATATTTATTTCCTGATTTTTTTATTATGGTGAATGTGCAATCACATACATATAAGATGATTTGGAAATCTTATTTTCATATTTAAATTCACATTCATAAGTTAATAAATTTCAACTTAGTTTCACCTTGTTTTTAACATGGGTGTAGTCAGTGTGACAATGGATCTCATTCCCATGATCATCAATTCTTGCAAACTTTGGCTTTTAGGATATTCCTCCTCATAGTAGATGGGATTATATACCTTTTACATTAGATCATGGGTAGAGAGGAAATCCTAGTTGGGTTGAATCAAGAAAAAATCCTCATTTGGAGTTGGCCATTTTCCAACAATCTCCACCTCAACGTTACTCGAGGGGATTCAAACCCGACACCTTTGGCTCTGATACCACTTGTTGGCCCTGTGGTTGTCATTGCGCCAAAATATCGAATTTTTAATGCTTGATACAACTGCCAAAGTTAACAGATCCATGGGAGGCAGTTAAGCCATGTCACAAATCCCAAGGGGAGAATTGACCATTTTCCAACACTTTCATTGGTTGCAAGCCAATTGGTGATGATATCCTTGCTAATGTTTTGGGAAAACCAAATGGCAAAGATCATCCTTGTTCTATATTTTCTTTAGATACTAAGATTTTCTTTAGGTTTGGCCCTTTTGTTAATTTTACTTTGTGTCAAACCTCCTCCAATTAGACATTGTGAGAGTGACCCTTTACTATCCTTCTTTTTTTTGTGACTATTGTTTTATATTTAATAAACATAATTACTTATCATATAAATTGTCCTTTTTGCACAAGGATTCTTTGTTTTTTTTTTTGGAATATAACATTATGAATATTTTATTTAAGTCAAAGGTCCTTAACATCAAGATAAGAATTCTCTACTCGTAAAGTTATGGTTTTTGAATTTTAACCCCATAGTGAAATACTTTATTGTCTTAATTGTATTGTTAAATCTTCTAAATTTATTTTTGTATCACTAGTTTGTTGTGTGTTTTCATGGGATAGGTAGTAAGTTAGGTATAATTTCATATTTAGATCTTGAAACTAATGTGCTTGCACACTCTACTTGTATGAGAATCAAAGTGTAATTTTAGAAATTTCTAAAGGATTACTAACTAAGATATGGCTACAAATAGGAGATTCTAGATTAGAAAATAAATCCTAGATTATGAGACTAGACCTTTTCATTATAAGAAATTCCTCCAAGTAGTAGACCTTCCTTCCAATAACTTGTATAGAAGGATTTTTTTAAAATTTAAATTATCAACATGGTACAATAGAGTGCCTTTTGTCAAGGCTCAAGTGATGGATGATGGAAATACAATAGTGTAAGAAAAAAGTGATATCTTATTCTTTGGCTATAGAGATATTGGAAGTTTTTGAGTAGGTTATTCTTCTCATCCCTTTTCTACTTCTCTACATTTTAAGAATATCTTCCTTTTTAATTTCCCTAGTGATTTTGAAGGGTTAGGTAAGTTGTAACAAATAGTAAAAGTGCATGTGTTAATAGTTTTGATTATTATTGTAGGAAATAGATTTAGTCTTTTTGTTAACCTCAAAAGGGGAATTAAAATTATAATATAGAAAAGGTAAGTGAAGTTTTAACTTCATGTAGCATAGAAAGATGTTCTAACTCCCATTGAAGAATTAGTCATAGTTTATCTTCTTCAAAATCCATCATTGATTCTATAAATTTTTCATTTTCACCTTTATAAGCTTCCTTAATTGAGGAGGAGGAGGAAGTAAATATTGGCATGAAGTACATAGACAAAAGACATCTTAGAAAATGTTAAATACTAGGAATTCTAGCAATATGGTTATTAGATCAATGCAAAAATGATGATTTTAATAGCATATTATGATCTCCTTTGAATATCTAATATATTCACTTATACATACATTTTTGTGATTACTACATACTTGTAGATGCATAATCATTCTAGGGTTCACATGCAGCTTAAGGTGAGGGAAAAATATTATGATGAAATTTGCATATCCATGTAATTTCCCATTTACTTTTGTGTCTATTTTAGGGAAAGTGACTTGATATCTAGAAAAATTGAGAAATGACATAATTTTGTTCAAAGTTGAATTCCTTACATTGCCCAAAGTATTCAGAAAAGTGAACTCATTGAACAATAGTATTCCATAAATTCTAAAAACATGAACATATTTGCAAGCATAACTCACATACCAATTTTTTCTAGTGAACATACAGCCTATTATTTTACTCCTACAACCTTTTATTTTATCACCATCTTCTTTATATTATTATAATTTGAATAATCATTTAATATTTATATACTAATTAATTCCAATTCATTTTCTAAAGTAAATATTATTACACATTGAGATTTATTTTCCCTACTTTGATGAACTTTAGTCTAAGACTGTGACCCTAAAATGTATACACGTCTTTTAATATTAAGATTCAAAACTAATGATAATTTTCATAAACATACAAATTACACAATCACAAAAACTAAAACCCTATCCTTCCAATACTTTTAATACGTGTTTAACATAGTTTAAAGTCAGAAGAAGATTTCCTTATTTTCGCATTCTAGAAGTCTTGAGGACTCTTTCTACGCAAAACAATTCGCTTAATTTTACTTTTCAGGAAGAGGAAAAGTTCAACTCTGTTCATTGCAATTCTCAATCATCTTACGGTCTTTAGTATGAAATTACTAGGTTAAGATCATAAAGTTTGTATTTATGAATTAAATATATATTTTCCATTATAGGAAATTCTTCTTTGTTGCCAAGTCAATCATGCATTTAGCTATTTACTTCCAAGCAGCTTTTCGTTCGTTAACATCTTTTTGTTGCTATTGGTGTCATATTCAGTAGCTGGTCTTGCTAAAATATAAAATGTTGCTACAAATGCAAATGCATTACGAACTTGTGGTTCGCTTTCTAATTTATCTCTATGTGGTGGGCTTTACTACTGCTAAATGTGTTCTTGAAAAGTGTGGTTCTATGAATGTGAGTTATTGTCATATCCTCTCAATCCTTTGTTAATCATTTTGCATGATTTCTAGCTGAGATGTAATCTGGACTAGGGGTGGAACTTCTAACTTTAATTGTGAACATATATAAGTGTGTGTATGTGTATGAGTGTGCGTTAAAATTATGAACCTTGATGTTATTATTATTAAGTGTGTTTATCAATCTTATTATGCTATTTTAATTTAATGCATTAAATGTTGGATTAGCATGGGCTAATGATTTGGATGTTGTATTTGTGTGAGGCTTATCGTTGGATGCAGGTACCAAAGGTGCAAAATGAGGTGGATTATGTGGTTTTGTTGACTGAGAGATAGACAATTGGCATGTCAGTCTAATTTTTACCTTGTATGTAGATTCTAGTAGCCTAAGGTTCATACCTAGGATTTTGATATATATATTTTGCTAGAGTTACCTAACTTGGCTAGGTTGAGCCATTAGCTCCACTTAAATATCTCGCTTATTTGACAATGCTCAATTTGGTAGATTTAATTAAGGTCTATGAGAGAAGGGGGTAAATTAAAATAAATAAATATCTAAAGGTGAATAAATAAATTAAGTTTTATAAGAAAATAATAAAATAATAAATTATATAATTGATAGCTACATTATTGAAATACCGACAATTTAAAGAAAATGAATAAATAAAAACTCACCATGAATATTACCTAAAATAAAATAGATGTGTGTTGAAAAGAAGAAAAAATAAAATAAAATAAACCATAATTTGAAATGTCATTCACTAAATTGACATTTACAAGGGGTGTATAAATTAATATTCCCATCAAATTAAATAAATGAAGAAATAAATCAAGTCTACTATCGAGCAAATATGGAAAGGAAAAGAGGACACATGAAAATGAAGAAGAAGCTTTCATGGGAGAAGAAGGAAGCTAAGACAATACTAGAGGCAAAAATCTTGAACAAGGAGGAAGAAGCTTGGTGAGGAGGAGGACAACAAAAATATTAAGTGGCCTGGCAACCCTTGCAATAGCTTCCAATGGTAGGAAAGAACTTTGACTAGCATGCCATGGAGAAACTCGTCCCTCTTTCCTCAAATCGACTTGTAGAGGTCTCATTTTGGAGGAGAATCGATGAGAAGATGAAAGAAAGAACAAGGGTATGGTTGTTTCAAGGGTCTGGACAGGATTTGAAGAGTAGACCAGAGCTGGGTAGCTAGGGAATTCTTCTTTGCTTCTTCAAGTCATCACATCTCAAGTTTTATCTTCCTTTCTTTTCTTTTGCAATTAATCTTCTTTGATATTGTAATCTTAACGTAAAACAATAGTAGATAAATTGCAGGAGAAGGGGCAAAAACTGAAGCATAGCATTGCTAGGTTGTACAATAATAGCTGAAACATAAAGCATTATGATATGTGAAAATGGGGCGATATAGACTTCTACTCTAATATGGGTTTTCTTTTTGCAAAATCTAATGTTGTTGTTCCTTTTCTTAGCCTGGCATCTTGTGAAGTCCCTGAAAATTAACACTAATTCTTCTACTCTCTTATTGCTCATACCCTTACTTGGAATGTGGTTTCTTTCACCCATTTTCAATATTTAAAATAAAATAGAAGTAAAATTCTTATAGCTACAACAAACTTAACTCTTTAGAATGCTTAAGTTTGCACTAGTACAATAGTTCAATAAGATTCTTTTTGAGTGTTTTGGTTGCTAAAAAAAGGGAAATATGGACTAAACGATTAAGCCATAGTTTTACATTTCTATACATTTACAAGGATTCCTTAAATAACTAATATATAATTCAGGCATATCAAGGAAGTGGTAAATTTAAGTTTATAATATAATCTTGTGGCTAGAAGTCTTGTTTATTTTTTTAAAAATTGAGGTGTGTTCAACTTCTTGATTTGTATTGGAGTTGATGAAACTAGTAGGACAACAAATGAGTTGACAAAGGATGGGAGTATAGAGTTTATTAATCTGATTTGAAAAAAATGAAACAAAATAACATGCTAGTGAATATTGAATAATGGTAGAAATATTCCTTTTACAAGTGTCTATATATGTTATGTTTGTAACTATAAGGAAGAGTAATTAATATCTTTCTCTTAAGTAGATTTGGGAAAGGGAAACAATTATTTATGCATACTTAGATTGCTGTCCCATAAGTGGAAATATTTGCTTACCTAATAACCATAGGTGCTGGCGTGTTGACAATAAACTAGGATTAGTTGTGGCAGGTCATTCGAGTAGGATTTAATAGACGCCTATTAAGTTAAGTCTGCTGGGTGGTTTATACTCATATGAACATGTCAATTACATTGGAACAATATATATAGTTCTTAACTTTGTTGAAAAACTCAATAAATCACTCTTGAACATTGTTTCCTGTAGACTTTAAGGGACTATTTTTGCTTATCAACAATTCTAGTCAAATTAGATACAAGGAATAAGGTAACTTAGTCTTCTAGTGACTAGTTTTCTGATTTTTTCTTAAGCAATGGAGCTGGTCAAATCTGTGAAAATAAACGAAAATATGATAGATTTTGGCTCTAGGTAAAATCTTCTCAAAACCATGGCTCAGTTGGTCGATAAGATAGTCATTCATTTGAGTGTTCATAGCTGTTATGAGCAGCTCATTGGTAGGGAAATCCTTTCAATTCAATAAATCCTCCAATGGCTTATGAGAATGCAGCCCTTACAATTTTACATCTTAATTTACTCCTTAAGAATAGTAAGTATCAAGGTATACTATACAATGGGATGAGGAGTTACCTTACCCTCTATTGTAAGGAGTCTAAGAGTATGTATTGCTGTTAGAAAAATAACTAGTAATACCATACATGGCTGCAACTAAGGTGGGAACCTACTAAGCTTGAGTTGGGAACCTACTTCAATTCCATTGCTAAGCTTGAGCTAAGGAATATTACTTGCTCAAGATGGACGGTAGTTTAGGAGTAGTACTAGGCTTAAGATGGACAAAAGACTAGGGTAGTATATGCTTGAGATGAAAAATAGTCTAGGGGCAACACGACACTTGACATGGACAAAAGTCTAGAAGCAATACTCAGCTCAAGATGGTCATCAGTCTAGGAGCATTCCACACCAGTGATGGTTACCCTTGGTTGTTTCTAGCTGATTAGATGGACAACCAAAATATGGATTCCCAACAAACTCAAGTAGATAAAACTAACTCCCTATGAATCCTTATAACTGTTAAAAAAGGAATTATAAGCTTACCGTAGCTAGGTACACCTTGGGAAGAGGGTGACTAGCAAGACATTTCTACTCATAGCTTATAGGCTGTAATGACAACTCTCTCTCTCTCTCTCATCATGGGCCTCATAATATGCTTGAAGGGGTGGATAGGGTTGAATCCACTTGGTTGGGATCAATTTTCACCTCACCACAACCAGAACAAGCAGGGTCTTGGAGATAAAACAATCCACCATCATGAAGGTATGTGCAATCTAGTTAGTAGCATTCTTTCCTTATTAAGGTAGTAAGTTGTGCTAATGGAAATTATGTAATTGGCATGATGTTATAATTCTTAAGTTGATATCATTTAACATTTATATGTTCTAACCTTCTATGTAATGTTTTTTGCATGATGATGAAGAAAAAAAAAATTGCAAAATTTTTCTTTTTCATTGGGGTAGTTGTTACATTAGTATTAGAGCTTAGAACTCGACACTAGGACCTAGGTGCTCTCTCTCTTTCATTGTACTAATGTGAATATTTGGTAATGATAGTCATGGGTCAAGAGAAGCAAGGAAAGGGGAAGAAGAAGGCCTCGAGAAAACACCCCCAATGAAATAACCTAGAAGGATCCAAGACCGCTATTATCACATGGCCAAAAATTGAAACTAAAACCATATCTAACACAAAGCCATTGGAAGAGACTATCAAGTGACTAAAAATATAGAAGGGAAAAAAATGGACAAACTAGATGAAAGTCATGAACCACCTAATGGATTCCTACAACCAAAGAAAAAAACCAAACCCTCATCTATTAGGTACTTCCCTTTTCGTTGTGGATGCAATGCTCCAATCCTCTCTAAGGAAGCAATTGTAGAATACAATCGTATCCATGATAATATGTCTATAATTGTGGGGACCTCCGATGAGGAAGAACTCGAAGAGGAGGAGGCACCTACTCTATAACTGGAATTATGTACAAGATGATGAATTAGAACTAAATAAACATCATCTCACTTTTTGTAAAAGTTGCTAACTATTATATATATATATATATATATAGACTTAATTATCAAGGTGTTATGGTGAATGAGAATGGAATATTTAATTATGTGAATTCATCTTATGCTGAGTATGAATTTCTCCTTGATTCTAAATATGATATAAGACAAGATTTAGAAAAAAATAACAAAGACACTTAAAATAACACTCTCTTTCCCCTTGCATAACCAAACAAATTCAATGAAGAGATATTTTAGGAGGTGAACAAGCCCTAGCCTTGCTGAAATGCTACATGCAAGTAGGGGTGCATCGTCTCCACCTCCTACCATACTTGAAAAGTTACAAGCTGAATTAAATGCACTTCATGCAAAAATAGCATCACAGAAGCAGAAAATCGAGGAATGAATGAGGAAAAAGGAGCAAGGCACTAACCACAACACTGGCCTAGGAACTAATCACAACACTAGAATTGGAATGGAAGATTAAATTTAAGGAGAACAATGTGAATACAAGTCAAAAACATGAGAGCAGCTCTAGAATTCCTACCTACAGTCATCACTCTTGATCAAAGTCACAATAAGGAGTGGGAAATGACCCACTAATTCGAGAATTGAAGAAAGTGCAATCCCCTAAGTTTGATGGGGTTGGGGGTGGGAATGCTGCTAAAGCATGGTTCATTGGAATGAACAAGTGTTTTGGGTTGATAGAATTAAGTTCCAGCACTAAGGCTAGGATTTCCATTTATCACCTAGAAGGAGAAGTCTCGCTTTGGTGGGAACATTTGGCAGAAATTAAAAGCTATGATATCAGTCAACTAACTTGGGACAAGTTCACCAAGTGATTTTGCAAGGAGTACCTTTTTGCTCATCATAGAGACCAAAAAACTCCATTCACTGCGCCAAGGGGGAATGATGGTAGCTAAGTATAAGTCCAAATTCATGAGCTCACTCTATCATGTGCCTTATATGAAGGAAGAAGAGGATCGGGTGAAAAAGTTTATATTGGGATTGAATACGAATATTCTATATGCAACCAAGCTCACTCGACCTAAAAGCTTAAACCAGTTAGTGGAGGTAGCTTTGGTTGCTAAAGAAAAGAATAAGAGCAAACAAGAATGCAAACAAAAGCCATATTCCTCCAACCACTTCAATAATAAGCAGAGGAGTAATCAAGAAGCTAAATCTAAAGGAAAGGCTTCTCAATAGACTAAGAGGGGCCAAAATTATAGGAAAAATCGTGGGTCAAAAGATCAAAAGGATAAAAGAGACAAAAGGAAAAAATCATTAAGGCATGAGGCACAAGGTGATTCCGAGAGAGGCAAGGAAGACCAAAAAGGACCAATTAGTGGATGTTGGACATGTGAAGATGATCATTATATGAGAGAGTGTCCCAAGAATCCAAACAAAACCACCAAACCCACTGCAATAATTTATGCAGCCGTGGATAATCATCAAGCGGATCAACAAGCTCCATTAATAGAACTTCAAGGTACAAGTTTCTTAGCCAACCCATTTCTATTCTAGTAGGTTAGGAGCCACAAATAGTTTTATTTCCTCCCATGCTATTCAAAAATGCAAAATTGATCATACGAGTCTTAGTAGAGAGGGGATGGAGGTTGTGTTTGGGTCAGGTAAGACACAAAAGATCAAATCTTGCATGCGAGGAGCTAAAATTGACCTAGGGATTGGTCACTCTGTTAGGGTCTTATGATTTAATCCTTGGGATGGATTGGTTCCAAAAGCACCAAGCTAAGTTGGATTGCTACAACAAGAAGATTGAATGTTTAGATGACCAAGGGAGATCAGTGGTTCTTTAGGGGATTAGGAGACCTATGGTGGTAAGAATGATCCCAGCCATGCAAGTGAAAAGAGCAGTGAGAAAGGGTAGTAAAATTTATCTAGTAAAGGTAGAAGAGGGTAATGATGATCCCACACCTAGCATTGAAGACCATCCCATTCCCCAAGAGTAATGTAATTTATTTCCTAAAGAATTGCTAGGATTGCCTCCTAAGTAACGAATGGATTTCACAATAGATATAATTCCAAGGGTTAAGCCTATCTCCAAGCCCCTTATAGAATGAACACTGCTAAATTACAAGAACTTAAAATGCAGTTGCAAGATCTAATGGGGAAAGACTTGATATGACCTAGTGTGTCTCCTTGGGGAGCTCTAGTGTTGTTCATTAAGAAAAAGGATGGAACACTGAGGTTGTGCATTGATTACTAGATGTTGAACAAGGTAACCATTTGAAATAGATATCCCCTACCTAGAATTGATGACTTTTTTGATAAAATGAAGGGAGCTTCTATATTCTCCAAGATAGATTTAAGGTCAGGTTATCACCAATTAAGAATCGAGGAAGAAGATATTCCAAAGATATCCTTCAGAACTAGGTATGGCCATTACAAATTTTTGGTGGTGCCTTTTGTCCTAACCAATGCCCCCTCAGCTTTCATGAGTCTCGTGAACCATATTTTCCATGACTACTTGGAAAAATTTGTGTTAGTGTTTCTAGATGACATTTTAATCTACTCTAAAAATTTGCAAGAGCATGGGGAGCATTTAAGAATAGTCTTGCAAAGGTTGAGAGATCATAAATTATATGGGAAATTTTCCAAATGTTCTTTCTTTCAGCCTAAAGTGTACTATTTGGGACATTAAATTGGCCCAAGGAATTGCAGTGGATCCTGGAAAGGTGTAACAATTGTAGAGTGGCCTATTCCTAAAAATGTGGCTGAAGTAATAAGCTTCATGGGTTTGGCAGGGTACTATCGATGGTTTGCAAATAACTTCTCCAAGATAGCTAACCCCATAACCTCCCTTCAACAAAAGGTAAAGAAGTTTGAATGGACAAAAAAATGTGACATTGCATTCCAAAAGTTGAAGGAAGCTCTTACTACCGCAACAATTTTTCAAGTGCCTAATCTAGATAAAGAATTTGTAGTTTGGACAAATGCTTCATTGGATGGGATAGGTGGAGTGCTAATGCAAAATGGGAAAGTGATTTCCTTTGAGTCTAGGAAACTGAAGGATCATGAACTCAATTATCCCACCCATGAATTGGAGTTGGTGGAAATCGTGCATTCCTTAAAGGTATGGAAACACTACTTCATAGAAAGACCCTTCAAGTTGAAAATTGATCATAAGGGACTTCAATATCTATTCACCCAATCAGATTTGAATGCACGTCAAACAAGGTGGTTAGAATTCTTAAGAAACTATGAGATAGATATCTCACATGTTAAAGGAAAAGAAAATTGTGTCACATATGCCTTAAATTGAAGGGCTAAACTAGCTGCAATCTCACAACTAAAATTTGAATTGCCATAAAAGATTAAGCAAATGTAGGAACAAGATCTCTTTTGTCAGCAAAAGAGGTTAGAAATACAATGAGGGATTAATCCAACAGAGTACCATGTAGGAAATGATGGAATTTTCCATTATTTGAACTGAATTTATGTGTCAGAAGAGGGTGGTTTGAGAACGAAAAATTATCACAGAAGGCCATAATGTGTCTTATCAAGCACATCCTGAGGTGACTAAGATGTATGCAGATTTTAAAACTCATTACTTTTGGCCAGGAATGAAAAAGGAAATAGCTTGCTATGTCGCCAAACACCTTGAATGTCAACAAGTTAAGGTGGATCACTATCATCCCACAAGAACACTATATCCTCATAATATACCATAGAATAAGTGGTTGGTAATCTGCATGGATTTTGTGATGGGATTTCCTAAAACTCGACATCAACATGATAGTATATTAGTGGTGGTTGATAAACTAACCAAGGTAGCACACTTCATACCAGGAAATGTGAGGGATGATGCTCCACTTTTGGCTAAAATATTCATAAAGGAAGTCAATAGGCTAGATGGGATGCTTGAGGTAATCATCTTGGATAAGGATAAGTTGTTCACTTCTAGGTTTTGGACTGCTTATGACCACCCTAGGAACCAAACTCAATTTTAGTATGGCTTACCACCTTGAAACAAATGGCCAAATTGAAAGAGTTAACCAAGTTATGGAGGACATGCTCAAAATGTATGTCATGGATCACCCCACTAAGTGGGAAGAGTGTCTACTGCTAGTAGAATTTGCATATAAAAATTCATACCATTCTTCCATCCAAATGGCACCGTTTGAAGCATTGTATGGTAGAAAGTGTAGAATTCCTATAGGTTGGGAGAATTTAGAAAATTGAGTAACTATAGGGCCATAACATCTTCAAGAATATGACACTCAAGTGAAAGTTATAAGAGAAAGACTGAAGGATGTTTTAGATCGGTAGAAGAGTTATGCAAATACCAAGTGGACATCAAGGGAATTTGTATTAGGGGACAAGGTGTTCTGTCACATCTCAAACTTTGGTACTACTTGATCTTACTTTATATAGAACTGAAATATGAATGTGTGGTAGAATAAGTGTGTGATATTTGAAAGAAAGAATAAATGAATGTTATTTTATTCTAGAAAAATGAAATTTGATGATTATTATTTAAATTCAAATGATATAACATAGAGAATGATGAATTGTATTTCTTTGATTTATATTTTTTTGGACACTAATCTATTAATGGGTACTAGAGTTTATATGAGATGCAGGTTTGTCGAAGACCAAGAGTGTGGTTGAGATAGAGGAGGTTAGCCACCTGGCAGGGTTAAGTTGGAATGGATCCTCTCGCATGCACACACCACTTAGTAACATATAAATTGCATTTAAGATGTTATTTAATTAATTATTTATATTGTTTTACTTTGCAATGTTTATTTAAATTAATTGGTGGTAAATTAAAATGCATGTAGAAATAAAAGAATTAGTTTAGTATATTTTTAGTTGACGCTTTATTTAAAAATTAAGATGTCATTTATTTTATTTAATTAAGGATAATGTGTTCAATAGAAAACAAATCTTGTTTTCTTTTAAAATTAGATTTATTAGAAAACTTAGAATGAAAAACTGGAAGATTTTCGAAAACAAAGTGATAATATAGAAGACATAAAAAGTTAGAAAATATAAGAAAAGATGATTAAAATTAGAAAACAAAATATAAAACAAAGCAAAATAAAGCTAGAAAAAGGAGGAAGAAAGTAATAAAAAGTTTATAAAAACTCTTATATCTCAATAAGAGGATACATTCTAGATTTTTTTATTTTTTTATTTTTTTTTCAGTTATCTTTCTTCTTTCTCTCTGAAAATAGAAATGGATGCAAAACAAGAACAATAGAATTGGATAGAAATTGGGAAAAGAAGTGGAATTGATCCGGAAAGCTAGAGCAATTTCATCAAATAACATTTGTTCCAAATTTTTTTTATAGAATTTTTCTTGTGATAAAATTTTTGTTTGAGAAAATAAATGATTGGAAAAGAAAAAAAAATCTCTGTATGTATGAAAGGATAAATCTCTTTATTTATTTTGATTACATCAACTGTAGTTATGCATCTGATGTTAAATCTCCCATCTTCTGTAGGAGAAACTGAGTATTGCGGTATAATAAAATTGTATATTTCTGTTTCTAATGAAAATAAACTGTATTCTATTTAATACTTGTGTAAAGCTATATATATATATATAATGTTGTTCAAAATAATATATATATAATACTAACATATATTAGTGAGGTAATCTAATAACATTGAATTGAAAAAAATAAAATAAAAAGATGCAAGGTAGTTTGCATATACACAGGCGTTTTCCTTTTGGCAGATCTCTTTTATTTTATATGCAAATGCATTTGCAAACTTGTTGGAAGAAACAGAAATGATGGAGCCACGTTTTTGCAGTTGCTCCCACGTTTTTTCCACTATAGGCAGTTGAAATGCTTAGAACATTTTGGAAATTGCCCTCTGGTCATGAAGAATGCCTCCGGCATCATTTTGGGAGTAAAAGAATTCGTTTACAGCCTATATAAAGCCTCAAATCAATGCCACAAACCAAAAAACGTGACAGAAAACATTCTCTGCACTACCTCATGACCATTCCATAGCTGTTTGACCGTATAATTTGCTTTGCTGGGAATACACCAAGTTTGGAGCTGAACTTTGAACTTAGTCAAATCTGAATCTGGTCTTCTATGAATCGATTTGTGAATTCTACTATTTTTCATAATATATATATAAGCAGTTCCAATTCACTAATAATTCTGAAAATACAATTATGAAGTGATTAAATATACAGGCAGCGTTACCCCCCACAGACACTTCCAACACTTATCACCTTAAATTTGATTTGGAACTTGCATACTAGTCATGGAAAATTCAATTTCCATTCTCCCCGAATCTGCATAGTAAAATCTCAACAGGTTGTATGTAAATATATATATATATCTCTGTCTATATAAATCTGTCTATATATTCATATATAAATGTAGATGCTTTTATGTGTTTATAATGTGTAATTTGGAGATAATAAATTTGTATTTGATCTCAATAGGTTGTATGTAAATATATATATATATCTGTCTATATAAATCTGTCTATATATTCATATATAAATGTAGATGCCTTTATGTGTTTATAATGTGTAATTTAGAGATAATAAATTTGTATTTGCGGCATATAATTTTGATTATAAATGACATGTAAATATTCTGAGTTTTCATTTTTTCTATAAGAGATATTTTCATATATATATATATTTAGAATTCAGAAGGAATATTTCCAATCTGTATATTAATGAATTTAATAAACATGCTGAGTTATGATTTCAGAGAACAATAATTTGTTGGATATTTCTTTGTCAATGAAATTAAAAACTTGTATAACATTTAGAGAACTTATTTATAAGTATTACCTGTATTACTTCTATTTAGATAGAATCATGAAATTGGAGTTGTTATTGAGAATGGATTAATAGAGTTTTGCGCTCAATATTGAAGGACATATAAATGCATATATTGCTACTTACGGCTAGAATATTATGAAATTGTTGAATTACATAATTGTTGGATGCAAATTAATTTTAGACAACTTATCCTACTTGTAAATATTGATTCTTTTGCATTTGTAACCTAGAAGGACATGCGATAAGTAAAGCAAACATTGAAGTTAAATGTGTGTGTGTGTCTAAAAGAACTTTCTATTTTGTGAATGCTTGAATCTTAAGCAAATTTATGAAGAGCTTTATGTATTTTTCTTTAAGATTACTTCTGGGACAAAATGCCGAATGTGGGCTCCCAGAGATGATAGTTTTCCTTTTCAGAACTATCATTTTATTCTTTTATTAGCTTGGCTAAGCTAGATGCACCATTGAAATAGATGAATTAAAAAACCTAGAATTTATATATATGTCTCTACCACATCCTGATAGCGAGTAATATGTTATTCTAGTGTTAGGAATTGCATATAGGCTATAGGCTTACATTGAGAATTCCCTCCTGCTTCTTCATTCCAGGTTGCTAGGCTCCTCGCGTAGGGTTAGAGTTTTCTTCGAGCTAGGAAGAAATTCAGGGAAGTATTATGCTTCGTGGTTGGGCGGGAAGGCGCTTGAACCCACTCTTGGTCCCCACTTTGTGAAAGACAAAACAGTATCATAGCGGTCAAGCACCGATGATTCCTCATCATATGGATACTTATACACATTTCTTGTATTACTTTGTATCATGACTTGCATAGCCAATTGTAAATTTAACTTGTGAACTTGAAGCAATCATTGATATGTACTTATATTTGTAACATTTAAATAGATGTTGTAACACCACTTGGTGTAAAATTTTATATTTGACATTGTAATTGGCTTGGAACAATCTTATTAACATATATATATATATATATATATATATATATATATATATATATATATATATATATATATATATATATATATATATATATATATATATATATATATATATATATATATATATATATATATATATATATATATAATTTCATTATTCTTATATCTCATATCATTATCCTTAATTGGAAATGTGAATATTCTTTGAGATTTCCATGTTTAGTAAGGTTGATGTTGTTTACATATTCGTATGCATCAAACTACACAAAATCTCAATAAGTTTGGCAAGGCTGCTAAACTAGCTCCACAATTTGTAGGGCTTTTTGTGATACTTGAGAAAATTAGTCATGTAGCTTACCGACTAGCTCTTCTGACATCTCATTCTTGCATATACATAATGTATTCCATGTATTCTTTCTTAAGAAATATGTTGTTGACCCCTCACATATAATTGATTTGTAGGAACTACAAGTAGAAGACACTGGAGATATCCACCTCGAACCACTCACAATCATAGATAGGCATAGTCTGTAATTGTGCAACAAAACTATCTAGCAAGTTAAGGTACTATGAGAACAATACAGGGAACAAGGAGCTACTTGGGGAGATGAAAATGCAATAAAACTAGAATATCCATACTTGTTTAATTAAGCCGATTTGGCTTAATCCTCGGGGGGGAAATATGTCATATCCCCTTGATACTTTGTTAATTATTTTGCATGACCCCTAACCCTGATGTAATTTGGACTAGGGGTGGAACTTCAAACTTTAATATGTGAACATATATAAGTGTGTGTGTGCATGAATGCATTAAAATTATGAACCTTGATGTTATTATTATTATTAAGTGTGCTTATCAATCTTATTATGCTATTTTAATTTAATGCATGAAATGTTGGATTAACATGGACTAATGATTTGGATCTTGTATTTGTGCGAGGCTTGTCATTGGATGCAGGTACCAGGGGTGAAAAGTGAGGTAGATTATGTGGTTTTGTTGACTGAGAGATAGACAATTGGTATGTCATTCTAGTGTTTACCTTTTCTGTAGATTCTGGTAGCCCGAGGTTCATTCAACCTAGGATTTTGATATATATTTTGCTAGAGTTACCTGACTAGGCTAGATTGAGCCATTAGGTCCACTTAAATATCTCTCCTATTTGACAATGCTCAATTTGGTAGATATAATTAAGGTCTATGAGAGAAGGGGGTAAATTAAAATAAATTAAGGTTTATAAGAAAATTATAAAATTATAAATTATATAATTGATAGCTACATTATTGAAATAACAACAATTTAAAGAAAATGAATAAATAAACACTCACCATGAATATTACCTAAAAGAAAATAGATGTGTGTTGAAAAGAAGAAAAAAATAAAATAAAATAATCCATAATTTGAAATGTCATTCACTAAATTGAAATTTACAAGGGGCGTATAAATTAATATTATCATCAAATTAAATAAATGATGAAATAAATAAAGTCTATCATTGAGCAAATATGGAAAGGAAAAGAGAAGGACACACGAAAATGAAGAAGAAGCTTTCACGGGAGAAGAAGGAAGCTAAGACAACACCAGAAGCAAAAATCTTGACCAAGGAGGAAGAAGCTTGGTGAGGAGGAGGACAATAGAAACATTAAGTGGCCTAGAAACCCCTGGAACAACCACCAATGGTAGGAAAGAACTTTTACCAACATGCCATGGAGAAACTCACCCCTCTTTCCTTAAATAGACTTGTAGAGGTCTCATTTTGGAGGAGAATCAGTGAGAAGTGAAAATAATATTGTGTGGTCTCACCACATGCCGCAAGGCTGAAAAGACTTGGGGACCCAAGTGAAAATATGACTTCTATGGTAGGAGCTAATAGGTTGGATGATCATCGGAAGTGAAAAAGAGAAAAGAAAATCTTTAGTTTAAAGGAAAAGAACTTCGTATAATGAGTGTTTTGTACACCAGATACTGGGTACCAAAAACAAAGAAAAGGAAAAAAGGTAATGTAAAGTCAAAATGAACAACTCTAGTAAATTGGTGTCCGGTAAATTGGAGTTTCGGTATAACCAAGGTCCAGGAAAGTAAGTGGGTAAAGCTAAAACTAGGTACCGCTGGGTACTAGGTTGAAACGGGAAGTAAAATGTTAAATATATTTTTTTTTTAATGTACAATGATCTTGGCAATTCGGTATACATGCAAAGATGTGCGATATGTTTTTGAAAGTGAATTTTTGTGGATTTATGGGTTAGGGTATGTGCAGGATCATGATGGGCTAAAAAGTGGCAATATGATGGGTATGTGGCTGACGACTTTTTACCCAAAATTGATGAAATGAAAAGGGTTTTTAAAGGAGATTCTCAACTTTCCACTAATATAAATTATACTTTACTTATAATTTAATAAGTAATTATTATTCATTTTCTATTCGAATTATGACTAAAGTCTTGATTGATAGGCTGATTGAAAAACATCTATAGCTTTCAAATAGTATCACATTTTTTGAATCCAAAACATGTGTCATATTCTATGCTTTGCATACTATAGGATTTAAAAAATTATCAATTTCATGATGTTTTGACCAAGTTAAGGTGGTCAAACATACAATTTTTTTATATTTTTAAAAAGTTGAAATAAAAAATTCATAATAATTATTTACTTGGAAAAAAATTATAAAAAAATATGCATCACATCAGGACATGAGTCCTCTAATTATACTTAAAATATTATAATTTATTTTTATCATTTTATTGTTATTAGGGTGGTCAGACAGACACCTACTTCTTATTTTTTCCCTAAAATTTTAGTACTATTGCATTGAAATTTCAAATTTTCACCAAATAGATTTTTTTTTTAAACAAACCTAGTAGTTTAGAAACTACATTCAATTTGCTATAGATTTAATTCTTACAAATTTTTGAAATAATACAGATAACTTATTCAAATTTTTATGTCAAGTTGCCTAACTCTGATTTTTTTGAATTTTTTGCCACTTAAAGGCCTATTTTTTCCATGATGATCCTACACATACCTATTAATATTTAAATATTGGTTTTATTTACATGAGACATGATAGCATATTTGTTTAAAAAGGGATTTAATATTTGGATTTTGTGATTTGCAGGAGATATTGGTTGTGATGCAAGGCTCGGGTATGGACGGTCAAACAAATTTGAGTCATGCTTGGAGTAAAATTCAGTCCGGTTTTCACTCTAGGATGTGATTATGCTCACAACTTTGAGTCTACTAGAATACTGGAGATCTTGGTATTTAAATTTTGGTAGGAACAAATGCTAATCTTTGGGAGAGCCCATTCCCGAGAGTGATAGAACTAGAGCCACACGAGGTGTAGGAGGAAAAATTTTTGCCTTATCATTTTGAATGTATGGGAAGTCCCTACATATTATCATGATTCAAGTTATTTTCCTGGTGAAGATTCTAGATGAAAAAGTAGAACCCAAAGAGCTTCAATGAATAATTGAAGTTGACTTTCATTGACTTCAATTTCTATTCTCCTATTGGTCACAATATTCCACGTGCCTTGATGAGATTGGTTCCTTAGATTCCCTCTCATGTAAATACCTTATCTTATTTGAGACTTGTGTTCTATAAAAGGCCAGAGGATGTTTAATTTTTTTTTAAGTTTAGAATTTGTGGATTTCAAAGGAGCAAAAACATTTTTTAAGTTTTGTTCTCTTTTCTTTTCTTTTGAACCATTTCGCATAAAAAATTGTATGCACGTAGACATTCATTGATATTAGAGCTTTATGGATAGCTACCTATCTAACTATCTTTTGTAGCTGGTTTTGTAAGTTCTGCTGAACAAGACTGTATGCTACGCCATTTAAGGGTGCATACCAAACCTATTCGATGTCCATAAACAAAACCATTTCTTTAAAAGCTTGCACCATTTTATACGTAGCTATGAAGCAATCTAGTGAAGTATAAAGCGGTTTGCTTTGTTTTGATTAATTCTTTGGGGAATCTATGGAGAATAACCGGGATAAATTTTATTTTACTTTTTTAAAAAGTTTTGTTTTAGACTAGATACTAATTTTTTTTGAAAATGTTCCAAAAAGAAAAAATGGATGGAAATAGTTTTGTTGAAAATCTTTTATTTTCCATGAAATTGTTGAATGCTTAATGCTAAATCTACTTAAGTGATAGCAAGGAGATTGTTGGAAATATTTTAAAATCCAATGTTAAATTTAATACTTCCATGAACTTTGAGTTTACCTTTTCAAGTTGGAAAGCTGATTTCAAAATGTTCAAAGAAATATTGAACTAAAGGTGTATGCATAACACTTGAATGTGGCCCTAAAAGAAAATTAACAACAAAATTGTCACATCATTACCCAAGAGCAATTTTTAGCGCAATCATGACCTAGGTTAAGGAGACTTGGGATTAAACAGAAGTCAATCTTTTTTCTGTGAATGCAAAATTCTTTCTTAGGTTGTCTTTGTTTCATATCTTTCGAGAAAGGTAGGATTTTTCGCGGTTTTGTCTGTGGAAAATCTATACGAGTTGTTTGATGCGAGTCAAATCGTTGTCAACAAAATAACAATGGCATGGTTGTTTTAAGGGTCTAGATGAGATTTGAAGAGGAGACCAGAGTTGGGTAGCTAGGGCATTCTTCTTTGCTTCTTCAAGTAATCACATCTCAAGTTTTATCCTCCTTTCTTTGCTTTTGCAATTAATCTTATTTGATATTGTAACTTTAATGTAAAACTATCTTAGCCTTCAGAATCTTAATTTCTTTTAAACTTCTAGAAAAGGGTCTCTGTTGTCTCACCACTTTTAGAGTTTTATTTGAGAAATTATTAGGCAATGGCATTTCTTGGTTTACAATAGCAAATAAATTATAGTAGGGGAAAAAATTGAAGCATAGCATTGTTGGGTTGTAAAATAATAGTTGAAACATAAAGCATTATGATATGTGAAAATTGGGTGCTATAGACTTCTTCTCTAATATGGGTTTTCTTTTTACAAAATCTAATACTGTTGTTCCTTTCCTTAGCCTGACATCTTGTGAAGTCCCTGAAAATTAACAGTGATTCTTCTACTCTCTTATTGCTCATACCTTTACCTGGCATGTGGTTTCTTTCACCCATTTTCAATATTTAAAATAAAATAAAAGTAAAATTCTTATAGCTACAAGAAACTTAACTCTATAGAATACTTAATTTAGCACTAGTACAATAGTTAAATAAGATTCTTTTTGAGTCTTTTGGCTGTTGAAAAAAGGGAAATATGGCCTAAACGATTAAGCCATAGTTTTACATTTCTATACATTTACAAGGATGCCTTATAACTAATATAGAATTTAGGCATATTAGGGAAATGATAAATTTAAGTTTATATTATAATCTTGTGGCTAGAATTTTTGTTTATTTTTAAAAAATTTGAGGTGTGTTCAACTTCTTTATTTGTATTGGAGCTAATGAAACTAGTAGGACAAAAATGAGTTGACAAAGGATGGGAGTATAGAGTTTATTAATCTGATTTGAAAACACGAAACAAAATAAGATGCTAGTGAAGATTGGATAATGGTAGAAATATTCCTTTTACAAGTGTCTATATATGCCACGTTTGTAAATATATGGAAGGGTAATTAATATCTTGCTCTTAAGTAGATTTGGGAAAGGGAAAAAAATTATTTGTTTATACTTAGATTGCTGTCCCATAAGTGGAAATAGTTGCTCACCTATTAACCATAAGCGTTGGTGTGTTGACAGTAAGTTGGGATCAGTTGTGGCAGCTCATTCAAGTAGGATTTAATAGATGCCAATTAAGTTCAGTCTACTGGGTGGTTTAGATTCATAGGAACATGTCAATTACATTGAAACAATATATAGTTCTTAAATTCATTGAACAACTCAATAAATCACTCTTGGAAATTGTTTCCTATAGACTTCAAGGGACTATTTTTGCTTATCGATAATGCTGGTCAAATTAGATACAAGGAATAAGGTAACTAAGTCTTCTAGTGACTAGTGGTCTAATTTTTCCTTAAGTAATGGTTTTGGTCAAATCTATGCAAATAAACAAAAATATGATAGATTTTGGCTCTAGGTAAAATCTTCTCAAAACCATGGCTTGGTTGGTCGATAGGACAGTCATTCATTTGAGTGTTCATAGCTATTATGAGCAGATGATTGGTAGGGCAATCATTTCAATTAAATAAATCCTTCAATGGCTTATGAGAATGCAACCCTTAAAATTTTAGATCTTAATTTACTCCTTAAGGATATTAAGTATTAAGGTATACTATATAATGGGATGAGGAGTTACCTTACCCTCTATCATAAGGAGTCCAAGAGTATGTATTGCTCTTAGCAAAATAACTAGTAATGACATACATCGATGCAACTAAGATGGGAACCTACTAAGCTTGAGTTGGGAACCTACTTCAAGTCCATCGCTAAGCCTGAGCTAAGGAATAGTACTTGCTTGAGATGGATGATAGTCTAGGAGTAGTACTAGGCTTGAGATGGGAAAAAGACTAGGGGTAGTATATGTTTGAGATGGACAACAGTCTATGGGTAATGCTAAGCTAAAGATAGACAGAGTCTAGGGGTGGTACTAAGCTCCATATAGAAAGTAGTCTATGGGAAACACTATGCTCAATATGGAAAAGAGTCTAGAAGCAATACTTAGCTTGAGATGGTCATTAGTCTAGGAGCATTCTACATCAGTGGTGGTTACCCTTGGTTGCTTAGCCGATTAGATGGATAGTTAGAAGGTGGATTCCCAACAAGCTCAAGTAGATAAAACTAACTCCCTATGAATCCTTATAATTATTGAAAAAGGAATTACAAGCTTACCATAGCTAGGTGCATCTTGGGAAGAGGGTCACTAGGAAGACATTTCTGCTCATAGCTTACAGGCTGGAATGAAAACTCTCTCTCTCTCTCTTATCATAGGCCACATAATTTGCTTGGAGGGGTGGATAGAGTTAAATCCACTTGGTTTGGATTATTTTGTACCCCACCATGACTGGAATGAGCAGGGTCTTGGAGATAGAACAATCCACCATCATGAAGGTATGTGCAATCTAGTTAGTAGCAATCTTTTTCTATTAAGGAAACAAGTTGTGCTAATGGAAATTTTGTAACTAACATGATTTTATACTGCTTAAGCTGATCTCCTTTAATGTTTATATGTTCTAACCTTCTATGTAATCCTTTTTGCATGATGATGAAGAAAAAAAAATTGTCCAGAAATTTTATTTTTCGTTGGGGTAGTTGTTACAGTTACCCCTTTTGGATTGACAAGCCTGATTTTGGATACCCTAGTTTTGAGATCACATGCAAGGAAGATTCTATGGGGATATACTCTCCATACTTTATTGGTTATCTAGTTAATTAGATTGATGATATTTTTCTTGATGATAACTATTTCAAGATTATAGAGATCGATTATATGGGTTAGCTCATCATAGATTCTTATTCTATCTATGCCTATGCGTGTGATCCAAGCACTAAGGTGAGAAAATACTTTGAGCTACCTTTAGACATGCATTTCATTCTTTCAACGTCTAATAGGCTGGTGGTTATCAGCTATGGTTCAATCGGTACCTAAAATTATGAGGAATTGGGAGATGCGAAATGTTCATCAATGTGTGACCTTTACAACAATCAACCATACTGCCTCTCTGGTTATTGTGAAATTAATCTCCCAGATAATTGGTGGTGGATTAGTTTCATGACCGGTGTTATTCCTTTGTTCAACAATACTAACACTAGCGTTTGTGGTTTCTCCACCATAATGGACCCTTCGATTGGAAAATTTATTGCTCCTAAAGCCTCCTACTCTCACGTTAGACCCCTAGTTGGTTCACCTACCTATTAGGAGTCCCCATCTTTAACGACAGTTTTTGGGATCTTCATCCCTGGTGCTCCTGACAACTCCAGAATTAAATATGGTAGAAAATTTTGAATTTCCAATTTATGGTGGTAGGTAATTTCAAATTTTTGAGAGGGGATGTTTAAGAGACAAAAATAATTGAAGGCGGTTAGTTCTTCCAGTTGAAGAAGAAGAGTTCCTGAGCAACAATATTCTGAAAGAGGAATGTTTTGTTTTGTTCTCAGTGTGTTTCAAAGAAATTTTTGAAAATTAGCAACTATTTTTGTTTTTGTATGTGAGTAGTGATTTCTCCTAAAAGAGCTGTATGTAGCTCCTGATAATGAGCTCCTAGCAGGTCTTGAATGTTGTATGTCTATGTGAGCAACCCATGAAAGCTGAGGTAGCAACAAGTAATTTGTAGCTTAGAGTTTATTTTCTGAGTTTTATGTAATGAGTGCTAAGTGGACCATTCATTATCAATAGAGATGGGTTCTTGTGAACCACTACTCATGAAACATGGGTCAATGAGTTTGACTCAAAACTACACAATTGAATCATGATAGCAATATCATAATTTGACATGCTATGGAAAATACCTCCAACTTATCAATTGATGAGCTAAAGGGGCTCTATAATGAATGGTTCATAAGGCACAACACTTGTTGAAGGTTTTGCAAATGGGGTTGCAATATAAGTGGTCTTAACCTTGGAGGAAACTATGTGGTTAAACATGCTTGAGATGGAGTAGTACTAGGATGGGTGACCTCCTAGGAAGGCCCAATGCCTCACCTCTGTGAGCATCACTTAGATGCAATGAGTGCTAAGTGGACCATTCATTATCATGAGAGATGGGTTCTTGTGAACCACTAATCATGAAACATGGGTCAATGAGTTTGTCTCAAAACTACATGGTTGAATCCTGATAATAATATCATAACTTCTAATTTTATGCATAGTTGCTTTAGAATTTGGTAAGAAGCTTGCACGGTAGTGGAGCTTCATTTGTTTACTCAATTTTTTTTTGGTTTTTTCTCCCCTCTTGGGACTAATGTTTGTACTATATGCTTTTTATCTACTCCTCTTGAATTCTTTATTTTTTATTTGACTTCCATTATCTTTTGTGGTGTTTGTTTATTTATTTATTAACTTTTAGCTCTATCTATTTGTTTACTTGAAAATTTAAGCAATTTATTATTTGAGGTAGTTTTCACTTAGCTTCCATTATCTTTTCTACTATTTTTTTTTTGTTTTATTAACTTCTATCTATTCTATCAAGTCTCCTCATTAACAATTTTTCTTTAAGCTCAATACTTATGAGTAGGAGCTCGATACCATGCATCACTTGTTTTTAAGGTGTATTGCATCTTTTTTTTTTAAAGGTGATTAATCTATTTATTTTTAGAATTTATATTTGTCGACATATTTCAATTTTTAGGTAAATAAATTAAATATTATATATATAAATTAGAATTTGATAGTATTTTAATTTTAATTTTATTTTTTAGATGTAATAAGAAAAGAGTTTTTAAAAGAAAAATATTAAATTAATTTATAGTTTAAATTTGTTAAAGAAATTTTGTAATAGGAAAGTAAGTATTTGTGTTGAGGTATATAAAGTGTCATGAGATTCTTGATGCACAATAATGTCTATTCTAATGGAAACATGATGTTATGCCTATATTTAGTAGGTTCAAAAGGGCCTATGGTTTTTCCCCTTAGAATCTCGATGAACTTGAAGACCAAGGAAGAAATACACAAGACCAAGATCAATCATATTAAACTACCCCATCAATGATTGTTAGAAACTCTAGATCATGGAAGTGGATCTCCTTATGAGAATCAAATCATCCACCTATAATACAAAATTTTAAAGATCCTTCCATGTCTCCAAATATAAATTATAGTATTTGAATGGTGGCATGTGAAGCTAGAAGCTATCCATCTTCTCATACCAAGCCTAAGGGGATTTTTTGAGACTATAAAATAATTTATGAAGCCTAGAAACAAGGGAAGGGTCTCATATATAAACAAAAGGTTTCTCAATTTAGATCTCCTCATGAAAGTCATTTTGCAAGAAGTTACTCTTCACATCGATTTGAAAAAGTGACCATTCCTAAGATATAGCTAGATAAATTACAAGATGAATGTAATCCATCTTGGAGATTGGAGTAGAGGTATCATAATAACCAATAAATTTAACCTAAAAAAACCTCTTAGAAATAAGGCATGCCTTTTAATTTTCAATAGAAATATCTATTACATATTTGGTGTATTATATACCAATTTGTACTAAACCAAACTTATTTTGGTAAGAGGAACAAGATCCAATATGTGATTCAGCATCAAGTAGGAATACTCCTCATTTGTAGCACTATCCCAATCATGAAAACTTGTACCATCTAAAAATTCAAGGATCAATTGAAATAAGATTACTCAAAATATTGACACCTAAATTTTGTGAATAGTTATTATGATTATATGTGGAATTAATTACAAGAGATATAGCCTCCTCAAGTGAAGTGTAGGCCCAATGATGCAAATAAAATGAGGTGGATCAAGACTATCATCTGAATCACCCTTAATCAGTATCACATCTCCAAGTTTAATGAAGAATTTGGAGTAGATAGTGATGGAGAAGTAGGGGATGAAATGTCATTTGTGTGAAGAACTCATAAAATGGGACATCTCACCAAAAATAGACATCTTGAGTAAAAATATCAAATAGCTTGTAGGTCTTCCCTTTCTCACAATAGCCTACAAAAATCAAGGGGTGAATCTTCTTCTCCATTGATTTACACCAACCATATGAAATCAATTCCCAAGCTTCACTTCAAAATAATTTGAAGAATTAAACATTAAGCTTGACATGGGACAAAGCCTCCTTAGGATTCATATTCTATATTTATTTGTGAGGCATATAGTTGTGAAGATAGATGGTAGAATTTAATACTTTAGTTGAAAAATTTTGGGCCACAAACCTTTAATAAATCATATAAATGGGAATATCTTATAAAGTCATGTTCTTCATCTTGACCATACCATTCTTTTGAGGAGTGTAAGGAATAGCTTTCTAATCCTAAATACCATGCTCATTGAACAAATATTAAAATTCTTGGTTCACATATTTCCACATTATTTGTGTGCATATTTGTCAAAGATAAATTCTTGACTAATTCTCAAAAAATTCTTTGAATATTGTCAAAATGGTGAGAACCTCAATATTGTACTTAAGAAAGTACACCCACAGTGCATCACAAGAAGTCTTCTTGACAAAGGTGAACACATACTTGGCCCCTGAAAGTGCAGGAGTAAAAGATGACATAATATCACTTTGGAGAAACTCTAGGGGTTCCTTAGCATGAGTGAACTTACCCATAGAAAATGGATCCTATTGATGCTTTCTTAGAACACAACCTTGAAAAAATTCATTTTTGAATGAAATCCTAGGAAGAGAAACCAAAAAATCCTATGTGCTCAAATGTTGAAGATACCTATAGTTCAAATGAACAAAAAATTCATGCCAAAGATTTCTCAATGAATCAACATGTGCTATAATATATGATCTTGATGAAGACTCAAATCATAAAACCTACATAAATAAACCTCATGATGTAATTTCCTAAATAGAAATTGTTGAACTGAGATCCTAGTAACTGCAAGAGACAACAAACAAACACATAATTAGATTCAAATGAAAGTTAAGATCTAAGTTCCCCATAAAATCCATTTAACTATGCTCAAAATAGGAATAAAATAAGAACAAAATGAAAGAAGACAAAAAAAAAGTCCTATTAGGGTATGTGCAGGATCATCATGGAAAAAACAGGCCCTTAAGTGGCAAAAAAATTAGAAAAATCAAAGTTAGGCAACTTGATGTAAAAATTTGAATAAGTTATCTATATTATTTCAAAAATATGTAAGAATAGAATCTATAGAAAATTGAATGTAGTTTCTAAACTACTAGGTTTTAAATAAATTCTATTTTGTGAAAAATTGAAATTTCAATGTAGTAGTACTTAAATTTCAGGGAAAAATAAGAAGTAGGTGTTTGTCGACCTTCTAACCTAATAAAATGATAATATTTTTTATAAGATTTTATATATAAGTAGAGGACTCATGTCCGATGTGATGCATTTTTTTTGTAATTTTTTTCCAAGTAAATAATTAATTATGAATTTTTATTACAACTTTTAAAAATAAAAAACTTGTATGTCTAACCACCTTAACTTGGTAAAAATTCATGAAATTCATTTTTTTTTTAATCCTATAGTATGAAAAGCATAGAATGTGACGATGTTTTGGATTCAAAAAATGTGATACCATTTGAAAGCTATAGATGTTTTTCAATCAGCCTATCAATCAGGACTTTAGTTGTAATTCAAATAGAAAATGAATAATATTTATTTATTAAATTCAAAGTAAACCATCATTTATATTGGTGGGAAGCTGAGAATCTCCTTTAAAAACCCTTTTCGTTTCATCAATTTTAGGTCAAAATAAAGTCATCAGCCACATACCCTACAAAAACCCATTATATCGCCACTTTTTGGCCCATCATGATCCTGCACATACCCATTAAGAACATGAAAAATCTTGATCTTATGGGGGATTTGGTGCCAATTTGATGTGGAAATTGGCCCTTTTCGAACTCCTATGTAAGCTTTGATGATTTGATGAAGATGTGATCCACTTTGTTGAAGATTGAAGTGTGCTCCAAGATGAAAATCTGCATAACCTAGCTAAGACCTTGATGAAATGGATGAGAATTGTTATGTTTGAGGATGGATTTGAGTATAATAACTTTGCTCAGATTTTGTATGATGAAATGAGGAAAGAGACCTCTTATTTATAGAATGACAAGTTCGAGAAATTTCCAAAATGAAGCAATGTGGGATTAACATTCAACAAATGGCAAGGTGCCACTTGTCAAGATGTGAACGGATGGAGGATGTGCACATTTTGATGAATGTACCCATAAATGCAATTAAGTGATATTTGAAATTTGAAATTTGGCTTGTTGGAGGGAGAAGAAAGGGTCTTAAATGCCAAGTGGGGGACACGTAAGAGGGGAGTTAATGCTATGTTGGAATGGACAAGTCATTTGAGAGGGAGATGTGAAATGGGGGAATATTCCACTTTTATGCCTTGTTGAGAGAAAATGAATATTTAATAAATTAATTAAATTGATTTATTTGTGCAAGTAGGAAAAGCTAGAGGATGTGACATGGATTAGATTTAGCCTTAATCATGATTTGATTAACTTAAGTGAAGATTAGGTCATTTGACCTATTTGATTTAGATTTATGGATTAAAATAAATCAAAAGGAGATGGAAAATTATTTAGACTTAGTTAAATAAATATTTTGATTTATTTAGCTAAAGGGGATGATGTTAGTGTTGAAGATGAATTTATTTAATTTAAATGAAGGACCTTAGAGATTAATCAAATAAACTTGATTTATTTGATGAATTGACGAATATGAATTAATTAAATGCATGATTCCAATTTTGCATGTCTACATTTTTCCCCTCTTTGAAGCAATGTACTTGCTATGTTGGTTCAAATAATGAACTTGCTGCGATCAAAATTAAAAAAAAAATGATTTTTTTGGATGCCCCAACAAAAAGAAGTATACTAGTACATTGCTCCCTCGAGAAATCAAGTGAAAAGATTCGATTTGAGGGTTGATCTCCTAAAAAAGAGGTTCAAGATGGACGTATGGATGGTTATGATGATGATACAAATGAGATGGTTTTAAGATGCTTAGAATAACCAATCTATATTATCCTAAACAACTTAAAATGATGATGCAATGCATTTGAGACAGATGATGTGAAGATGCCTATATGATTATGCAATGGATGTTTTATACAAATGTATGGTTTATGAGATGCTAAGACTAACAAATCTATATTATGACGATGAATGATGTGTAGTATGCTGATGGTTTGTGGATGAAAGATGGATGCATTGGTGATGATGATTACCTGATCATGACCTAATGTTAGTGTGGAAAATAAGAAATAATAAATGAGATGATGACAAGAGGATTCAATAAAACAACTTTATGAAAGATGATGATGAGAAATGAATGATTTTCTTATCAGGAATTGGGAATTTAAAAGGGATAATTACCTTATGTTTGATAATGCACATAAGCACGATGCATCAAGGTATAAAAAACTAGGATGGCATTGCACCTAGTGTGATAAACTTTGACTCGACAAGCAGATAGGAGTACTCCTGTTCATACCTGACATATGAAACCTCATTTAAAATGCAGTTTAGATATTTCAAACATCTCAAACTAAAACATAGAAAGGAAAGCCTTCCTATGTGGTCAACAAGATACCTAAAACATCCTTCCTACGCCCAAATAAAGCACGCATGACCAAGGTTATATTACAAAAATATCCACCAAGCACAATAGATAAAAGATAATGACTGTTTCCCCATTCATATCTCTCTAAATATTTTGATTGGACATCATCGAGAGGTCCTTGGAATGAGCGTAGTAAGATAAATCAAAGGATAAAGATAAAGTACACAAACAAGCTAATGTTCTTCAATACCACTAGCCAAGACTAAACTATGGTGATGCCTAATGTTGATGTCCATTGTAGGAAGGATGCATCCTAGGACATGACGATATTAGATGATTTTGATATGGGACTGATTGGATGATAGGCTATTGACACAACGAGTTGACTAACTTGCTTACATACTGACCTAAACCTTAGACTTTGACGTTTTGAGTTTTCACTTTTGAACTACTAGACTTGTTTCTGACTATTTTACCAAAGGTTGGGGATGATGATTGATTTATTGTGAGTGATGTTTATTGTGGGTGAAAGCAGGATGAGATGGATGGATTTTTTTTTTTGGTTTTTTGAATGTTTTTGGTCTTTTTGAAATGTTTTGAGGTTGTTTTTGGTATTGTTTTAGATTTTACAAATGTTTTGATTTTCAATCTTTAAATGTTTTGGGGCTTTTTGAGATTTTGACCAAGATAATAACCTAAGGACCTATCCTAGGGCCCTTAGGGGCTGATCAAAAAATTAACCTTGCCTATGTTATGCACGTAGAGACCACGTAGTTCGATTGAAAAAGACTTGATTAACAATGAGATATGAATAGATGGACTGCCATTTTATTATGATAGACTCCTAAAGGACTAACCTAAATGTCTCAGGGGATAATCATAGATCAAACTTGCCTACGTTCAAGGCTCAGAGACCCATAGTTCAACAAGACGACTCCTGTTTTTGAATTTTTGACTAAATTTTTGACCTATTTTTGGATTTTGATATGTTTTGAATGTTTTAGGAATTTTGTTGGTTTTCTGATGTTTTAGGGTTTTTTGATTTTTTGTTAATGTTTTTAGATTTTTTGATTTTTTGAATGGTTTTGGATTTTTTTTTATTTAGGGACTTCAAGAATATACATGAATTTGATCCGATGAGAACATGCCCCAGTGTGAAGCAATAGACAACTCTGATAAACGTAGGACAAACTGACCTTGAGAATGGGCCGAGTAGTACTAGGAGAGATCATGACACGAACACAAGACCAAGCTATTATGTGGATGTGAAATGTAGATTTGGATTGCGATGGATGATAGAAGCATGATGGATGGATAATGCAGAATGAGCCATGAAGATCTTGGTGGATGGAAAGTGCTGATTTACACAAGGCGCTTGATTTCTAGGTTTTCACTTAGGTTCTTGCCCAAATTGCCACTGAAGTGGTTTTCACTAGAGGACATTTTTTTTCTATACTTTGTTTTTATTTTATTTCTGATTTTTTTTTTTTTTTGCTTTTTTGACTTTTTTGTTGTCACCAAGATGCATGTTTTCTAGGTTTTCATCAAGATGACCATTTTTTTTAGGACATTTTCTAATTTCTTTGGATTTTTTAGTTCTATACCTTGAAGGATTTAGGCATAAATTTTTTTGAGATGGGAGTTGTTCATGGGCTCCTGTAGAGGTTCCCCTTCAGGTGTTGATAACTAATATTCCTCTAACTTATAGCTTCTTGTGATAAAAAATGGTCCCAACTAGTTAGGTTGAAATTTTCCTTTGCCATTTAGGTTTGGGATGTTCTTCTGATTCTTCTTTAGGACAAGTTATTCAACTTGGAAGCTTCTAATCTTGATCTTCTTGTCATAAATCCTTTTAAGCCATTTTTAATAGACTTGCAAATGATTTAAAGAATCTATACACCACTCATCCAATAGTTCTAGCTCATTGAGTCTTGATACTCGGTACTCTTCATCCATGATGAGGTTCTACAATGATATTCTTAGTGATAGGAGCTTGATCTCAATGGGTAATATGGCTTTTGATCTGTAGACTAGGGAAAATGGGGTGGTGTTAGTGGGTGTGCGAATGTTGGTTTGGTAGGCCCAAAGGTTGGGATTTAGCTATAGATGCCAGTCACGACCTACGTCATTGACTGTCTTTTTGAGGATTTTTAGAATTGTTTTATTGGTGGCTTCTACTTGGTCATTGCCTTGGGGATAGTATGGAGTGGAGAAGTGATGTTGGATTTTGAATTTGTCACATAGGTCATGAACCTCTTGATTCTTGAAAGGTGTCCCATTATCTGAGATAATAGCTTGGGGAACACCGTATTGGCATATGAGGTAGTTCATGATGAACTTTTATATCTACTTTGTAATGATGTATGTCATGGGGATGGGTTCCACCCACTTTGTATTGTACTTAGTGCTGGTTATGATGAATTTGTGACCATTAGATGAGGTGAGAGTTATCTTTCTGATGAGATTGAGCCCCCACTAAGAAAATTGAGAAAAGGGCCATGGTGTGACAATAGGATGAAGCTCTCAAGCTGGAGCATGGATAAGGTCCCCATGTTGCTGACATTGTAGGAACCTTTTGATGTAGTCATGTGCTTCTCTTTCTGTTGTAGGCCAATAATACCCTATCATCAACAATTTCTTGGCCAATGTCATTCCACTTGAGTGTGAACCACAAATACTATTATGCACCTCAGTTATGGCAGTCAATGCCTCCTCAACATTTAGGCAACATAATAAGGTTCCTTCTATGCTCCTATGGTAAAGGGTATTTACTAGGATGACAAACTGGGATGCTTTCTTGACAAAGGTTCTTTTTATGCTTGAGGGTAAGTCATCAATTAGGACACCTATTTGCAAGTAGGTATAAATTTCATGGTACCAGGGATCACCGGGACCAATTATTTCACACAAAAAATTTGACTTTGGTACCTTGAATGCAGGCATGAGAATCTGCTCTACCATGAATTCATGTTTTGGGATGTTACGAGGGATGTCTAGTAAGGATGCAATCGTTGCCATGGTATTTGTTGCTCTGTTGTTGGCTCTAGGAATCTTCTCAAATGTGATATCGATGAATGATTCTTTTAGTCTCTCTACCAATTTTTTGCATGGATTCAACTTATAATCCTTTGTTTGGTACTCGTCATTCACTTGATTTATTATTAGCTAGGAGTCTCCATATACTTTGAGGGTCATGATGTGCCACTGCATTGCTATTCTAAGACCTATGGTTAAAGCCTTGTACTCTATAATGTTGTTAATGTAGGGAAATTCCAATTTGTAGGATCTTGGTATACAATCCCCCTGTGGGGTGATGAAAAAGACACTGGCTCCTAATCCATGTTGTGTATAGGAGCCATCAAAGTAGAGTTTCCAATGGTTAGCTATGCTGAGATTGAAGATGGATTCGTCTAGAAACTCTAATATGAGTGGGTTCTCTGAATAGATTTGTGCTTCTGCAAGCTAATATATGATAACTTGACCTTTGATTTTCTTTTCCTCCACATATTCAATGTAATACTTTGATATTATCATGAACCATTTAGCCATCCTTCTTGTGAGCATTGCTTTTGATATTAGGTACTTGAGGGGGTCGATTGTGACAATGAGTTTGATTTTGTGTGCCAACATGTAATGTCTAAATTTTTGTGAAGCAAACACTACTACTATACATTCTTTTTAAATGAATGAGTAGTTTAACTCATTCCCAACCATTGTTCTGTCAATATAATAGATGGCCCTTTCTGTCCCATTTTCATTGTGTTGAGCTAGGAGAGCTCCAAGGGTTGTTGTTGTTGCTAACACATATAGGATTAATCGCTTTCTTGGGATTAGTGGCATGAGGACCAAAGGTGTGAGAAAATATTCTTTGATTTTGTTGAAGGCTTCCTCACACTTGTCATCCCATTTGTACGCTACCCCCTTGTGGAGTAGGTGAGAATAAGGGACTTTCTTGTCTACTAGTTGTGCTATGAATCTATGGATAGATTGAAGCCTACCTTAGAGGCCTCTCAACTATTTTAATATTTTGGGTGCCTCCATCTCTAGGATTTCTTTCACTTTTTTTGGATCTATTTCAATACCCCTCATTGATACTTTGTATTCTAGTAGCTTTCTTGAATGTAGGCTAAAGATGCACTTCTTTGGATTTAAACGAACCTTGTACTCCTCCAGCCTGTCGAAAAATAACACTCAAGGTTGCTATGTGATCTCTCCTCTTTCTAGATTTTTCCAGTATGTCATCAACGTAATCTTTGACAGTTTTGTGGATCATGTCATGAAATATTAATGTCATAGCTATTTGATAGGTGGCCCCATCATTCTTTAGGCTAAATGGCATCATGTTCCAGTAGTAGGTCCCCCATGGACAAGTGAAGGCCATTTTGTGTTGGTCTTCTTTAGCAATCATTATTTGGTTGTACCCAAAAAAATTGTCCATCAGAGAAATCATTTCATGTCCTGCTATCATGTCTACTATCATGTTAATGTTTGGAAATGAGAAATCATCTTTTAGACATGCTTTGTTTAGGTCTCTAAAATCCTTACAGATTCAAATTCTCCCATCAGGTTTTGAAACATGAACTAGATTTGATGCCCATTCAGGTAGTCAATTGGTAGTATGAATCCTGCATCGAGTAGCTTTTTGAATTCCATCTTGACTAGCAGGGCAATCTGAGGATGCATTTTATTGAGTTTTTGTTGGATAGGCTTTGCTAGAGGATATATTGCTAGATGATGGACCACAATCTCTAGATCGAGCCCAGGAATTTCCACATAGCTCCATGCAAAGTTGAATTTACATTCTCTTAAAAAGGTAGATAGGAGCTCTTGCACTTCTAACAATAATGACTCTGCATAGAATGTGATGTGTAGGGTCTCCTTTGTTCCCAAGTTAACAAAATTACATTTTTCGACTAGGACACTAATTTTTCTTGATGGAGAGCTCTAAGCAAAAGATTGAGTCCCCCATCCTTGGGTGCCTCATAGAGGTTTTCACCATCGAATGTGTCCTTTCTTTTTACTTTTTTTGGCTGGAGAATGCCACAGTGTGGTTTTCACTCAAGGACTTAGAGATTATTCTCAATTTTTTGATTTTGTGACTGAGGGATTCAATTGTTTCCCCATAATATGCATGTGTATCTAGCTTGATGATGAATCTTGCTTTGTTATCCCCACATGAAATATTATTCCGTAGTCCCATGAATTTTAAGAGCACCTCATTGTTTTTAAATGTGTCACAAATTGGCAGTCCTCATTGGTCATAATCGATGAGTTGGGGGTAAACTAGGAAAATTTCATGATTTTGATGATTAGTGGACTCAAATGACATAGTACTAATCATGACAAGGTTGGTGTCCTCGAAAAGCATAGGTAGGTTGGTTATGGAATCTTCATCATCACTACTACTTCAAACGTCGGTTATGTCAAATGTGAAGTTGTCTATGACTCGACTTATTGATATGGGTAAGCAAAGTTCGGTTATCGATTGCTAAGGATTTTTTACTTTCCTAACTAGGGGATTTTGGACATGTATGGTTATACTCAAAGGTGTACATCCAAGGCCATTATTTCTCATTCAGGTCTCCAAAATGATGGGTATTAGAAGCCTGTTGTCATTTTGTCCCAATTTTTGGTTTCTATCATATCCCATTGCGAGCATCATTTGCAAACCTTTGTTGCTATCATCCATTAGTAGATCAGTTATCGGTCTATTTTCTTGGTATAAGAGATGGGATGGGTCCTCCTCTATTACTTCTCGGCTGAGATCTCCCCAACTTCTAAAGTTGGAATATCCTTTAGGAAATGTTTGGGATGTGGATGTTGAAAAACAAGGTGAAGAAAGCTTGCAATATGAACTTAAATGTATGAATGCAAATCTGAAATATGTAGATTAACCTTAGCCTTAGTGTGAAGAAAGAATGAGAGAGATAGAAAAATCATAACACATGCAACAATAGATTTACATGGAGAAACCCCGAAGGGAAAAAACTCCACCACTGAAAGAGAGGCAAGTATATTACTAATAATCTCCAATATTACATGCAGCAATAGACTTCTCTTATCAATTCCAGTAAAATCCGGCAGCACCTTGTTACCCTGCAAAGCTGAATTCTCATAACACTAGCTCAAGGCCCCAATATATAGAGATTTGTGAGGATGAAAACCACCATGGTTTTACCAAAAAATAGGCAGCAATACCACCTAGAAAAACCCACACCTCCCTCCTTGAAATGGTCAACAAATACCAAAAATAGCCTCTTACAGATGCTCTTATAGCTGTCATAAGGCATCTTTCCTGCATGGGCGCCTAGGTCTAAAAATAGCATATTCTGTCATAGGGAATCTGTCATACTATCATAGCATCTTATGAAAACTTACATGCATGTCATAGATGCTCTTACAACACCCTATTTTGACCCAAAAACCTTATTTTAGAAGATTCCAAGGTGGGACGCCTAGCTAATTTGTCCTTTTCCAAAAGGATAAATGGTAATGGTAACACTGCATTTACATAGTCTCTTTCACCACTGTTGGTCAAACAGTTTCACCTCTTATGGGTAAATATACAAAACACTTTAGGAGAATAATAAAATAAAGGATTTACAAGGTTGATGACACCTAAATCCTAACATTCTCCCACTTGACATCATACATTGTAAATTACACCCATAGAGATACAATTACATAGAATTAATTATAGTGATCAAGGCCCATGGCCTTTCTGCACCAAGAGAACTTTTCTGTGGTAACTGGCTTCGTAAGAGAATCTACAACATTATCCAAAGTGTCAACTTTTTCAATCAAGACTTGTCCATTCTCAACCATTTCTCGCACAAAGTGATACTAAACATCAACATGCTTAGTATGAGCATGATACATAGGATTTTTAGCCAAACATATGGCACTTTGACTATCACATCCGATCCTCACTATCCTGCAATCAAAACCAATACCATTACCAAGTCTCTATAACCAAACCACTCTTTAGAGGCACGTGTAGCAGCCATATACTTTGCTTCAGTGGTAGAGAAAGCAATGTAGGTTGTCTTTTACTCATCCAACTCACTACTCCTCCAAACAAAGTAAACACAGCCACTAGTGGACCTTCAACTATCCAAGTCACCTGCCCAATTTGCATCAACAAACCCTATATGTCCAATGACTTATCAACATTGTCAGTACCATGATAAACCAAACAGTAATGAAGTGCCTTGCAAATATCTAAATACCCTTTAAACAAAAGTCCAATGTTCTTTACCAGGGTTAGACATAAACCTGCTTAAAACTTCCACCGCTTGGGCTATATCCGTCTAGTACAAACCATTGCATACATTAAACTACCGACAACACTAGCATAAGGAACTTTAGATATTTCATCAATATCATCATTCGACGGAAACATGTCTAAACTCAACTTAGTACCAATAGGAAATGGAATATTTACTGGTTTATAGTCCTGCATATTAAACCTTTGCAAAATAGTGTTAACATACTTACTCTGACTTAACCAAAGATTTCTGTGAACCCGATCCCTAATGATTTCCATCCCAAGAATATATTTAGCAGCCCCTAAATCTTTCATATCAAATGTGCCAGAAAGCTGAGTTTTAAGTTCCCTAATCATTGCCTTATTGTTACCAATGAACAACATATCATCCACATATAAGACAATAATCAGTATCTGATCATCAATAACTTTAAAATAAACATAGTGATCCTCATCACTTCTAACAAAACCCATATTTAATGTAAATGCCTCAAACTTTTGGTACCACATCCTAGGTGACTGTTTCAAACCATATAAAGACCTTTTTAACCTGCAAACCAAGTGTTCTTTTCCTTTCACAACAAAACTGTCAGGTTGTTGCATATAAATTTCTTCCTCTAGATCCCCATGCAAGAAAGTAGTTTTAACATCCATTTGTTCTATTTCTAAATCATAAGCAGGAGCAATGGATAAAATGAATCTAATAGAGGTTAACTTAGCAACAGGAGAGAATATTTCACCAAAATCAACTCCCTCTCTCTGGGAGTAGCCTTTGGCCACTAATTTGGCCTTGTACCATTCCAACTTTCCATTTGCACCAAACTTCTTTTTATATATCCACTTACAACCAATGGCCTTTCTTCCTTTGGGAAAACTAACAAGATCCTAGGTGTCATAGTTTTTCAATGACATCATCTCATCATGCATGTCCTGCATCCAAGACTCACATTCTTCTAAAGAGAGAGCCTCCCTGAAAGATCTAGGTTCATCATCAGTACATAACAAAGCAAATTTACAATGAAAATTAGGTGGGATATACCTATCAACTGGATTTCGTTGTCTTGTGGATCTTCTCAAGGGTGGAGTAAGAGGTTCCTCCTCATGTTCATCCTCATTGTTTTCAACTTCTTCTATTACAACGGATTCGTTAGAACTCTCTTCTTCTTCTCCATCTTCTTGTCCATCTCTATGTTCTTCCACATGTGCATCTTCTTGGTTAGTTTCAAAATGAACTATATTTGACTTTTCCTTTGGTTGCACATCTTCAGAGTTAGCTCTAAATTCCCTAAAAATAACATCTCTGGAAAATATCATCTTTCGTGTTAGTGGATTCCAAAGTTTATAACCTTTAACATTTTCACCATAACCTACAAAGATGCATTTCTGAGATTTGGGATCCAATTTAGACCACTTCTCTTGAGGCACATGAACAAAATCCTCACAACCAAAGACCTTTAAATGTGAAACTGAAGGCTTTTTACCCAACCACATTTCATAAGGAGATTTATCAACAAGAGCTTTACAAGGAGATCTATTAATTAAATAACAAGCAGTACCAATAGCTTCTGTCCAAAAGCATTTGTCTAACTTAGCACCACTTAACATGCTCCTAGCTCTTTCCATTAATGTATGGTTCATTCTTTCTGCTACCCCATTTTGTTGGGGTGTGTAAGGTGTAGTCTTTTGCCTAACTATTCCTGCATGTTTGCAAAACTCATCAAATTCCTTAGAACAATATTCACCAACATTGTCAAATCTCAATACTTTTATCTTATAATCTGTTTGCTTTTCAACCAATGCCTTAAATTCCTTAAATTTGGTGAAAACTCCAGATTTTGTATGCATAAAATAAATCCAAGTATATCTTGAGTAATCATCAATGAAGGAAACATAATAATGAGATCTACCCAAAGAATCTGTATCCACTGGACCACACACATCCGAATGAATAAGTTCTAACAATCCATTAGCTTTATTAGATCTTTTAGGAAATGATGACCTGTTTTGTTTACCAAACACACAATCCTCACAGAAATCATTTTTACCAACAGAATAATCAAAAATACCGTCTACTAGTTTCTTATCAAGTATGGTCCTAAGAAATTTTTCACCAATGTGACCCAATCTATGGTGCCACAACATACATGCACTTTCAGTGCTAGTTACAAAAGAGGAGTTACAAAAAGTAGAGGCATGTAGCGTAAATAAATTCCCTGTTTGAGATCCTTTAGCAACCACCAAACTTCCCCTTACCATCCTGCAACCAGACTTGTCAAATGTCACATGCATCCTAGAATCATTCAACTTGGAAACCAAAATTAAACTTTTTGTAAGTCCTGGAATATGTAAAACATCATCAAGGGTTTTAACCCTCCCATCACTGAAACACAACTTTACCTTTCCTTTACCAATAACATTTTGTGAGCTATTATTACCCATGAAGACCTCTCCTCCATCATATTCTTTGTATGTAGAAAATCACTCCTTATGAGGAGTCATATGGAAGGAAGCACCTGAATCAATAAGCCAAGCATCATTACAAACTATGTTAGCTGAAATAATCAAAGCATCAGAATCACCGTTATCAGAGGACTTTTCCATGGAGGAATCTGCATTCTTTTTCTTGTTTCTACATTCCTTCTTCATGTGTCCCCGTTTACCATAGTTCCAACACTTCACTCTGCTCTTTCCAGGGGTCTTAGATCATCCTTTAGACTTATCCCTCTTCTTATCCCCTTTAGGCTCTTTCTCCTTGGGCCTACCTCGCACATGCAAGGCATCTTGGGAGCCACTACCCATGGTCTTTCTCATCATCTCCTCTAAAAGAAGTATGGGAATAATAGTATCCAACTTAGGTTCTGCACCACCACTTGTTATAGCAATAACTAATTTTTCCCAAGATTTTGGAAAAGAGCAAATCAATAAAATGAATTTATCCTCATCTTCTATTTTAACATCAATGGATGCAAGCTGACTTATAATCAAATTAAAAGCATTCAAATGTTCAGCAATAGATTCACCATCCTTCATCTTTAATGAATACAAACATCTTTTGAGATACAACTTGTTAGACAAACTCTTAGTTTGGTAGATTTCACCTATCTTCCTCCAAAGCTTGTATGCTATGTCTTCTGAAGAGACATTCAGGAGGACAAAATCTGTGAGACACAACCGAATAGTCCCTCGAGCCTTCTTGTCTAACTTATTCCAATCTTCATCCGATAAGGTTGGAGCAGATGGCTTCTTTTCAACTGAAACTGGTAACCACTGATCTCTTTCCTCAAGAAGGTCCTCCACTTTCAACTTCCACATCTCGTAACTAGTACCATCGAACTTCTCAATATCTAGACAAGAGGTGGAGGCCATGGTATGCAATCTTTCACAAATCTGCAAAACCCACAACACAAAAGCTTCCACTGCAGCAAAAAACCTTCAACACTCTAAAAGGAAAGCATCCCTTCCTTAATAGAACCGTTAGCTCTAATACCAAATGTTGAAAAACAAGCTGAAGAAATCTTGCAATATGAACTTAAATGTGTGAAAGCAAATTGGAAATATGTAGATTAACCTTAGCCTTAGTGTGAAGAAAGAATGAGAGAGAGATAGAAAAATCATAACACATGCAACAACAGATTTACGTGGAGAAACCACGAAGGGAAAAAAACTCCACCACCGAAAGAGAGGAAAGTATATTACTAATAATCTCCAATATTACATGCAGTGATAAAATTCTCTTATCAATTCCTGTAAAATCCGGCAACACCCTGTTACCCTGCAAAACTGAATTCTCATAACACTAGCTCAAGGCCCCAATATATAGAGATTTGTGAGGATGAAAACCACCATGGTTTTACCAAAAAATAGGCAGAAATACCACCTAGAAAAACCCATGCCTCCCTCTTTGAAATGGTCAAAAAAATACCAAAAATAGCCTCTTACATATGCTCTTACAGCTGTCGTAAGGCATCTTTCCTGCATGGGCGCCTAGGTCTAAAAATAGCATATTCTATCATAAGGAATCTGTCATACTTTCATAGCATCTTATGACAACTTGCATGCATGTCATAGATGCTCTTACAATACCCTATTTTGACCCAAAAACCTTATTTTAGAAGATTCCAAGGTGGGACACCTAGCTAATTTGTCCTTTTCCAAAAGGATAAACGGTAATGGTAACACTGCATTTACATAGTCTCTTTCACCACTGTTGGTCAAACAGTTTCACCTCTTATGGGTAAATGTATAAAAAACTTTAGGAGAATAATAAAATAAAGGATTTACAAGGTTTATGACACCTAAATCCTAACAGTGGATGCTTCATTTGATTGCAGATGCCCTCGTGATCTAGGAGATTGTTGTAACTCTCCTACCACAAAATCGTTTTTGGTAACCCTCCTTCTAGTGCCAAAATGTTGAACTGAGATCCTAGTACCTACAAGAGACAACAAACAAACACATAATTAGATGCAAATGCAAGTTAAGATCTAAGTTCCCCATAAAATCCATTTAACTATGCTCAAAATAGGAATTAAACAAGAACACAATGAAAGAAGATAAAAACAAACTAATTCTTATTAAGAACATCCAAACTCTTGATCTTATGGGGGATTTGGTACCAATTTGATGTAGAAATTGGCTCTTTCCGAACTCCTATGCAAGCTTTGATGATTTGATGAAGATGTGATCCACTTTTTTTGAAAATTGAAGTGTGCTTCAAGATGAAAATATGTAGAACCTAGCTAAGACCTTGATGAAATGGATGATAATTGCTATGCTTGAGGATGGATTTGAGTATAATAACTTTGCTAAAATTGTGGATGATGAAATGAGGAAAGAGACCTCTTATTTATAGAATGTCAAGTTGGAGAAATGCCCAAAATGAAGCAATGTGGGACTAACATTCAACCAATGGCAAGGTGCCACTTGTCAAGATGTGAATGGATGGAGGATGTGCACATTTTGATGAATGTGCCCATAAATGCAATTAGGTGATATTTGAAATTTGAAAGTTGGCTTGTTGGAGGGAGAAGAAAGGGTCTTAAATGCCAAGTGGGGGACATGTAAGAGGGGAGTTAATGCTATGTTGGAAGGGACAAGTCATTTGAGAGGGGGATTTGAAATGGGGGAATATTCCACTTTTATGCCTTATTGAGAGAAAAATGAAGATTTAATAAATTAATTAAATTGATTTATTTGTGCAAGTAGGAAAAGCTAGAGGATGTGACATGGATTAGATTTATCCTTAATGATGATTTGATTAACTTAAGTGAAGATTAGGTGATTTGACCTATTTGATTTAGATTTATGGATTAAAATAAATCAAAGGGAGATAGAAAATGATTTAGACTTAGTTAAATAAATATTTTGAGTTATTTAGCTAAAGTGGATGATGATAGTGTTAAAGATGTATTTATTTAATTTAAATGGAGGACCTTAGAGATTAATCAAATAAACTTGATTTATTTGATGAATGGACGGATATGACTTAATTAAATGCATGATGCCAATTTTGCATGTCTACAATTTTTTTTTTGAAATTTATTATAATATTGAAATTTATAGCAGGTTTGATATAAAATATTTTCCAAAACATCCTCAAATCATTTTATAAAATATTGAGAAAAATCCACAAAATCCTGCTAGTTCCTTAATCAATCTTCCACTCAATTTAAAAAAAAAATTAGAAATATTTTTTTGGGTGTTCTTTAATTGATGTAAACTAATTTTTCACTTAAAATATTATATACTAACAAAAAAATATACAAGTTCCCCCCTAAGCCTCGTTGGATAAAGCTCAAATTTCATGGCTCTTCCAAGTTCCTAACCTAGGTTGGGTGGGTGGGGGTGGGGTCATCCATGACCACAAGGGGAAATTAATTCTGGCTTATGCAATCAACTTGGGGGTACAATCATCTAGTTTTGCTGAGGTGGTGGTGGCCTTCCACGACATACAAATTGCCACAAAAACCAAGATTTCTAATTTGGTTATAGATGGAGATTCTAGAAACATGACCCTTTTGCTGATGGGGAAAGCCTTTCCCTGCTAGACCCTCTAGGACCCTATGTCCTCGGTTTGCAATCTCATAATTACCCTTAGAAATTGCAGTGTTAATCACATGTATAGGAACAATAATAAAGTTGTTGATGTGTTAGAAAATCTTGGAGCCTTTACTCCAAATTTAGTAATATGGGATAATATTCCCCATATCCTAGTTTAGGTGCTTGAATTAATTCAACATTATGCTAAAGTACTATCAAAATGAGATCGAGTTGGATACAATGTCATCTCTTATTGATAGTTTCCATGCTCCTCAATTATGGAAACTTGAGCCTACTAATCAATCTTTTCATAGATGCATTTACTTGCATCTCTATTTTTTGGAAAGCCATTTCTATAGTTGGTATTACCTTTCTCTAAAATTTGTGATTTTAGCGATGGGGGGTGATCTGGTTCAGGATGAACCCACTAGTTGTGAGGGATGGAAGCAATTCAAGGAGGTTTGGAACATTCTAGAATAGGGAAAGCTGGCTTTGATTGTGGAGGGTATGCAAGGGAATGGCCCCAAGATTTATGTGGTGAGAGCTCGCAAATGCTTGGGTGAACAACACTATTATTGTTGAAGGGTTTCCTTCATGGTGACTCTTGAGCTAATTGTAGAGGTGGCAGGGCTCTCTCTAGAAAGGATGTACCTCCCTCATAAGTTGAAAGGACATTTCCAGAAAGACATGGAATTCTTTTTGAAAGAGGGTGAGATGGTGAATAGATTGCAGAATGGTTTTAACCACATGGACCTGCCCAACATTTGGAGCAAAATTGCAGAAGTCCTCATGAGGTATGCCACGCTTGAAGGGTGGTTCTTTCACTTGCACAATCATCTTTCCTTATGCTTAATCATCTTAGGTATAATGTTAAAATGAATGTTTTCTTTTTGTTGTTTTCCTTAGTTGAGCAATATGTTAGAAATTTCCAAGATAAATGCAAGAAATTACCCATCCACCAAGGCCTTATTTATCATCTCTACAAGTTTCATTCTGCATTATTACCCTCCCCTGCCACTATTCAAAAGAACACATTGACCATTCATGACCCCACCAATCCCTCTATGGAACCCAACCCCTCTATTACACTGGATGCAACCCCTCTTTCCATCTGTCATAGCACTCGGGCCCAAGGTAAAGCCCCTGTTAATGAGAAAACTCTTCTTGACCCCATCAAATGTAGCCCTTTGTCAGAACCCATTTCTATTTCTACTTCTAGGTCAAAGGAGTCTAAAAAATTGAATGATGATGATTCATGGAATCTCATCCAAACCAACTCCCCTATAGACTCTTTTGCTCATGCGAATGGGGTGATCCCACAAAGTTGGTTTACAATTTTTGGGAGATTTTTATTTTTTCTAAAATCACATATTTTTAGAAAATATAATGATTTAAACCCTAAAAATTTCCATTTAAAGCATTCCAATTGAAGAGGGTTTGATCAAACTACCTTAGATCAAACCCCCTTGGATAGAACCCCTCTTATTTTTAAACCATATCTATAATAGGGGTATGTGCAAGATCATGATGGGCCAAAAAGTGGCAATATTATGGGTATTTGTAGGGTATGTGGCTGACGGCTTTTTTTTACCCAAAATTGATGAAACGAAAAGGGTTTTTAGAGAAGATTCTCAGCCTTCCACCAATATAAATTATTCTTTAATTTAAATTTAATAAATAATTATTATTCATTTTCTATTAGAATTATGACTAAAGTCCTGATCGATAGGCTGATTGAAAAAATCTATAACTTTCAAACGGTATTATATTTTTTGAATCCAAAACATGCGTCACATTCTATGCTTCACATAATATAGGATTAAAAAGAAAAAATAAATTTAATGAAGTTTTTACCAAGTTAAGGTGGTCAGACATACGAGTTTTTATATTTTTTAAAAGTTGTAATAAAAATTCATAATTAATTATTTATTTGGAAAAAAATTACAAAAAAATATGCATCACATCTGGACATGAGTCCTTTACTTATATATAAAATATTATAAAAAATTATTATCATTTTATTATGGTTAGGGTGGTCAGATAGACACCTACTTCTTATTTTTTCCTTGAAATTTAAGTACTACTGCGTTGAAATTTCAAATTTTCACCAAATAGATTTTATATATTTTTAAATAGACTTAGTAGTTTAGAAACTACATTCAATTTTCTATAGATTCTATTCTTACATATTTTTGAAATAAAATAGATAACTTATTCAAATTTTTACGTCAATTTTCCTAACACTGATTTTTCTGAATTTTTTGCCACTTAAGGGCCTGTTTTTTCCATGATGATCCTGCACATACCCATAGAGTCTTCTTTACACCTATCAAAATGTTGATAAAAAACCACTTTTGATTTACCTTTTGGGGGATCAAATGAATTCATTTAAATTCATTTTTTGTAATTATGTAGTCCTTATTTTAAGCTTTCCATAAAGTATAGTTTTAAATAAATTTAAGTTTATTATTATATTTATTTTTTATTTCTTGTGAATGTACATTGAAAATCAAGCTCTTTGTTCTGCACATGTGGAAAAATAGAAGATTATAAATTTTTTTGAAAAATATGAGTGCACCAGATATTGAATTCTTTGATCCAACAAAAAAAATGAATTTTGATACATAGAAAAGAAATTGTGTTATACAGTCCGCCTATGTCTGAATTGTAATTGGTTTGACTTCAAAAATTGATTAAGGAAAACATATTAAATTAAACACTATGAAACCAATTGGAAGCACTAGGTATCATAGTTACAAATCTAAATTTGAAAAAAATAGAATTTTATCCTTCATGGAAAAAAGAATTATGTGTTATACAGTAAGCACCACTCCTTAAAAGTGGTGTTTACTAAGAAAACTAGTTTTCAAAGGAGATGGAAAAAGAAGTGCAACATTCCAAAAAAATTGAAAAAAATATATTTAGAATCTACAGAAAATTTTTTATGAATCACTAGTTTGCATCATCTTCAAATTCTTCACTCTTTAGCTACTATAGGTGCCCAAACTTTGAAGATTTAGTAAGAAAAAATCAATTTAGTGTCCATTTTGGCCAAAAATTGTAAACTATTATTGTGAGATCACCCAATGTCATTGATGTTCACAACACCCCATGTTTCTAACCCTAACCCTCAAAATTATCCCAACTTGTGCACCAATCTAGAGGAAACCAAAATTGAACCTAGGTCAATTCATGCCTTTGGTGAACCCCTCTATAAAAAAATCAATGAAATCTCATAGACAATTAATGTCCAGAAGGATATCATGAAGTGGCTCTTGGGCCAACTGGTAATGGCTAAAGAAAGAATCCAAATTTTTGAAGGAAAGGTTCTAGAGGAATAGATATCATGGCCAAGGGAGGTGGAGAAAAAGAGGCACTAGGACATGATTGCTTCTCTGGACAAGTTGTTTGAGAGGTGGGTGATTTGGGAGAAGGAGCTAGAAGATTTACATTCCATTGTTGGTATAGAGGAAGATAAAAAGAATTTACTAACTGAGATTGATGCTATCCATAAAAAGTAGGAGAAAACCATGTAATGCCTTAGGGTTATCATTGATTATAGTAAAGAAACTATGAAGAGCATTGTCCTCACCCTTTAGGTTTTTTAGGATGAATTAAGGAACTACCAAGGAAAGGGGTTGCAAATGATGGTTCAGAGGATGGTCATATGTAAAAGAAGAAAGGTAAAATGGTATATACCTCAGCTTGTGATGTCACAGTGAATACTCAGGCCATTCAACAGGGGCCTATGAATTTACAAAAGGTGGTCCAATTTCTCCTCCTAGGGGCAATAACATTCATTATGTTCTCCTTTGGATTATCTCCCTTAGGAGAGTCTTCAAGTTCAAGTTTAACTATGTTTTTCATACTATCTTGCCTTGTTTGAAGGTCCTGCACTATTTTCTCCAAGGAGTTGATCTTATCCCTTTAGTCAGTTAAAAATTCAATTATTACATCCATGAACAAATAAAATGGAGTCACAACTTCTCTTATCCACACCTAAAACGGGAATGAAGGAAGATGAATATGATTTTGCAAATTTTATATTGAAAAAAAATTCTATGAGATTCCAATGAAATTAAGATTGAAATCTATCAAAGGATATTGTTCAAAAGGTTGGAAATTGATAAAGAAGATAAACTAATAATGCAAAACTAAGAAAATGTAAAATGTTTGAAAACACAATGTGATATGTGAAATGAACTTAAAATGCAAACAAACTATAATATAAATTAATGAAACTGAATAGGTGCACCTAGAAACTATAAAGTGATGGAGAGGAGCTCTGGAATCTTGTAAAAATCACTATTGAAGCTTACTAGGACACTTACGACAAGCTGGGCAACTTAGTCCTATTTCAAGGAAATTTTGTCAGAATAGGTTTCAACCAAAAGGGTACTCAAAACTGCAAAAACCACTTTTCACATCTGATAGTGGGACTAGTTCACCACTGATGGTGACTTAGTCTAGTTCCATATTTTTAGAAATTCAAAGGTACAATTTGTAGCTCCTGGTTTGCACTTTAGCTCCTGACAGGTTTTCAGATCTAAAACTATAGAATTTGATCCATAGGTGTTCTGCAAGCTTCCTTTAGGGTTTTGACCACTTTGAATTACTTTTACAAATTGTTGACAACTTTTCACAACTTTCTTTTTGAAAAATTTGCACACAAGACTTGCAAAACACATGCAAAGAGGGGAAAATTTGTTAAGTGTAAGTGAATAGGGGTTTTCCTTAGTCAAACCCCGGTTTAGTAATTAAACCCTTGAAGATGAAATGAAATGAAAAATGGAAAGAGAATGAAGAATGAACAACATGCAATCCTGCAACTCACAAAACACTTGTAGTAGAAGTCTGAAGATATGCAAGTAATGGCTCGAAAGAGCTTGAATACTCTTGTAGACACAAATTATTGAATGTAAAATCACTTGATTGCTTGATTAGAAAATTGTAAAAAATGATTTTGGAATACCCAAGGTTACCTCTAACTCTTCTAGGTTTTTCACCTAAAAGGAGAGGAATTGGGTCCAAAATGCTAATGTCTACACTTAAGATTAATGTAAATGAAATGAAATGTATCTAATTATGATGTTCTAATACAATAATCTAAAAGAAATATGATTTATTGATGCTAAACCTAAGAAATGCAAAGTGCCCAAACACACACTATGATATGCAAAAACACCTAAAAATGCAAGCAAATGATGAAATAACTAAACAGAACTAGAGAGGTGCACTTAGAATCTAAAATATGATGTGGAGAGGTTCTGGAATCCTACAGAGTTGGCTGGAAATGTTGACTAGGACACTTACGCCAAGTTGGGCAACTTAGTCAAGTTTCGAGGAAAACTTGCTGAAATAAGAATCTGTCAAATGGGTATCCAAAAATGTAGAAACCAATTTTTAGGCCTAGTAGTGGGACTAATTCACCATAGATGGAAACTTAGTCCACCTACAAATTTAAAGAATTTTGGGATAGGATCCTATAGCTTCAGGTCTACACTTGCTTTCTTGATAGGTTTCCGATCTTGATTTTGTAGAAAATGGGTTGAAAAGAGTCAGCCTCACCCAGGGTTATGTTGACTTCGATGGATTTTTTACCACTTTTTGACACCAAACTCTTTGATAAATATGTACAGAAATTATTCAAACACACATACAAAGAGGGGGGAAATGGTTAAGGATTAGAGTATATGGGTTTTCCTTGGTCAAACCCCACTTTTGTAATCAAAGCCTATGAAATGAAATTAAATGAGAAGAGAATAATAATTAAACAACATTTAATTTCATAAACTTACCAAAAACTTGATTTAGAAATATGAAGATATGCAATGAAATGCTCCAATGGATGACTTGATTATGCTTAGAATGCTTGAATGCTTGAAAGATTGAATGCTTAATGAGTTGTGAGATTGCAAGAGATTAGGAGATGAAAAATGAGGAGAAAAACCTTTATTTATATTTTATTTTCCTAAATTTCTTGAAAATAACACATCACAAGCTGACCTCAAGGGTTAGAGAATAAAATCTCACCAGAAAATTGAAATAATTTTGAATTTTGTGCCAAATAGGACTAAGTCACCCCTATTGGCGACTTATTCCCACTTAAGAAATTTAAGTGGGTGTCAGGAATTAAATGATGTCTAATGGGAATATCCTCAAAAACACACTTAAGAATGGTTGGAAAGTGCATTAAGGGGACATTTAAGCATGAGAGAGGGTTGAATTAGTGATGACAAGTCTAGAAAAGCATGAGAGTTTGTTACAAATCTTTACAACACTTTGAAATAAGACTTGGTAAGTGATGAAAATGAATTATTTAAGTGAATTATGATGAAAGGGTCCTAGAAAAGTATGAAAGTTGGTTACAACACTTCATAACACCTTTACAAGACATCCTAGAACTCTTAATGATTCACAAGGGTCCAAGACCTAATGTGAATGTGTTGACCACATTACAACATCAAATCTAGGAAAAATCAAGTCAATGTCCACTAGGAGGGCCTGAACATGAGAAAATGTAAAAGGGTTACTTTTTCTGTTTCTACAATTAACCCCCACTTTAGTGAGAGGATGGACCTACTTCAAACTAGCACTAAAGTATCTGATCATGCAACCAAGAGTGGTCTGGATGTAATAATTCTTGATAAGATGAGATAACAATAATCAAGAGGGATGATCAAGCCCCCAAAATCACAATCCCATTGAAAATCAAACATGAATGCAAAGGAACACACATGATGATGAGAAAATATGGAAGAAAGCTTTGATCATATTTCTTAGCCCGTTTGGATCAGATCTAGGCTATTTTTTTGAAACAATAAATGTGTACTCACTATGGGGTGACATAACTTATGGATTTCCACTGGCTGAGAAGACCCAAGTATACTCACTCTAGGGCCACAAAACTTTTGGTTGTCCACGGGGTGAGAAATCCACAACATACTCACTCTAGGGCCATAAAACTTCTAGTTGTGCATGGGGTGAGAAATCTCGAAAGGTGGCTATGGGGAAAGTTATGCCCCAAAATGAGCTTCCTACTCAAGCATATCAAAGTTATACCTCCTGATAAATTTAATAAGGCACCACAAAGACAATTTCATTTCATGCTTCATGAGACAAGCAAAGCTTCATATGCTTAGAACTCATAAACAAATACAATGACACCATAGGCATGCAAGCTATGTTATGTAAGGTTTCCATGTAAATGAAAAATGCAACATGTAAAGGAGATGTTCAACTGAATCTCATTTAGTTCTTACGAGTTCTATAACTTAGGGAACATTTTGTCTAATGTCTCCAAGAGAGAACCAATCAAAGAATTAAATATTCAAAACATAGGGGATGCAGTGTATCACACTAGGCCACCAAGAGGAATGTAATATGCTAAGATAGATCACATTCATGAAAGAAATCGCACCCAATGTCATCTACAAAGTGACAAATGCATCGTATAAAGTAACAAGGTTGCACTAAGAACCAAGAAAAAAGAAAAATGAAAATGAATAATGACAATGTATGGCCCCACTTTAAAGGAATTGCTACACACCATTATGTGAGCAATTACTTTAAAGTAGTGAATGGAAAATAAAAAAATAACAAGACATGAGAGCCAACTTGGAAAGCCCCTATGCCAAGTCATACATTTCCGAGAAAGGTTGTGTCATGTGAAGGAAAAGGAACAAAAGAAAGAGGGGTTTCCCCCCAAAAGAAACACACCAAAGACATAAGGGATCTATGGATTTGGGGTCAGTATGTTCATTGCTGCAATGTTTTTATTAAAGAGCTTGAAACTGTCATCATTCCCCAAATACACATAGAACTGGAAGATGACACAAAGAGAACAAAATAAATAGAAAAATAAAATCCATTTTGGGTCAACATGGAAGAAACATTGTGATGTCAATGATTTGCGTCATCCCCAAAAGGAAAAACACAAGCAAAAAGAAAACAAGAAGACAAAAAAAAAAAGAAAAAGCTTTTGGGTCAACATGAAGGAGACATTTTAGTCTCAATGCCTTGCATCATTCCCAAAAGGAAAAACACAAAACAAAGGTGAAAAATAAAGTAAAAGGACCATTTGGGTCAACATGGAAGAGACATAGGTCATCTTGATGCTTTGCGTCATCCCCAAAAGGAAAACAAAAAATAAAAGCAATGTATGACATATAGAAGAATGAAGGTACAAATACAAGAATTTGATAAAGAGAGGAGAACATCAAATGTCACATTATGGGGGGAACATGATGCACACATAGAAAAGAAAGATACTAGTAATGCAAAGGAAAGTAGACCATCAAGCAAGTAATCCACCTCTCAATATTAATTAGTATAAGCAGAAGGTAAATAACACAACTAAGGGACAAGGACAAATGTATTACTAGGACAAGGCTAGTAACTTCTTTCCCCCCACTTAGTGCAAGGAAAGAATGAGCTAAGATAGGTGATGAGAAATGGTCATGTAATAGTGAGAAGAGAATATTCTACAACTATTATATGATAAAGGGAATTGGTAATGACTTAAGGATTTATTGGATAGAAATTATCACCATCAAAATGATCAATACTTGCTCAAAATTTCTTTTAATTGGTGGCACTCATCACTTCAATGTCCTAGAACACAATGATATGCACAATGTGGAACATTAGAATCTTTAGGGTAGATTACCAAGCTATTCATAGGTGGTAATAATAAGGGTTTATTATTTAGGAGAATTTGCAGTTTCCTTTCACATTCAGGTGGGTGATGGAGAGGAAATTTTATTTTTTTCAACTTGTAAGGTCATTTGCATTTACTAGATTCACCCTTTTCATGGATTGAAGGAGGAAGAGGGCCCATGGGGATCCTATCATCCTTGTTAGTGGTATCATGTAAGGGTTGTTCACATGGAAGGAGGACATTCAAATCGATGGGGGAATCAAAGATCATTGTGCCATCATCCTGAAGTCTCCAATATTCAAAAGTAGGCTTGTTTTCATGAGGAGGATCTTGATATCCTAACCCTATTGTGTTTTCATTCAAGTTGTTCTTTGTTCTAAAAGTTGGTGAATGTTATGTTAGTTGTTGTGTCACAACCTTGTTTGCTTAAGGTGCTAAAAGCCATGCCATATGTTTCTTCAAGGTTGGTTGGTGTGTTGGTAATTTTGTTATCATAGAATGGTTGAGGAGTTGCATGGTTAGAGAAACTAGGTTCACCTATTGGAGGGAATTTAGGTTTGAGTCATTTGTTTCAGAATGTAGGTATCCAAATTCAGCAGGAGGTGAGACTATACAAAGATCTTGTTGTTTCATGGATGGATAAAAGGATGCATTGGCTTCAAGGTTTTCAAGGAAATCTTTTAAGAACTTATTCATGCTATCATCATCTTCTCCAATGGTTTCAACAACACAAGGAGGAAATTCATGAGGAGTTGAAGGAGCATGAGGAAGCTCAAGGTCATTAGGATCAGTTCCAAATGCACAATTTGACATGTCTACTAAATATTTTAATGACATCCAAAACTTATTAAAGAAAAAATCAATGATGAAAGTAAACTAAATACAATAAAAAATAAATCTGGAAAGTATGACAGAAAACAATCACAAAAAAGAGAAATGTAGAAAATGTACAAAAAATGCGAGAATTTTTAGTGCAAAATGTGTAGGACTAAGTCTTCTAGTGTGGTGAATTAGTCCCATTGAGGATTTTTTTGAGTTTTTTCAAAAATTTTGAATGAAATTTTGTGTCTTTTTGGTGTACATATGTAGCTACAACATGAAAATGCAAATCTTTTGTTGTTTTCAATGCAAAAATGATACAAAAATGCAAGCTATTTGAGATTCTCAGTAATGCAATTTTTAAAACCCTAGGATGCAATTTAAACAATGCAACACTTGATGCAATGCTAATGCAAAGTAAACGTACAATGCCCTTGAAATTAGAAGCAAATATGTTCAAATTTTGGGTTCACCAAAATGTAAACAATGATTTTGGATTACCGAAGGTTACCTTTAACTCTTCTAGGTTTTTCACCAAAATGGAGAGGAATTTGGTCCAAAATGCTAATTTCTACACTCAAGAGTAATGTAAATGTAATGAAGTGTATCTAATTATGATGTACTAATGCAATAATCTAAAAGAAAGATGATTTATTGGTGTTAAACTTAGGAAATGCAAAGTGCTGGAAAATACATCGTGATATGCAAAAACACCTAAAAATGCAAGAAAATGATGAAATAATTAAACAAACCTAGAGAGCTCCACATGTAATCTAAAATATGACATGGAGAGGCTCTGGAATCCTACAAATTTGACTGGAAATGTTGACTAAGACACTTACGCCAAGCTAGGTGACTTAGTCCACCTATAGATTTTGGGAAGTTCGGGACATGATCCTATAGCTTCAGGTCTGCACTTGCTTCCTTCATAGGTGTTTAATCTTGATTCTATAGAAAACAAGCTAAAAAGAGTCTCCAGGCCTCAACTAGGGTTATGTTGACTTCAATGGACTGTTGACCACTTTTTGACACCAAACTCTTTGATAAATCTATATACAAAGTTTGAAAACACACATGCAAAGAGGGGGAAAAGGGTTAAGGGTTAGAGTAGTCAAACCCCACTTTTGTAATCCAACCTTATGAAATGAAATGAAATGAGAAGAGAATGATAAATAAACAACATACAATGTCATAAACTTACCAAACCCTTGATTTAGAAATCTAACGATATGTAATGAAGTGCTCGAATGGATGACTTGATTATGTTTAGAATGCTTGAATTCTTGAAATATTGAATTTGTAATTAGTTTTGAGATTGCAAGAGATTAGGTGATGAAAAATGAGGAGAAAAACCCTTATTTATACTTGATTTTCCTAAACTTCCCACAAATAACACATCACAGGTTAACCTCAAGGAAAGAGAATAAAATCCCACCAGAAAATTGAAATAATTTTGATTTTTGTGCAAAATAGGACTAATTCACCCCTATTGGTGACTTAGTGCTGGACTTAAGAAATTTAAATGGGTGTCAGGAATCAAAGTGCATTAAATGATGTCTAATGGGAATATCCTTAAAAACACACTTAAGAATGGTTGGAAAGTGCATTAAGGAGACATTTAAATATGAGAAAGGGTTGAATTAATGATGACAAGTCTAGAAATGTATAAGAGTTTGTTACAACTCTTTACAACACTTTGAAATAAGACTTGGTAAGTGATAAAAAGGAGTTATTTAAGTGAATTATGATGAAAGGGTCCTAGAAACATGTGAAAGTGGGTTACAACACTTTGAAACACCTTTACAAGACATCTTAGAAGTTTTAATGGTTCACAAGGGTCCAAGACCAAATGTTAATGTGTTGCCCACATTACAACATCAATTCTAGGAAAAATCAAGCCAAAGTCCGCTAGGAGGGCCTAAACATGAGAAAAAGTAAAAGGGTTACTTTTTCCATGTCCACAAAAATTAAGAAAGTGTTGGAGATTAAGGAGGATGAGAATGAGAGGAAAAAACCTATATTTATACATGATTATACAAAATTTCTCAAAATTACCACATCACAGGCTGACCTTAAGGCTTAGAAAATAATATCCTGCCAAAGTTTTGAAATAATTTTGATTTTTGAGCCATATGGGACTAAGTCACCCCTAGTGGCAACTTGGTCCGACTTAAGCATTTCAAGTGGGTGTTAGGAATTAAGGTGTATTAAATGATGTTTAATGGGATTATTTTAAAAAATACACTTAAGTAGGGCCTATAAGTGTATAATGGGGCCATTTAAACATAAGAAAGGGTCATATTATTTATAAAAATCCTAGAAAAGTGTGAAATTTTGTTAAAACACTTTACAACACTTTGAAATAAGTCTTGGTAGGTGATAAAAAGTGGTTATTTAGATGGATTATATTAATAAGGTCCTAGAAAAGTGTGAAAGTGTGTTACAACACTTCACAACACTTATGTAAGGAACCTCTTAAATTATTTTAATTTGCTAGGGCCCAATACCTAATGTGAATGTGTTATTCACATTAAAACATTAAATCAAGGAACAAATAAGCCAAGGTCACAAGAAGGACCCAAACGAGATAGAAAAAGTAGAAGGGCTACTTTTTTGGTGTCCACATTTAGCCCCCACTTTAGTGAGAGGATGAACTTCAAACTCTTACTAAAGTAGACCCATACAAAATCAAGAGGGGTTCCATGAACTAATGCTAGCAAGATGGGACAACAATGATCAAGAGGGGTGATCAAGCTCCCAAGATCAAGATCTCATAACAAACTAGCATAAGTGTGAAGGGAACACACATGATATCAAGAATAATGACAAGGAACACATAGAAAATGCAAAAGATCAAGCTTCGACTATTTTTCTAACATGATGTGGATCAAATCTAGGTTGTTTGTCTAGAAAAAAGTATACTCACTCTTAGTCAATGGAACTCATGGCTATCTGTCGGGTGAGAAGGCCTAAAAGGTGAGAAACATACACTCATGGCTAGTATGTACTCACACTCACGTAGGTAGCTATGGGGAAAGTCATGCCTTAGAATGGGCTTCCTGTTCAACCATGCCAAATTTATACCCACTGATAACTTTAATAAGGCACCACGAAATAAAATTACTTTTGGAGCTTCACGAGACATGAACAACTTCATATGCTTGGAGCTCATGAAAAAACATGATGGCTCCAAATGCATGTAGGTTGTGTTATGCAAGGTATCCATATAACAAATGGAAAATGCAACATGTAAAAAAAATTCAAAGGAGTCTTTCTTAGTTCATGTGAGGTCTTTAACTTAGGGAACATTGTGTCTAATGTATCCAAGAGAGGACCGATCAAAAGATAGAAAATTCACAACTTAGAGAATGTAATGCATTGCATCAAGCAACCAAGAGGAATGTAATATGCTAAGATAGATCACGCTCATGAAGGACACTACACCTAATGTCACCCATAAAGTGACAAATGCATTGTATGAAGTAAGAAGGTTGAAATAAGAACTAAGAAAAGGAAAAATGCAAATGAATAATTTCAATGTATGCCCCCACTTTAAAGGAATTGTTGAACACCATACTATGAGCAATTACTTTAAAGTAGCAAATGAAAAATGAAAAAAGAAGAAAGACATGAGAGCCAATCTGGAAAGCCTTATGCCTAGTCATATGTTTCTTAGTAAGGCTACATCATGCAAAGAAAGATAAAAAGGAAAAGAAAGGGCTTTCCCCCAAAATGAAAACACCAAACAAATAAAGGATCTATGGATTTGGGGTTAGTATGTTCTTTTCTAAAATGTTTTGTTATAGAGCTCAAAACTGTCATCATTCTCCAAATACATAGAACTAGAAGAATGACACAAAGAGAGCGAAAATTAAAAAAAAGGAAAAATATTTTGGGTCAACATGGAAGAGACATAGTGTGTCTTGATTCTTTACATCATCCCTAAAAGGAAAACACAAGAAAAAGACAATGAATAAGAAAAAGAACTTTGGGTCAACATGAAAGAGACATGAAAGTCTCAATGCCTCGTTTCATCCCCAAAAGGAAAACTCAAGAAAAAAACAAAAAACAAAATAAAATAAATGCATGACACAGAGAACAATAAAGGTACAAATAGAAAAAATTTCACAAAGAGAGAGAACATAAAAGAAATAGCATGGGGGATCACGTTACGTACATGTAAACACACAAAGGAAAAAGAAAAAAGAAAATGCAAAAGACTAGTAAAGCAAATGTGATTCAATTGTCAAGCAATTCATTTATCTCCCAGTCATTTCCATGATATGTCAAGGATGGCCAATTGGCCAAAGGGACAAGAGAAAGTACCAAACTAGGAGAAGCACTGGGTTCAACACTTTGTATAAGAGATTTTTAGTTTAAATGCATGGAAGAGGAAAATAATGTGTTCAAATCATTATACACCTCTTCTTCAATTTTGGAAATCTCATCATTGCCATCCAAATTAATCACAATAGAAGGACGAATGATAATTTCCAATGAAGAGTGTAACTCTTGTTGTGATTGTTGTATTGGATTGATTTTTTGTGGTTGTGGAGGTGGGTCATCATGCATTGCTTCTGTCAAGTGTGGATTTTGATTTTATTTGTTTTCTTCTTCATGTAACTTGCGAGTAAGGGAAAAATTTCTATGCCTATGCTCCCTATCTCCTTAGTTTCTTTTGTTTTTTTTGTCGAATTGTGTTTATCAAGGAGTGGGTTGATCAACCATAGGTTTCTTTTCTTCCCTAAGGGGAGGAAAAGAAGGAACCATGGAAGGTTGGTCATTCACTTTATCCTTTGCTTTGTAAACTTGTTTTATTTGAGGAGGCATGAAGGAGTTACATTTATTGTATCATGGTCTCTTGGATGATGTCAGGGAAGTTTATGGTGTTGGTTGGTCTTGGTTTTTTGGATCTTGTTTAGGTTGAACCATGGTTTCATCTAGGATAGGAGTGTCAGAATTAGACAGGAACATGTCGTGGAGAGACAATTCTGCTATTTCCTTTGCTTTGAATTTTTGGTAAGCTATGAAAAATAAGTCTTGTCGAGGCATTATAAGTTCCATGGGCTCGGGCCAAAAGTATTCTAAGGAAAATTTTCCTTTGGAAGATAAGGGATTAAAGTTGCTATGATGGACAGTGAATATTTCATTATCAAATGGAGACTTTAAGAATTTATGTATAACCAAAGGGACAACTTTCATTGAGTGAAGCCATGGATGGCCTAGCCGCAAACAAAACTAGTATGATTGTGGGATGATGGAGAATGTGACATTGAATTTTTTATCTTAGTTGTAATGGAAGGACGATTGATCTTATCGTAGGGAAAGAAAAACCATTGTGTGTCTTGATCCATGCTTTTGGTTTATCATAGTCATCTTGATAAAGGTCATGTAATACTAAAAATTCCTCAGAGATCATGTTCTCTCCATAGGGGAGATGTATTAGTATCCCATTAGTGGGCTTGTTATAGATATAGCTAGCTATGTAGAGAGGACCATCGAGTATATTTTTAATTATGTCCTAAGAGGTGAAAACAATCTCAATATATTTCTTAGGTTTTCCCTTATGAGGGATAATGTTTATCACACCTACCATTTCATCCATAGGATTAACATGGGTAACATGCGGGATAGCATCAGGATGTTCATTATCGACATTCATCACATCATTCATTGTAGTTTCACTAGCTTTGAAAAATGAAATATTATGTTTGGGAATTAGATCTGTGAGAGTTTGCAAGTTTTGATTTGGATGGGCAACATCTACTTATTACCTTGATCATTAACACCTGCAATGGATAGATGGCCAGACTCAATGATTTCATGCACAAGATGTTTAAGATGCTTACAATGTTCCATTTCATTCCAAATTTTTTTATGATAATGGAAATAAGCATTGGATTTAAAGTTAAGAGGTAAAGGCTTGGTAGAATTGGGTGCTTTGACAACAATAAAGGTAATCGTTTGTTGTTGTAAAAGTTGGGACATTGAGTTATGAAGGGTGTCAAGTAAAGGTGTGAATTTTCTTTTTGAATCTCCATAACTAAAGGGAACCATGGTTTTAACAATTTCTATTTGGTTTTTGTTATTTTGAGTTGGTTGTTGATGGGAGTTGAACTATAAGAACCATTTTTTTCTTTCTAAATGGTTGATAATTATTTTGGTTAGCGGACTAAAATTTCTCAGTTTGGCTAGAAGTGGACTTTGTATCTCGACTACTAACTGAATTGTGATAATCACAAAGGGAAGTACACAAGTTCATGAAGGAGGGGAATTTCATCATAGTGAGTTTGTCCTAAAGTTTAGTTTGCAATTTTTCTATAAACATCTTTTGAAGGTGCGGGCCAAGAATCTTGACATTGATTTGGGAATAAAGTGATTGATAGTGTGAGATAAAATTAGTTATCTTTTCTTCCTTGTTTTTCTTGCATCTCATCAAATCAGCCAAGGTCTTCTTGGGAGTCATATGAACTTGGAAATTATTTATAAATGCATCGACAAGTTCATTAAATTAATGTATTGAATTTTTTGGCAAAGATGAACACCATTCCAAGGTAGTGTCTTTTAAAGTCCTAGGAATTGGGGATGCTAATAGGAATTAACATTTTATCATCAAGGACAAAGTCACTACATAAGGTTATATAGGAATTAACATGGTTAGAATGATCTCCCTTCCCTCCATATTTATCAAATCTAGGAATATCTACTCCTTGAGGCATCAACATTCACAATATTTCCAAAGAAAATGGGCTTCTTCAAACATGATAGGTGGGTGGTCCATTCTGATTTTGGTTTATGGTGGAGATTTATTTTTGCATGGATGAAATAGTTTGGAAAATTTGGGTTATGACAGGGTCATTGGTGATGGAGTGTATGTAGTTGTAGGGAAAGTGAATGGAATGCTTATAGATGGTATTGTAGAAGAGGATAGAACATGTGATGCCACATAGGAATTGGGGATGCTAATAGGAATACTCAGGGAAGGAATCACATTACTAACTTTTTGCAGTGTTGTTATGACTTGAGAAGTGGTATAGGTAGGTATTGAGGCTATGGTTGAGGGAGGAGGATTTTGAGGTCCGCCTTGGCTTACCACATTGTTTGCTGGTTGAGGAGAACTAGAGGTTGAAGGAAGATATTTTGTATATATCTCAACTATTTTTTTCACAACGTCCAAGCCATCTTCACTTTCAAGCATGTGATGGATGTTTTCTATGGTAGGAATTAGAGTGGATGAAATGTTTTCAAGGCTTACTTGATGTTGGAGATGTGCTAAGTCCTCATGAATGTGAATTATTTTGTCTTGTGGGATATGATCATTTTGTCTGTCAACTTGCATGTTATTGGAAGGAAAAGAGTTGCTAAGGGTATTATCCATGCTAGTGTAATAGTTGCAATACTAGGAGTGGAAGCTTTAGATAACCCAAGATCCAGAATGAGTGTGTTATCATGGGATAACATGAGTCTCAAACTTCTTCTCACTAAGGTATTAGCAATAAGATTCCAAACACTCCTGCAAAGGTCTCTAAATGTAGGGTGAATGCAAATGCAATGTAAACTAACAAGAAGAAAATGCTTAAAACTAAAATTCTAGAAAGTAAAACTAAAATGAAAAAACAATAAACAAAAATTGTAGATTAAATGGCAGAAAATGCAATGAAAAATATGCAACTGGACTAAGTTGCCCAGGGTGGCGAATGAGTGGATAGGTAGTGAGTTTTTGAAATTTTTTAGAATTTTTGAAGTGATTTTTATGCTTTTTAGGTATTTAGATGTAAATATAATATGAATATGCATAATTTTATTGATTTTTAATGAAAGGAAATACACAAAATGCAAGCTAGATGAGATTTTCACTAATGCAAGTTTGAAAATCCTAGGATGCAGATTAAACAATAAAAAATTAAATACATTATAATTCTAGAATGTAAATGCACTTGAAATTGGAAATATAATGTTCTAAATTTAGGTTCACCAAAATGTGAATAAAGAAAATGGAGTCACAACTTCTTTTATCCACACATAAAAGGGGAATGAAGGAAGAGGAATCTAATTTTGCAAAGTTCACATTCAAGAAAAATTTCGTGAGATTCCAATGCAATAAAGATTGAAATATGTTAAAGGAGATTATTCATAAGGCTGTAAATTGATCATGAAGATAAACTAATAATGAAAAACTAAGAAAAAATAAATGTTTGAAAACACAATGTGATATGCAAAATGACCTAAATATGCAAACTATAATAGAAATTAATGAAACTGGAAAGTGATGGAGAGGAGCTCTAGAATCTTGTAGAAATCACTATCGAAGCCTACTCGAACACTTATGCCAAGCTGGGCGACTTAGTTCTATTTTAGGGAAATTCTATCAAAACAAGTTTTAGCCAAAAGGGTACTCAAAACTACAAAACCACTTTTCAGGCCTGGCAGTGAGACTAATTTTCCACTAATGGTGACTTAGTCCACTTCTAAATTTTGGGAATTTTGATGCAAGCAAGGTGGTGATACCACACTATCCAACCTAATTTGATCATACTTCAACAAGGAAACAACTTTCACAACACAAATCTCCCAAATTGTCCCAAGACAACACCAATAGGCTTCTAGCCTTCAAAGATCAACAAATGGAGATATATTTAAGGGAATGCCTTTCAAATACCTTTTATACACCCTATAAGACTCATAACATCACCCCACACAACATCCCAATAGATTCATCAATACTTCTTTGACATAAAATAGCAATCCTTTAGACTGCCCTGTTTTAAAGGCTACTAAATTAGCCCTATTTTCCAAAGGAGGTCCCTCCAAATCATCAAATTTTCACTGAAAATCTTTAGGAAGTCACAAATTTTCTATCAAAACTCCAAATTTCAAAATCTATTCTCACTTTCAAGACTCCTAGGGTGTTGATTTAGCAAACCCTCACATTTCTTGCATAAAGGCTACGGTTTTATGAAAATAGCATCACCTGGGATTTTTAGACACAATCAGAGAATCCAACACTCTCTAAATACTCTACACATGGTCACAAAACCATCCCTTTGATAGAATCATCAATATTTTGACAAAACCCCTCATTGATACCTTCACTTCACATGGAAAGCAACATTACTCTGCCCTAGGGCATCAAAAGTTTCCACTAACAACTTAAATCCTCTACACTCAATATCATGAGAACACCTTATTTGCAATATATTGGACCCATTCCATGAGACATAGTTGGAACATACAATGGAATGGGTCAGTTCCCCATTTTAAGTGACAAACAACCCTTTAAAACAGTGTAAACATGGCTACAACAAATATTAGAAGAAAAAATTCACCAAACATAATGATAGACCCTCAAAATTTATGCAATGGAAAGTTAGAAAAATCCTCTACATAACACAACAAGTTACAAACCAATTATTTCTTGTATGAGTCTGTAGACATCTTGCAAAGATTAAGAAAATAGGAAAATGTGTAGAAACAACTTTATATTTTATTAGAAATCTTCAATTCATTCTTCAACAACAACTTGTTCATGCCTTATTGAGGCCTTAAATACATTTTGAAACAAAAAAAAAACTTCCCATCATACCTAACTAACTTTCAGATTCTTAACCCTTAACACTCCCTAAAAATTACATTTTTTCCAATTTTGCACCTAACAACATTTTGTATTTTGTGCAACTTTTACAAACTCAACACCTAAGACACTATACCACCCAAATACATGATAAATGGTATTTTTAGACCTTATTTAGATTAATTAAACTCAAAACACCCATATTCTATCCTTGACTCACCCTATGACCAATAAAATGAGAAAATTTTAACAAAGGTGTTTAGGTGCTCCTGCACCAAAATTCAAAGGTACAATCTATAACTCTCAGTTTGCACTTCAGCTCCTAATAGGTTTCTGGATCCGAAACTAAAAAAATCTGACCTATAGTTGTTCTCCAAGATTTTTTTAGGTTTTTGACCTCTTTGAATGACTTTGAAAAATTGTAATGGATCCAAAGTGCTGGAATACTCTTGTAGAAAAAAATGCTTGAATGCAAAATCACTTGATTGCTTGATTAGAAAATTAAAAAAGTGTTGGAGATTAAAGATGATGATAATGAGAGGAAAAAACCTATATTTATACTTGATTATACAAAATTTCTCGAAACTACCACATCACAGGCCAACCTCATGGCTTAGAAAATAATACCCGCTAGAATTTTGAAATAATTTTAATTTTTGAGCCAAATATGACTAAGTCACCCCTCATGGTGACCTGATCCCACTTAGGAATTTTAACTGGGTGTTGTGAATTAATGTGTATTAAATGATGTTTAACGAGATTATTCTCAAGAATACACTTAAGTGGGGTTTGTAAGTGTATAATGGGGCCATTTAAACATAAGAAAGGGTCATATTATTGATGAAAAGCCTAGAAAAGTGCAAAATTTTATTACAACACTTTGAAATATGGCTTGGTAGGTGATAAAATGAGGTTATTTAGGTGAATTATATTAATAAGTTCCTAGAAAAGTGTGGAAGTGTGTTACAACACTTCACAACACTTAAGTAAGGAACCTCTTGAATTATTTTAATTTGCTAGGGCCCAAGACCTAATGTGAATGTGTTATTCACATTGCAACAATAAATCAAGGCACAACTAAGCGAGGTCACAAGGAGGACCCAAATGAGATAGAAAAAGTAGAAGGGTTACTTTTTGTATGTCCACAACATCAAATTCGGCTTCATTTCCCCCTTGTGCCCATGGTTCATCATTATTAATTCTCCTTGGATTTTGACCAACACCAGCTCAAGTTTCTCTTCCCATTGCCATTTATAATTCTTGATTAATCATACTCATATTAGTTTCCTTCTACGTTTTGAGATTTTTTAAAAAATAACTTTATAAATATAATTGTGTGAGTCATAGTAAGCTCAAGGCCTAGTTTTTGAACTTGGGACTTGTGGGTTATGGGCTCACCACACTTTCGCTTATTCCTTCTCATATTTCTATTTTTTCTTTCCTTGAGTCATTAGATTCTTGGGTAGGCTAGTTAGCAAATCTCACATGGTATCAGAGCCACATTTGAGTTGTGGGTTAGCAATCCTTCAGGAAATATAAGAGTGTAGAGTTTTTTTTTCATAGCACTGAGTATGCTTTTCTCTTTCATCCTTCGATGATTTGGAGAATCAGAAATGTGTGAGGAAAATATCAGTTTCTTGGGGGATTCATATTTGCAGGTTTTTTGAAGCTTCCTAGAGAGAATATGAGCTCTTGATACATTCAAATCTACACTTTATTTCACCTGAAATGGACACCAAAGGTTAGATTTACAACAATTTGAAGTGGGAGGTTCATTGCCAAATCTAGCAAGGAACCATCATTTCAGAGAATTTTGGGTCAAATTTGACCTTTCCATCATGCTTAGAAGGCTTGAAAACCATAAAATAAACTGTCAAAATGTCGATTTTGGACAAAGTTGCCAAGTATAGCAAAAAAAATTGTCCAGGAAGCCATTTGACCCCCATGAACAATCCAATTAAAAATTAATATTTTATTTGTTTTCAAACAATTTCCTATTTATTTCAAAAAAATAAATAAACATATTTTTTAATCTTTTAATAAGAAAATTTTGAAAAATAAAATAAAATTTGATTTCGTTAAAAATTGTGAAATTATATTTCATCAGATATTTTATTTTCTTTTTAAAAAATCAAAAATTAAAATTTTTCAAAACAAATAAATTGTTAAATTTTTTGATAAAAAATTCATTGAAATTAAAAAAAAAAAAAATTGTTGTGCATATTGTGCAAGTACATAGTACCTCCACAACCTACACATTAAGGTACATAGGTACCAAGGTACCTACATATCCTGCACAATAGATGATATGTAGGTACCTTGGTACCTATGGCCCCCTACGAGCAGCGTAGTACGTGTGCTTGCACATGTTTTGGCCTTCGGGCCCTTTTAATTTTTTTTTAATATTTTTTAAAATATTATTATTATAACTTAAAAAAAAACATGCACATGATTAATTCAGACGAAAATTTTATTATTTTTTAAGATTTTTCAATATTAAAATATATTAAATTTGAAATCCACCAATAGCTTTGGCCAAATTTTTATATAATTTTTTAATATTTTTAATTAATGAAATATAAAATTTCAATTCCATCAAAGGTACAATTTTTTAATAATTCTATAATATTTTTTTATTTAAAATAAATCTATCTCATATCTGCTAAAACTAGAGGAGCATTTAACGATGGCTAAATCAGAGGTTAGTTAACTTTTTCTAGTGGACTGCTATATTTGGCAGAGTTTCTAGCAAATATCTAATTTTGGTGGACCACTAAATTTGGTGGCAGTTCCACTAAATTTGGTGGAAAATTTTCACCCCCTCTCCATTGATGCAATGATTTTTCAAAGCCAAATTTGAACACTCATAACTTGGGCTCTCAATCTCCAAATTTAGTGTTTATTTATTTATTTGGGCTAATTTTTCATGCTCTACACATTGGTTAAGATGGTTTCAAATTTTTGCACATGGATTTTTTCATCAATTGTTAATTCGTAGGGAGGACACCTCACTATTTTCATTTTACAAACTTCAAAGTTGCATAACTTTTGCATACGACCTCAAATCAAGTTGATTCTTGTTTTGAAAGTGCATGATTTATTGTGTACTTCAAATTAATGTTATTTATTTCATATGAAATTGAACCGAATATATACTTTTAACATATGCTCATTTTTTGAGGATTTGTAAAAGCATTGAAATCCATAAATCTATAACTACACTAAATATAATGTGCCAAATCATTTTTTCTAGGGGGGATTCCTTAATTGAGTAAAGAAAGGGGGGTCTCTTTTTGTCTTTGTGCTTGAACATCTCTCATACTTTGTTCTCTATTTTTCCTTCACTATGGGTACATTTAAGTTTCCATTGCTCACACCCTACAACTACAACACATGGAATCAAAATGCATGCAATGCCTTAATGGAACTAGGATATACACGTTATGTTGAGAAGAAGGTAACTGAACCCACAAATGATAAGGAAAAGCTACTCTGGAGGTTTGAACATACAAAAGCTCTTTGTTGTCTAAGGAATATTTTTCTCTTGATATAATGTTTTAGATTGAAGAATGCAAAGATTCACATGATGCATGGGATAAATTAAAAATCTCTATGGTACAATTGATGAAGTTAATGGTTATCAAATTGATAATGAATTAATGATTCCTGATCCAAATTCTTTTGATAACATCCAAGATTATGTAACAAAGGTCAATGACCTTAGAGTACAATGTAAATCATGTGTCTTAGAGAAGAAAGGCATTCAAATTGTCTACAAAAAACTTGGACCTGAATTTGCAGCTTTTGTTTCTAGCTTTTACACTCATAGGTTTACAATGAAATCCACATTCACTTCACCTTATTTTGCTTCATTTTATAAAATTTTGTTGCAAGAACAAGGAAAGATTCTTTCCATGGGTCTTCATAAGCCTTTACACTCACAAGCTTGATGGTTGGTCAACCAAAGGGTTAGAAAGAATCAAGGAAACCTAACCAAAAAAAAAAGTAGTTCAAGAAAAAGTCACCAAGAGATCAAGCACAATCATCTTCTATAACAAAATTTTACTCCAATTCCTCCTCTTCAAAGGGGAATTTACAAAAGAAGGAAACACCAACCTATAGCTACTACAAGAAACTTGGTCATGAGGAACATTCTTTTCATAAGAATCGAATTGATGATTTAAATCATCTTCTTAAAAAGAACAACATTAATCTACCTTCTTTTTTTGCTCAACAATCCTCTACTCCTTCCAAATCAGGTAAAGGGAAAGCAACTACAGTTGTTGCTATTGTTGATTCTTAAAAAGAGGGGATTCTTGACTTGGGTGCATCACATCACATGGGTTCTATTAAAGAGCAATTTTCTTTGTTGGAGCCTTGTTCTATGCCTCACATTCTCATTGGGGATGATTCTCCAATGGATGTAATTTGGAAGGGTTCAATTGATACTAGAAATGGTACATATGAGGATGTCCTTTGCATTCTTGATCTATCAACTAACCTTCTCTCCATCTACCAAATCATTCAGAATCTAGTAGAAAAGTTGAACTCACTTCAGATTCTATTAGCATCTAAAATATTGAAGATAATGCACTTGTTGTAGTTGGTAAGGCCAATCGTGACTCTCGCTTGTATGCTTTCTCTCATTTTTTACCTGATTCACATTCTACTACATTGCTCACCCATTCAAACTTTGTGAGAAAACTATGGCATGAGTGGTTTGGCCATCTCAACTACCGTTATCTTTAGCAACTCAACAAACAAAATATGGTCACACATCTTCCTCAAATCAATTTTTTTAATGGTGTATGTCCAATTTTTTTCTTGGGAAAACATCTAGAAGATAAGTTCAATAAAGGGAAGGCTTGGAGGGCTTTAGAAGTCCTTGAATTGGTTCATAGTAACTTGGAGGGTCCTTTTCCATCATTATATTTCACTAAGTCTCATTATTTTCTCACCTTCATTGATGACTATTCTAGATACACATGGGTCTAATTTCCTCAAAACAAAGTAGAATTCTTTGATATATTTCAAGAGTTTAAGGCTCGTGCTGAGAAGCAATCTAGAAAGTGTGTCTAAATTTTCCACATTGATAATGTCATAGAATATGTGAACGATCAATTTGAGAAATTTTGTACTCTTGAAGGGATTGATATTCAACATACTATTTCCTACACACCACAACAAAATGGTGTAGCTAAGAGGAAAAATAGGTCCCTAAAAGAGATGTTTGGTTGCATTATCAACACACACTCCCTTGCACCTTCATATTGGATGGAAGCTATACACTGTGCTACTCACATCTAAAATAGAGTTCCACATAAAGAATTAAATGTAATCACTCCCTTTGAATCTTGGTGTGGTAGGAAACCTATTTGTAAGAGAGGGGTAACAACCACATTCAAGGCCCCAGGTCATGGAGAGCTAAGAGTAGAAGGCTTCCCTAACTTACCTCAACTTAATGGGGTGTTAGGAAATATAGGATGAGAATGATGGGGACTATAAAGTTCAATCACTCTACAGCCCAAAATATAGGATGGGACTAGGCGAGCTGATTTTTGGGCTCAACATACTCCTTAGGAAGCTCCCTACCTGAGGACAAAAGCATGGTCTTGGGATGATAATGCGGCACACTAGCGTCTCTCAAGTGTGTTGGAATATGTACGACCAAAAAACTAAAGAGACAAGGTTAAACTTAGGAAAATAAGCTAATAGCCCAACTAACTAATACTAAAGGGCCAAAATAATGTTGTGACATAAATAAAATATGCTCTAATATGATAAAGTAAAAATGAAAGAGTTAGGGTGGCAAGAATGATCTCACAAAGGAATTTGTTTTCTATCTAGCTCTTGTAAGTGTGCCCACCACCTCCACCAAGAGCACTCAAGGAAAATGGAGGAGAAAATGAGAGTACTCGAGCCTCTGCTACAATGATTTTGTCCCATGCTTTCTCTATTGAAGTGATGGAGTGAAGTATTTGTTGCTATGGAGTGAAAAAGTGTTGCCTAGAAGTGAGTGCAATAGAGTGTGAAGCAGATGAACTAAAAGCTTGGAAGATCTAAAGTTGTGAAGAAGTTGAAATGCATGTAGAAGGAGGGAATTTGAAGGGGAGATGAAGAAAACATCCATATTCAAGTCGGTTAGCTAAAGGGGCGTTAAAAGTTGACTGCCAATGAGAAGTGTAACACCTCTACAGGTTTAGCTACAAGAATTTTCTAGGGATGTAAGCATACCACACAGATGTCTACAGATTGTGTGGGTGTCCCTAATAGAAATTCCCCACCAACACTCAAAAAAGTAACCAAGTGGAACAAATACAACAAGCTTATGTGTAATTAAGCCTCCAAACTTGATTTTCTAAAGTGGAGAAAGGAAAAAGGGGAATTTTCATAAGGGGTGCAAATTCACTCCTATACATTTTTCCCCCACTTAAGCGAGCATGAATACTGATGAGTGCTTCATTAAAGTAGATTGAAGAAGAGTAAGGTTAGTAATGTATACCTGAATCTTCAAGGAAGCAGAACACGATCTGATGAACCTATAGGTGCAAAGCAAGAAAAGGACTTCATAGCTTCTCAGAACTATGAAGCTGAAGAAAGAAAGCATCTTGTAGGCTCACAGACTTGCAAGGAGGAAACCCCCAAGATCTCTCACATGGAGGAAGCCCCATGAAGTAAGTTCCTTACAGGCTTGTAGACCTACAAGGAAAGTGTCCTCCAAGAACTCTCACATGGAGGATACCTAAGAAACATCCCCTAAGAACTCTCACATGGAGGAAGCTAGGAAAGTGGCGTATAGACCCACAGACCTACAAGGAAGGTGTTCTTCAAGATATCTCGCATGAAGGAAACCAAATAAAGTTCCTTACAGGCCCATAGACCTATAGGAAAGGTATCCCACATGATCTCTCACATGGAGGAAACCCAAAGAAAGCATCTTAAAAACCCATAGATCTGTAGGGGAGCTACCTCCAAGATCTCTCACATGGAGGAGGCTCAAAGGAAGTGCCCTATAGGCTCTCAGACCTAAAGGGAGGTATCCCCAAGATCTCTCACATGGAGGAAACCTAGGAAAGCAGACTCTATAGAGTCAGGAAGTGGCCACATAGGCAACTAAGTGGACAGTCACACAAACCATTGACAATCTAGAAAACTTTCAAAGGGATCCCTCAGGAACTCATCATGAAGAAGGGGTCCACTCAAGGGATGCAAAGTTTGAAAGAAAAATTTTTCTTTCTCAAATCAATTCATCATCAAGGTATCCTTTTGAAATATGTTCACTTCATCAAGTAATTTGAAAGGAAGAATATGGCCCCACGTGAGGGGAATGGAAAAGTTGTTACCCCTTAAGATGAAGGTTTTCAAGTCCTTTCTTTACAAACCCATGATGAGGGAAACATGTTCCATAAGGGTTGCAAGTTGAGAATGTGATTCTGAAGAAAGGTTTGTGAAGATTTTTCCAAAAAAATTTCATTGGAAATGAATATGTTTTCTAAAAATCAAAATGTTGAATAAAAGGTGTTGTCACACATGAGAGGGATAACTCAAGAAAATAAGAGAGAAATATAAAGAGAAAATAGAAGATAAAAACATGAACAAGGGGAATAACTACTTATAAATATATATATATATATATATATGTGTGTGTGTGTGTGTGTGTGTGTGTGTGTGTGTGTGTGTGTGTGTGTGTGTGTGTGTGTGTAGTAATAGTATATAAATGAATTGTCATCAACCCCCTACTATATCAGACCAAGTGAAGAATACATGAGAAGAACATGTAAAAATAAAAAATTGGGTCAACATGGAAGGGAAGCCTAAATGCCCCCAATGCTTTGCATCGTCCCCAGTTTATCAAAAATCAAGCACAAAAATGGAAGAATGATGATACAAATAGAAGAAGGTTTATGACACAAAATCCATGCCTATATCCAAGCACCAACAAGGGTGAAAAGGGTCATCCAAACACATATAGCATGATCATGAGGGAACACATCACAAAATACACACACATAGAAGAACAATAAGGGGCCTACTCCTAACATTGATCAACCAAGAGGTCATCCAATTCCCACTGTAGATCATCGTAGGGAGATGGAGCATGAGCCTGTAGTGGTGGGATGTTAAGAGGAGGAGCATCCATCCCTCCTACAACAAGGGCTAAGGAAGAATTCCTTGTAAGGTATTCTTTATCGAGCTCTTGTGGAGCTAGGGTTAGAGATTTCATGAAGATCGTTGAAAAGACCAAAAATTCATCCACAGAGTTAAACATGGATCCTATGGGAGTGTCATGTTTAACTTTAGTGGATAGGGTAGGCTATGCCTAAGATTAATCGCTAGGCTTTCTGAATGACTCGGGAGTGGTGATGAACTTAGGGGAAGCCATGAATGGTTCCATCAATAGGACAAAACAAGTCAAAACAGGACCACCTTGTGAAGAAGGTGGGCTCCTCTTACAACCTTCACTGCTAGAAGGACCAAACTCCACCCTTTTCTCCATTGAAGGAGATGAACTCCCCATGGACGAGGTTAGTGGTGCATAGGAAGAGGAGGAAAGAAATATAGAAAATACAACTGAGGTATTATTCATATCCATAGGTTTTTAATAAGGTAGGATATTCAGAACAAACATCAACAAAGGTGGATCCATTGAAGGAGTGATGAACACCTTCACCCCCTTTGGGATAGCCACATTCATACTCATGGTGAAATTTGGAAGCAATGCACAACTAGAAAAAAGAGAAGCAGAAGGAAGGAGAGAGAAAGACACTACAAAAGGCCTTGAAGCCTAGGTAGTTGTCTCTTCCTCCTTTCTCTGTGAGGTGGCTTGCTCAGCCAAGAGAGCCTTTCCCTGGTGCTTGCACTAATGCACAAGGTGGTTTCTATGACTCTTTGAGTTGGAGGATGGAGGCTGCGAAGGAAAAAAATCTCTTTCTCGACCATGGGAACATCCACTACAACCATCTTCAACAGAGGAATGAATTCCTGAATGTGAGTAGGAGGAGGAGATTGAGAAGCAGCAAGGGGAGATAGCTCAAGAGCCTCGATAGTGGGCCTCTTCCCATTCACTATTTTTTGAGAAAGAGTGGTTGGAGGCCATGGAGGTTGAGACAAAGAGGACTCTCCATGGGAGACCTTCTTCCCATTATACTGAACGGGTCTAGGTTTCGTCGACAGAATAGGAATTTTGAATACAAGATGCTTAGGATTTTTCCAAGTGAGCATCAGAGGGTTCTCTTGCAAAAGTGGAGTAGAATCTAATTGATACCATAGCAAAGTGAGAAGAAGCGTCAGACTGACCAGTGGAAGAGGAAGGAGGATCTTGGGACTACTTATCTTCTTCCTTCCTACATGCCTTAGCGGCATCACTGTCAACTTTTAAGCAAGCCCTATGGGAAATAGCATAAGATGATGGAGGGTATCTCACTTTTGGCCTTAAGCACCCCTTCTTATAATTCTGGTATGTTTGGTGTAGGAGGTCCTTCCTTGGAAGAAGAGGACTAATGGGCATAGGCCAAGAGTAGTCCAAGGAGTAGCTACCATGAGCAACTAGTGGTTTATAACTGGTGTCATGAATTACATGTATGAAACCCCCATGGATAAATTTTAAGCATTTATGCAAGACTGAGGGTACTGCATTCATGGCCACTAACCAAGAGATACCCAATTTCATTCTAAAGAGTTCAGACCCATGGATAATTTCAAACATGAACTTCACAGATTTAGGTCCAACCAAGATCGATAGGATAATACTACCCAAAGGGGGCACAAAAAGCTCATCATGCATGTGGATGGTTTTCATAGGTGCATCGTGCCCATCTTTATGTAAAAAAGTTAATCACCATGATCTCCTCAATTATTATGTTTATTGTTGACGTCAAGTCAATGAGAATACCCACTATGATGTTTCCATTGATCCACATTGGGATATAGAGAGGAGATGGTTCATTGTTAACACCCATCAATAGGTCCTATGAAGTGAAGGTTATACCAGTACTATTGTCCATAGGTTGCACAGAGGGGATAGGTTGATGCAGGGAGGCCATTATGCACACTAGATGATACCTTCACAAATTCCCTAAAGGTTAAAGGATAAGATAGTTACCAAATTAAGGTTTCATCATGCAACACCTTCGAAACCTTCCAACTATGACAACTAGGGGTTGCAGGTTGGGTTGTAAGGAAAAAATCTCATAACACTCACACCTAAAACACTCCTAGAATAGGAGGAAATGAACTATTAGTATCAAAAAATGAAATTGAAATGGTTCGCATTAGGTTCACCAAAAATGTAAGAGAGGGGTACCAACCATGTTCAAGGCCCTAGATCATGGAGTCCAAAGAGTAGAAGGATGCCCTAACTTACCTCAGCTTAATAGGGTGTTAGGAAATGCGGGATGAGAATGATGAGGACTATAAAGTCCTTTAATCACTTTATAGACCCAAAATATAGGACAGGGCTAGGTGAGTTGGTTTTCAAGTTCAACAATACACCTTAGGAAGCTCTCCACCCAAGTACAAAAGCATGGTCCTGGTACAATAGCACAACATGTTGGTGTCTCTCAAGTCTGTTGGCATCCATACGATTAGATAACTAAAGAGACAAGGTCAAACTTAGGAAAAAAAGCTAACAACCTAGCTAACTACTAGTAAAGGGCCAAAACAACACTATGACATAAATACAATATGCTCTAATAAGATAAAGTAAAAAATTCAAGAGTTAGGGTGGCAAGAATGATCTCAAAAAGGAATCTGTTTTCCAACTAGCTCTTGGAAGCACACCCACCACACCTCCACCAAGATCACTTGAGTCTAATGGAGGAGAAAATGAGAGTACTCGTGCCTCTTCTGTAATGGTGTTATCCCAAACTTTCTCTACTAAAGTGATGGAGTGAAGTAGTTTTTTCTATGGAGTGCAAAAGTGTTGCTAGAAGTGATGGAATGCAAGAAGCGAGTGCAAGAGAGTGTGAAGAATTTGAACTAAAATTTTGGAAGATCTGAAGAAGTTGTGAAGAATTTGAAAACATGTAGGAGGGAATTTGAAGGAGAGATGAAGAAAATGGCCATATTCGGATTGGTTAGCTGAAGGAGGCATTACAAGTTGACTACCAATGAGAATTGTAACGCCTTTGTAGGTTCAGCCACATGAATCTACTAGGGACACAAGAACATCACGCGAATGTCTTCATGTTGTGCAGGCATCCTAGATAGAAATTCCCCCACCAACACTCAAAATAGTCACCAAGTGGAATGAAGTTAGTAGGGTTATGTGTAATTAAGCCTTTGAACTTGTTTTTCTAAAGTGGAGAAAGATAAAAGTTGAATTTCCATAAGGGGTGCAAATTCAATCCTATACACTATTTTGGGGAACTTTATATTTTTTGGCTCCCCAGCATGGTACATATTCCTTCAAAGAATCGTAAAGCCTTGGAACCTCTTAGTCGACCTTGCATATTTTTTGGTTACCTAATGGTGTCAAAGGATATCACCTAATGGATCCTACAACACATGAGCTCTTCATTGAGCATAGTGTGCATTTTGAGGAAATCTCTTCTAGGTCATCCTCTACTCTTCCTTCCTCCATAGTGGATTGAGAGGATTTTGAAATAAAGGATTTTCCTCAAGATTCCTCTAGTTGTCAAGTTGATCATGATATTTCATCTTCCTCTTTAGAGAGTTTGGAATATCCTCCTCCATTCCCTACCATGTCTCATTGAGCTTAAAAAACACTTGAGTCTATAGGAATTCTAGTTGGGGATCCTTCCAATACTAGGAGGACTCGATCACAACATCACAACATTCTATTTTCCTACATTGCCATAGCTTCAGATCCATAATCATTTTGTGAAGCTTTTAGTATTATTGAGCGGGATTCCACAATGGAGGAAGAGTACAACTCTTTAATGCAGAATGAAACATGGGATCTTGTTCCACTTCCTAAGGGAAGAAAATTGGTTTGATGTAAATGGATTTATCAAACCAAATTTGTAATAGATTGATCGGTTGACAAATATAAATCACAACTTGTGGCCACAAGTTTCTCTCAAGTACCATGTATTGACTACATTAAGGCCTTTTCCCCTGTTGCCAAAATGAACTCAATTCACTTGCTACTTTCTATTTTTGTAGCTCATGGTTGGGTTGTACATAAAATGGATATGAAGAGTGAATTTCTTGAAGGAGAACTACATGAAGAACTTTATATGGAGTAGCCACAAGGATTCATTCAAGATTCTTCAATAGTTTGCAAACTAAGGAAGTCTCTCTACTGCCTAAAACAAGCTCCACGAACTTGGTATGCCAAAATGGACTCCTTTCTTCTCTCCATTGGGTTCTCCATATAACACTCAGATCAAAATGTCTACGTCTTGTTGTAAGAAGATGATCTTGTATTCTTGGCTCTCTATGTTGATGACTTGATTATCACTATGAGCACTTCATCCATCATCTTGACTATCAAGACTACTTTGCATGACATATTTTCCATCACTAATTTGGGTCTCTTGCACTTCTTTCTTAAGATCGATATCACACAGGCCTCTTCCAGGATCTCAATTGTAACTCTACATCTACTCCCTTTTTGTTTAGAGTTAAGCTTGCAGAAAATGCTCCACACCACTTTTTGATGCTACTTTGTATCATCAACTTGTTGGTAGCCTCATCTACTTGACTCATACTCGCCTTGACATTTTCTTTGCAATTGGAATTGTTTCATGATTCATGATGGAACCATATGAGCTTCATTGGAAAGCTTCCAAACACATCTTGCACTACATCTAAGGCACTCATCATCATGGGATTCACCATGCAATAGGAACAAGTTCAAACTTATTTGGATACATAGATTCCAATTAGGCTGGTGACTTTGATGATCACAAGTCGGCATTTGGCTATAGTTCTCACTATGGTTCTAGCCCCATTTGTTGGTAGAGCAAGAAGCAACATTGCATTGCTCTTTCTTCAACTAAGGCTAAGTATCGGGGGCCTATTAGTGCTACCACTAAGGATATTTGGCTGTAGAAATATCCTCACTAAACTTGGTATCACCTTTTAGAAGCCATCAATAATCTTTTGTGACAACTAGAGTGCCATCCAGATCTTCAAGAACTTGGTCCATCATCAACAAACCAAACACATCGAGATCCATATGCATTTTCTCTAGGAGTTGATTCAGGAGCAAGTCATTGATTTATGATACTGTCCTATTGTAGATGAGGTTGCAGATATACTCACCAAACCCTTCATTGAGTGTTGCAAGTATGTTCATCTTTGGTCTCACTTGGGGGTAAGGGAAATATATTCTAGGGTGTCACTCATAACTACTACATTCACCTCTCATGGGAGGGGGTTTTTTTCCATTGGGTTTTCTCTGTCTTTATCATTGAGAGGTTATTGTGTCCATGGGTACCTCATCAGGTCCAATAGTCGAGACCTATATTTGCATATTTTCATTTTATACTTCTCCCTAAGTTGCACTTAAGGGGGGTGTTAGTATGAAAGGGGTACTTTATCTAACTAGCTCATTTCTTAGCTACTTTTCCACTAAATTCCTCTTCACACTAGCTTAAATTTACATAGGGATAAGGTTTTGGAGACTTTAATGATATTATTTGTCACACCTCATAGGATGACAACACTTGTCATAATCTAGTTGCATCTATATCTCCCCTTGGCCTATATAACCAGGGTATTTCCTTTGTAATCTCAATTCTCAAGCTGAATATAGCTTTGAATTCTTGAGAGGAATACAATTTATTCCTTCTCATACCTCTTGTTTTTCTTTCCTTCATTCATTATATTCTTGGGTAGGATAGTTATCAAATCTCACCAAAAGGGACCTCACACTTCCAAACACTAGCCAAATCACTTGTCTACTAGTTATCCATTTAACCTTAATTCAACATCCATTAATTTTACCAATGAAACCAATTCCATGTTGTCATGTCAATGATGAAGTTGTATTTAACCATTAATTTCTAAACAATCTATAATAGGTTACCAACTATTGAGTTTCAAGCTATTGCCCCATCCTTTGGAACCTAGTAACATCCCATGACCTAATAGAAAATCTACCACATTATTGTAAGTAATTTCATCACTCAATGCAAGTATATACTGTAGTGTAAGAAAATGCATACCCTTTCATTTTAACACTTGTTTGGTCCCACCTTGCTTTATTTATCCTTATTTATGTCTTAATTGGTCCTATTTTGCATCCACAAGCCTAATAGATTATATATTTTTATGGATAATCCCAACAAACATCAAAGGATAAATGATAATTTAATGATTTTGGTTATCTGTCCTTGATTTTTGGACTAGGACTAATAAGAAACCTAGGGCATATTTTTCCCTCAAAGGTCTTGGGACCCTAATTTTGAAAGCATCTTAAATGGGCCCCTTTTTGGAGTCTGTGCCCTGAGTTTCAAGCCTTGAGACTAAGACACTGCCTAGGGCATCTTATTGCCCCTCAAGTTGTTTTTGAGATTTAATTTCAAATCTTGGTGAGATTTATCCTCCTTTAATTAATGAATTCATATGTTGGCTTGTTGTGGTGTAATTTTGAGATATTAAGAATGGATAAGTATAAGTACAAGGTTCTTTCACTCATTTCTCATCTAGCAAGTTGAATGAGCATTCCTAAGGCAAGCTTATGAGATCAAGAGAATTCAAGAGAAATTCATCAAACATTTGGAGCCATTAACAAGATTCAAGCATCATTTCAAGGATATTCTTACATCATGTGTGGTTTTGAGCTAACATTTGTGATGTTGGATTTTGATTCAAGTACGCAATTAAATTCAAGAGCTACATTCAAGATAGCCACTTCATACAAGTTTTTAGATTTCATAACAAGGTTTTGGTGAGTTGCAACATAACACTTTGTTCATTCATCATTTCTCTTCATTATTTCATTTCATTCCAAGGTTTAATTACCAACAGGGGGTTTGACCAAGGCAAACCCCCATTAACTAACAATCAACAAGTTTTTCCTCTCTTGTGTGCTTATTTTTGTAGATTTAGGTTGAAGATCATTTGAAGTGCAAATTTGTAAAGTTGCAAATTTGCATTGGAAATTTTTCATCTTCATGAAAAGTCACCCATAGGCCAGATTTGGAGGTTTTAGGACTTGATATCTAAGAAGAAGGAAGTGCTAACATTGATCCTCAAGATCACATTCAAAGATTTCAAAAATTCAATATGGGACTAAGAAAATAGTAAGGGCATATTAGTCCTCCCAAAGGTATTTTACAAATATTCTTTCAGATTTTGTTTTGACATTTGAAGATTCACATCTACCCTAAAAAAATAGCAGCAAGACTAAAACAACATTAAGGGAATCTTTGTCCTCCCTAGCATATTTTGATAGCATTTTTGTATTTCTAGAATCCTTATCACATTACTAGACTTCCTAGGTACATACATACTAACTTGATGTAACTTAATTTTGTCATTTTCACTCATCATTTGGCTTGCATTACTAGGCTTTGTGAGTTGAATGTTAAGTTGTCTTTTCCAAGATTTTTCTTGGTGGTGAACTCCTTGAAGCCTAAAGAATCCCACTTAGTCCTTCCTTGTTGAGAATTGACTCACCATTGTGTTGATAGTCAATCCAATTTAGGATATTTGGGAATTCTTGAATGATAACTGGAGAAGAGTGGTGTTATATGACTTAGGCCATAAAGCACCCACTTTACTATTATTCATTTTGGTAAACCCAAAATTTTGGGACATTTATTTTCTAATTTGGAGTTCATTAAGGTCCTAGATCTAGGTTGCATTAATTATTGCATTGCATCTTGCATTAGTGAATGTACATCTAGGGTTTCTCATATTTCCATTAGTGAAAGTGCATATAGGCTGCATTTTTTCTTTCTTTCATAATCTTATTTCATTGAAGAACTAAAAAGTGCATCATCAATTATCCAAATTGCATTTAGGAACATTGTTATTTCATTCACAATTGAAAATAATTGCATTCAATTGCTTGCCATTGGTTAATTTTTCTTGATTGGCATATTTTTCTATTTCTAAACATTAGGTCCTTGGGTAGGTAACCTAGGAACACTTTCCATAATCCAAATTTTGTTTTTTTTCTAAAAAAGAACCCCTACTAGGACTACAATTCCCTTAATAGCATCTTAGTCCCTCTGTGTTTTTTCTTCCACAAAATCCTGTCTAGATTGCTTGCTTTCTTTCCAAATTTTTGGAACCTCAAAATTCATTCAATAGGGCCAAGATTCCCTTGCTGGTGTCTTAGTCCATGTTGACTTTGAATTTGTAGTTTTCAAGGTTTAAATATCCTTTTCTATGCTTTTGTTTTCTGCCATTGGTAATCTTTTTTAATGGGTTGATCTTATGTTTCATGCATTCTACTAAATCTAACTTAAAGTGGTTAATTTCATGCATTGCTTCATTCCAAATTTCCATTCACAACATTTTATTGCATAGTGTAATCAGTAAATTACCTTGTTTGAAATCTAAAAATTGCATCTACACATTTCATTTTATCCCTTTAAATTACATTTTGAGTTTTCATAGATTATTTTTCACAAATGTTAGTATTTGTCCTTACCAAGTTTGCAAAGAAAAATTTAGCCAATAAGCATGTTAATCATTCATTCAATGCATTCCCTAGTTATGAGAGTCTCTTAGTACAAGAGAGTGGAAATAGTGATGCTTTCCTTAAACCTACACCCCCTCTTATCTATCCTATTTGTAGGAATAATGTGATAGAAGATGATAAAAGCATGGACATTCATGAAAATCATAGTTGTTCTTCTCCCAATACCTCTCCTTTTAGTGACAAAGGTATCCTGGTAAAGGAAGATACAATTGTTGAGAATCATGAAGATCTTTCTTTCTATTCTCCTCATCTCTTTTGGAAATATATTAGAGAATGAAATCATAGGAACATTTCTAAACATTACTTTACCTAATCTACATTCCCCTCTTTCTTGTGAGAATGATTTAGTGGAAGATGAGATTGTAAATGATGAGGATATGTTGGTGTTAGATGATCAAACCTTTAAGGTCTATAACAACCCTCTTTATGATCCTTCCCATACCTATCCTATTTCAAAAGAAATTAGGGAACAAAGGAATGAAGTCACAAATGATCATGATAATCATACTTGTTCTACTCCTAGTATCTCTCATTGCTATGAAGAAGATACTTTTATGATAGAAAATACAATAGATGAAAGTCATGAGAATCTTAGTTCTCTCCCTTCACCTATGGAAACACTTATTGATCATGACAATTCAACCACTGATCATTCCCCTACTTGTTACAAAGTGATATTAGAAGAACCAACCTTTGAATTTCATGAACATTTAATTTGTATTTATCCTAAAAACTCTCCTCCTAGGGAGGATATCATGGTGCAAGAAATCCTAAACATTGACACATGCAAAGGGGCTTCCTTAGATGAAGATGATGAAGTGACATTAGACTCCTCTTCACTAAGAGATAATGTAAATATCCACAAGTTTTTTGTGGTTATGATGACACAAATTAGATATCCTTTAATTAGTGAGCTTCCTAAGTCACATCCCATTAGTGAATCACATAAGAAACTAAGATATTTCTTAAAATCTATGATGCAATCTAAATTTTTTTTACAACAACCAAGATATAACATAGTTGCTCAAACATGTAGGGGACCAAAAATCACTCTCGCAACATCACCATTGCCTCAAATTATTGTGCCTAGTGTTGAAGGTATTAAAAATACTCCCACTAACATATCCATATGGCAGCTCATTCAACTATCACCTATATACAAGTGTCTATTTCAAGAAATATTGGAAATAAAGTAGGGGGAGATTCAATCTTATATGAAATTGAATAATGTAACATACTCATTTCATCCCACACAAGTCACACAATTAGAAATCACATTCCCTAAACATGAATTTCCCTCACTTGAGAATCAAAACAAGAATGAAGCCTTGATGATAAAGGTGATCATTAATGAAATTGCAATTAGAAACACTCTCATAGACAATGGAGCATAAATTAATGTTTGTAACATTGACCTCCTAGATAAAATTAGCATGGACAAGAGGCTTATTCAACTTAATGATGATCATATTAATGGATTTGACAATGTTAATAGGAAACCACTAGGAATGATCACATTACCTTTTGAGGTCAGACCTGTAGTGTTGCCTACCCCTATCCATATCATGTCAGGATCTCTTTCATACAATCTTTTCCTAGGGAGACCATGGATTCATGGTATGAAATGGGTCCCATCTACTCTCCATTGTACAATGAAATTTGTGTAAAACAACAAGATATACATGGTTGAAGTAGATGGAAAAAGCTATAAATCATATGATCACAACACTTACGAATCCCCTAATACTTTCATTCTGAAATAAAAATTTGAACCTATACAATTTGATGCTAATCCTTCACTTACAAAAAAACTCTTTAGCGATAATTTGGGGTCATTAGATTTTACGCCTCCTTTCAATAGAGAATCCAAAATCTCACCCTCAAAATCTAAAGTCATATGCCAATGATTAATTTTCAATTACAAGTTCTAATGATGATTAGGGTTTTTTTTATGGGATTTTTTTCACCTTCTCAACATAGGAAATGTTTAAGTGCATTACCTCTCTTGAAAGGAAATCTCCAACAACAAGTTGTTGAAAATTACCCCAAGGTCTCTCAGGTGTCAAGTCATGACATGCATGAAATTTCTCAGCTGGTCCAATGTGAGTTTGCTAGTAATCGTAGGGTAGCGTTATGTAAGTTAAGTTGGAGGGGAATTGGTTCTTCAAATGGAGTTCTTAAGGTGGGAAAGTTGTTGCACCATTTCTATAGGTTCAAACAGTAGTCTAAAACTCTTATTTCAGCTTGAAATTTGGCTTTACAATGTGCAATGAACCTTGTTCAAAGTCATTATTTCAAAGAAAATTAAAAAGGGAGGGGAAGGGAGGAAGTTCCTAGACCTGAAACTAGTAATGAATAGTGATAATGGAGGACCCTACTATGGACAACCTTCCTAAAACTGAGTTCCACTTAACCAGATTACTTCACAGTCTCATGAAACTAGTGCAATCTTCTAAGGCCTATAAATTTCAACCATTCATTCATTACAAACTTGAAGAAAAGATAGAAGTTTATTGCAACATTCAATTTATTCCTAGACTAACTTTACACTATTGTTTATCATCAACAAACAACAAAAATTATGGACAAGGAAGGTTATCAACTCACATCAAAATTCTTCAATACTAATGAACAACATTAACTAATATATCAAAGCAAGTTAAAACACCTAGAACAAAAAATTAAATCTATCCAATTCACTAAATATGAGAAGAAGAATCATGCAACATGAAGTTGGAACTCAAGAATCCACCAAATCAATGAATTTCTGTTAACATTCCAGTAGCATGTCTTTACAACAACTCAACTTCTCTTGAAAATAAGAGGAGCCCCCCTATTTATAGTGTCCAAAAAGAAAAATGAATGTCCAAGATTTCATCTTATTGTGCCGCCATGATTCACTGCAAATTAGGGTTTCACCTATCCCCAAATATTTTACAATTTAAAATTACATTTTGTCCTTCTGTGGGAAACACTGTAGCTCTTTTTTCTTTTAGCTAATTGCCCTATTGAAACAATTTTGTGAGGAATAATTCATCAATAATAAGATTCCCCTCTTGCTTCCTCACAGTAGCATATTCCATGAACCTTCAGATCAATTCCTTGAGCTTGTTCCATTCCATTATATTTAAATGAAGCACTTGGAAGTTCAATTTCCTAGACTTTCCCATAATCTCATCCTAGTCTTTGTCACATTTTTGTGTATTCTTTATCACCTATTCGGATTGAGCAAATGATCGTGCAAAGAAACACATAAAGTATGGAATTAGTTCATCCATGGTCCCATTCTCCATCTTCTTATGAAAGTAAGGCTTTATTTTCTCTAGGTCTAGCTCAACGGCAAGCATATCAAAATTTGTCATTAGCCTTAGATATTCTTTATAGGACATCCTAATTTCTTTGAACCAATCAATATCAAGCTCCACTTCATGGAGAACTCATTCCAACACTTCCTCCCTATGGTCCAAGCCCAACTTCCATGTCTCCATGAGCCAGTGGTCATCTTTTACCAGAGCAAGCTACTTCTCCTAGGATTTCTTAGGTATCTTGAGGATAACCTCAAGTTTGGGATATGTAGTCCTGTATAACTCTAGGAAGTCAGTGAAGAATTTATTTATTCCCATGAGTATCTTTTGCACCTCTAATAACTTGTTGGTCAACCTAATAGTGTAACCAATGCTCATGTTTCCATTGTAGAGGACTTGTTGGAACCAATCCTTTGTGGCCTTCATCCAATTATTTCTTCTATCCAATTTATCAATGTGGTCCTTCGAAAATAGTTTTGGTGGTGCTAATGATGTGGTGGGAAGCTCCTCAACCAATGACCATTACTGAATGTAAGTTGTTAAATCCACCACCTATTCTTTTAATTCCTCCTTAGAGTTCTTGTCCTTATGCATTTGGTGCACAATAGTGGTGAAAGACCCCTAAAGATGGCCAATCTTCTGCTCTCTTGTTGCTATTCCCAAATCAAGGGTAGAAATATTATAGATGACCCCTTCTTCTCCCATCACTGGGGTGGCTATCTACATGGTCTTTTATCCTGAAGCATCCATTATTAGGTGGGATCTGACTCTTTCCTTCTTTTCCTTCTTCATACTTATCTGTGCTCAGGCTAGAATGGATTCCATCCTTGCCTTCAGATCCATCAAGGTCAGGTTTTATTCTCCAATTTCTTTTTGATCCATTCAGGCATCTAAGATTCCCCTTTTGGTGATTCATGATCACCCTCTTTCTCACAACTATGTTGAATTTCCATTACCTTGCCACCTAGAGTCTTGTTGATGCTGCCAAGTTGACCCACAACATGCAAATAAGATAAAAGTGAAATATCTCACCTCTCCTAAAAAAGATAATCAACAATCAAACTGATCACCTCCCAAGGTATTTGATTGTTGGTTCACAACGTTGTTGTCTCACCAAGTGGTCAATATGGCTGTAATGTTAAAGGGGCTTGCTAGTTTTAAGCTTCTAGATCGTTATAAGATCAAACATATATTTATACCTACTTTAACTGGTGGTTTTAAAGAAATACAAAAAGATGGATTAAAATTTTTAAACTAACGAGAATGTTGATTCATCCAACTAATCAGACTTGTTTCCTTCAAAGAAATTCTAAAACTAAAACTACAGAATAAAATTAACTTGTAATCAATAGATAGTTTCATTCATTTATAGTGCAAACCTTAACAGTAGATTGCAAATCATCATTCAAATAGAACATAAGATAAAGTTTAATTCCTTGAAAGCTTTCCAAATCAAATAATTAACCCAAGATAAATACCATTCTAGAGCACAATATGAAGTAGATTTAAATTTGGTTGCTTCTACTATTAATGAAATAGATAAACAACATTTACAAATCTGGAAAGATCACCAGTGTATAGAAAACCCATTTCTTTGAATTATCTCCATCTATCCTAAGAAAATATGGAAGATACATCACCTCCTCCTACTGAACATAACTCCTACTTTACTTCTGCTCTTCATTTTTTCTACCTTATAACCCTAACTTGCTAATAATATCTTCTAAGATCCCTTTTGTAAAAGAAAAGATCTGATTACAAAGAAAAGAGAGAGATGTGTCGATCTTTACAAAGAGGCGAGAGTGCCACATTTATACACGCATCCAAAAATATGTCAGCCCCATTTAGGGTTTACAATAAGTCAGTCATAGAAGGAGTCAGCCCTAGAAGAGTTTGGAACAAATTCAATCATGCATTAAATGTGTGCACTTTGTTCATGTCAACGAAAGATCTCCCTCAGGCATGGTCTCCAGATTGTTCATAATCACCATCATTAACTTACAACCCTTGTGTCCATCATTAAGACTTCACTCATCTCATCCTTGCCTTTGAAAACTACTCTACAGAGTGGCATGAGTGCTCTAGGGTTATTTCCATTCATGTCCATCTAGTTTAGCTAGTGAACGTCTTGTCCATCATTAAGACTCGCAACTTTTCCTTTTTACACTTTCCTCTTAGCCTGGAACTTTTGTGGGTTGACTTCCTTGAGAAACAACATCATATTTTCTCAACATGCTTTAACCCTACAAAACAATACCTTTATTAGTCCTCTAAAAGCATAGAAAATATATTCTTTGTCTTACCCTTCATACATCCCTTATTCTTATATTTATCAAAAAGAAACCCAACTCTGGGGGAGGCAAAACCAAAATGAAATCAGAACTAGAATAGGGCAAGGGCAGAGTTAGAACTAAAATGGGGAAACAAAAAATTTACAAAAAAAAAAATTCCAAAACCATTCTGAACCTGACCCTACAAAAGAGACCAAACACAAAGAATAAACACAAAAAAATGCAAGCGGGATCAGAGTAAAAACTGATCCTAGGTGAACCACAACAGGGGCAGTAATGGAACCAAATATGACCTTGAAATGTTTCAAATTTTTAGGTTCGGATCCCATCCCAACCCCGCCTTCGACAACACACAAAGAGACGATGATAAAAGATGAGAAAGGGAAAAGGAAGGGAAGAAAACACCCCACAACCAATTGTAAGGAACAAAAGGAAAAAAAAACGTGACTAGCGGAACTAAGACCAGAGTGGAACTAGAACCTAAAACTTTAGGAAAGTTCCATAGTGTAGTTTTGGTCCACGTTCCATGTCTGCCAGAACAACAAACAAAACTGGCGGGACCGAAACTGGGAACATAATGGAAACTAGAACTTGGAAGAAATTTGAAAGTTCGGTTTCAGTCTCGGTTCCGTGTCTGCCAGCACAACAATTAAAACTTAAAGTAGAAAAATGGCAGAACCAAAACCTGGGACACTAGGAAAGTTTAAAGATTAGTTTCGGTCCGTGCTTTGTGTTCGCTAGAACAACAATTAAAACATAACGTAGAAAACTGGTGGAACTGGAACCAAAACGGAACTGAAACCTGAAACTTTAGGAAAGTTCCAAAGTTCAGTTTCGGTTTGTGCTCTGCGTCCACCAGAAAAACAAAGAAAAAGGGCCAAGGAGGAAATAAAAATCCCAAGGCATAAAACACAAGACCAAGGGGCGGAACCAGAACCGGGAACGAAATGGAAACCAGAACTTGGAATAAATTCCAAAGTTTGGTTTCGTTCCCGATTCTACATCCACCAGAACAATAAAGAATAAGGCCCAAGGGAGAAAGAAAACTCCCAAGGGACAAAACAGAAAGGAGGGACCTATTTTAATCAAGTTTTTAAAATGGGGTGGTTATGCAAGGCATAAAAATTAGCAACTTGGTTGGGAAAATGGTTTAACCATTTTCAAGAAGCTAAGGGATTTAGTGGCCTATAACTCCTGGTTTACGGACATCACAATTTGAGTAAGGTCAGCTTTAGCATACAAGGCTGAGTTAGAATCTCAAAATTTAAATCAACACTGGCTATCCCTGAATCTATGTGTGTGCTTGAAGGTGAATCATCCTTTTATAAAGTTTTCCTCATCTTTTGAACAATAATGTGCAAGATTTGAACTACATGAGCTAGTTCCCTTTAGCTGGTTTGCAATGATATCCTGGGCATTGCTCCACTGCCAGTCAAGCATCCATAGCTCCGATGGAGATACCTCTAGTTTTCTCACAACATTGCTCTACTACCATTCAGGCATCCATAGCCCCAGTAGAGATACTGGAATCACCCATCCAATATTGAGTCCTCTTTTCCTAGATAGTTCTCTTTTTTTTCTTTTTCTCTTAGAGTTTCAGATATTTCATTCAATTCTTTCTCAATATGTCAAATGTCTAACATTTGTCCTGGGTTGAAAACTACCATGGACCTCATAACAACATCTAGGGAATCATATTTTTCACTCAAATCTTGCAACACCATCGCCCTAAGACAAATGTACCATTACAAAAAGAGATGTTTCTATTTATTTGTGGTAGATTCAATTGTAGTTAATGAAGATTGCTTACTTTACACCTTGTTCTCAAGACTTTCCACAACTCTTATTCACAATGGACATAAAACAATGAGTTTAGAGCAAATCATCCAATTAGAAAACTTGAAAATATCTAAACCGATCTCTCTCCTAGTAACTGAAGTATACTTTAGATAACAACCCCCCTTCATCTCTACATAAAATGAAGGTCCCCACAAAAAAAAAGGGGAAAACAAGAAAAAGAACAAAAAGAAAAGGAAAGCAAGGAAAACAACAAACAATGAACAAACAAAACAACAAATTGTTTACATAGATACAATCCATCAAAAATACAAGATTTTTCACAGCCCAAAATAATGTTTGAGAAACTGTCCATTGACAGGAAATGGAATAGGTTCTCCTATTAAACTAATTAGCCAAAAAGCATTTCCTCCTTGGATTTCAGCAATTTGATAGGGACCCAACTAGAGCTTATCGAACTTCTAGTGATCGCCCTTCTTTTTGTTAGCCTTAGCCCACAGCAGCACAAGGTCTGATATCTTGAAATCCTTGACTTCGGTTATTTTTTCAAACCAACGTTTAACAATAACTTGGTGCTAAAATAATTGCTGCAAAGTAGCATCTCTCAGCTCTTCTAATCTCAACAAGCCAACTAACCTTACTTCAATCCTATCATCACTAGAGTAAAATTTATGCATACATTTTAGGAAAGGTATTTGCAAGTGAAAAGGGAACACAGACTCTTGGCCATACGCTAGTTTAAATGGTGAAGTCTTTAAAGAAGCCTTGATCTTAGTCCTATATTCCCACAAAGAAAATCTTAGCTGGGAATGCTAGTCTCTAGGATTGTTCTCTAATAGTTTTTTAATTACTCCTAGGAGATTCTTATTAGTTGATTTTGCAACTCCATTTCCTTGTGGGTAATAGTTGGAAGAATACCTTAAAACAATTTTATGATCATGAGCCCATGAAATGAACTCGTTAGAAGGAAAGGTAGAGCCATTGTCACATACCAGTGCAAAGGGTACTCCAAACCTAGTAATGATGCATTTGGTGAGGAACTTGATTACTACCCCCATTGTGCTATTCTTTCAAGGTATAGCTTCTTTCCATCTTGTGCAATAATTTGTGGTAGTCAAAATGAATTTATGTCTTGCAGAAGAATTTGGGTTAATTACCCCAATAAAATCAAGTGCCCATTGGGAAAATGGTCTTACCTCATAAACAAGCTACAATGGCATGGATGAATGGCACTCTCTTGATGCAAAAATTTGACATATGTGACATGTTCTTACATGTTGGTGGGCATCCTTGAACACACATGGCCAAAAATAACCAGATCTAAGAATTTGATGTGCTAAAGAATCTGCAGAACTGTGACCCATGCATGTTTCCCATGAAATTCAGTGATTGTGTGCCTAGCTTCTTGTTGATCAAGGCATCATAGATAAACTCCCTCAAAATTATTTCGGTATAACAACCCTCCTTTGAACATATAATGGAATGTTTTCATTCTCAGTGATATCCTTTGAGTTGTATCCATTCCCTCTAGCATCGATTATTGAGCATGAAATAAACAATGCCGACATACCAAGGGTCATTGGAAAAGGATTATGTTGTGTATTGATGAAAAATAATTTTCTCACCATCATCCACCATTAATTTAGATAGGCCTTGACCTCCAAAAAGTTTCATAGGGAAAATCTCCATATCAAACTCCTACAAAATATCCATCCATTTCCCTCTTCGTTCTCCCAACTCGCTCTGCATAAGAAGAGACTTCACAGTAGCATCAGGAACCACAACAATAATATGAATTTGAAGGATATAATGCTTGAAATTATTGAAAGCTCTAACCAATGGAAAATATTGTTTCTCAAGAGGTGGGTACTTGACTTCAGCATTCTTAAATAGAAAACTCATGAAAGCAATTGGTATTTCATTCCTTTCATCTCTTTGTTGTGTCAGGACAATGACACATGAGTGTTCAGAGGAAAAAAAATAGATATAAAATGGCTTCAAGTAGTCAAGGCTGGTGAGGACTAGCGCCTTTGAAATGGATTGCTTAACCTAAGAAAAATTATCCTTTTCCTAATTACTCCATTTTATTCTAGCATCTTTCTTCATCATTTCTTTCAAAGGTTTAACAATCTCTACAAAACCTGTGATAAACTTTCTCACAAAGTTGATCTTTTCCAAAGAAAGATCTTGTCTCCTTCCTACTTCCTGGGATGGTCAACTTTAGAATAGACTCAACTCGATCTGGATCTATCGATATCCCTCTTTCTGAGATTATGTGTCCCAAAAGTTTCCCTTTAGAAACCCCGAACACACACTTTTTAGGATTTAGAGAAACACCATATCGGATACATCTTTCAAGAACATTAGCCAAGTCTGCAGCATGGTTTAGTCTATCTTTAGAGAATACTGTCAGGTCATCCATATAAATGATGATGCATTTACCAATCAAATCTTTGAACACTATGTCCATGGCACGCTGAAAGGTTGCTCCAGTGTTTATCAAACCAAATGGCATCCTCCTATAAGAAAATGTTCCCCACTTAGTAGTGAAGGTTGTCTTCATTCTATCTTCATAATTAATGATCACCTGATTGTACCCAAAATAACCATCGAGGAATGACATCATTTGAGACCCATTGATAGTTTGCAAGAATTCATCCAGAAAAGGGAGTGGGTAGTTGTCTTTTTCCGAAGCTCTATTCAGATTCCTGAAATATACAAATAGCTTGATCCCTCCATTCTTCTTATGAACTAGAACCAACTTAGCAACCCATGTTGAATGTCGTATAGGGAAGATTATTCTTGTAGAAAGAAATTTTTGAAATTCCTTAAAAATCAGTGGTTCAATTAGGGCGTTGAAAGAACGTTGTTTCTTCCAAAATGGTCTAGCTTCAGGCTTTAAAGGAATAGTATGAGTTATCATAGAAGTGTCAAAGGTTTTTAGATCTTCATACCCCCAAGCTATTGCAGCAATATCCTTCTTCAGTTCCCTCAGTATATCTTTTCTAATTGCTTCAGGGTAGGCTTTCCCCATGTAAAAATTTCTTTCAAGGCCAGAATGAGCTAAGTTAACAGTTTCATCTTCACCTCCTTTATCTTCAGTTGATACTTTTTTCTCGAGCCCTTGGGTCTGAATCAAAAATTCTTTCTAAGGCCACCATTCCCTTGGGAATGCTATTAATTTTTAGATTGAGGACACCTTCTTTATCACAGTCTTTAGGGTCCTAGTCTCCTTGATCCCTATCAGACTCATCGATGACCTGTCCTTCAAAAACATCTGAGCTTGCTAGAAAAGAAAGGATATGTTGATCATCATCAAAGACTTGAAAGTGCCTAACATTATCAGGAACAACTAGGGTGGATATCAATTCTATTGAGAATATCTTAAGCTTGGAGCCTCGCATGGGTTTGAGGGTACTTGCAGCAACAGGTATCGAATCAGCTATTTGATTCTCCTCTCTAGGAATTAAAGTAATCCCAAAAGAATCAAAGTCTTCAATTAGGTTCCATACCCGATTTCTATAAGCTGCCAGCCTTTTATTGTGACATTTGTATTAGTTGTGTACTTTCTTGATAATCACTTTTGAATCTCCTTTAACCATCAAGGCAGTAACTTTCTTCTAATGTGTAAACATCAGTCCCCAAATTAATGCTTCATATCCTACCATATTGTTAGTACATCCAAACTGCAATCTATAAGAAACAAAAAATGTTTTCCCTTTCGGGCCGGTTAATTGAATTCCAACAACACACCCTATTTTGGATTTCAATCCATCAAATGTGAGGATCCATAGCTGGTCATGAGCTGAGGTTGATCCCTTTAAGCTTGTTGTGGGTGCAGGGGTATCAAACAAACCTTGGGGTTGTTGAACATGACTGTGTTGGTTCGGTATCAAGATCGGGGTAAGTTCAGTTTGAGGAGGGACTTCCTCTGAAGGTATATGATCCCTAGTTAACATTATTGCATTTTTGGCTTTGAATGAGAAGTGATATGAAGCGGCCTCAAGGTGACTTGGGCTAGTCTCTTTTATTTGGAAAACATGATTTAAAACACTAATGTAGGGTTGGTAGGTCAATTTTGAATGATTTTGGTAGTGCACCCTGCACCAATTAGGGAGTAGAAGACTCTGAAAATTGATATCTTCCCCTAAGACCAGCTGATCTTGTTGTAGCTTCCTGATCAATACATGTTGGTTTACGTTAATCATGGGATCAGGGAATTCTTGCATTGACAAATCTTTAGAATCAAGCAACGAAAAGGTTAGAATTTCCTCTCTTTTATAAACCCCTATCTCAGTTTCAAAATAAGCTACCTCGTTGGGACAGTCATACTCAGTGATGATATGTTTGAGGTGAGGTTCACTCTTGATCCTAATCTGGGTAGGAATTCCCCTCCATGGTAGCCACATGTTTGAAAATTCATGGGAGAGATATCCCCCTATACTTTTCATTAAATCTTTGTTCAATAGCATACCATAAGTCTCAGGAATGTCTGCTACTTGAATATCCATATTGGTTAAAGTCCTAGGGTATAACCCTACTTGCACATGTATATTTATATATTCTCCAACTACATTAACCTCTATTTTATCGAGTTGGATGGCCTTATTATTTGTTTGGACAGGTTCAATCCCAATTTCTTGCATATAGAAAATGGCATAACATTGCAAGAAGCCCCTAAATCTATAAGACAATTGTGTAGATTATTCCCACATATTCTCAAACTTAAAAGAAATGGTAGGGTACCTACCTTTCTTCTATACAAACCTATGCTCATTTCTACAATAGGTGTCACCTAGGTTTTCCCTTTTGATTTATCAGCTTCTTCTAAAGCTTTCAACACTATCTCTCATTGGACAGGGCACCATTCTAGGATGTAAAAGTATGATAAAAAGGTTTTTTGTTTCTTCATCTCTGAAACAATATCAAATTCTATGTTATAGCTTGCATTACATTTGAAAACACTAGATGAATTACCTTTGTTATGGGAATCAGGCAGACCTTTTGGTGGAGGGTTGTTAACAACACCCTGATTCAGAGGCACCATATGGTTAGGTGGTGTTGATGTAATGAAGGGACCCTTATTCTAATTTCTTAGGAAGTTTCCTCCCTTTGTCTGAAAGGCTTGGGCATCATACACATCTTCCTCAGGTTCATTCTCATTCTATGTTGGGAATGAATGTTCTTACTCAAAGACATCATAATTCATAGTTGTATCCACTAAGCCACCTCCTTTGAATTCCCTTGGAACATTTGGGCATCTTCCTATGCCATCTTCACAACCTTCTCCATTTTAAGGCAGTTTACCTCGTAATGAGTTGTAGTATCATGCAACCTGTACAAGTTAGTCATAAAATTGAGGTCAACCACGTTTGCAACATGTGGCATGTCCTCATTAGCTTGATAATTGTGAGAAACCCCACCATTATTTGGCCCTGTATTCCATTTTCGGTTGTTATTTGGCCTCTAGTTATATCCTCTATTTTTATTTTGATAGCCTTGTTTAGGGGAGTTTTGGCCTTGATAATTCCTCTAGCTGTGATTGTAGTTAAGATAATTACCCTGATTGTTATTACTCTGATTAGGGTAATTACCTTGGTTCTGAGAGGGGTTCAGTTTAAGTTGAGCCATATCATTTGTGACTTGAGACAGAGTTTTCTTTTAAGGTCTCTACCTCGTTTTTGAGTTGAAATCTTTTTTTATTCTCAACAATTTTAGCAATAGGTGGCTGACCAATAAGATTTGGTGTTCCAGCTTGGTTATGATAACCATATAGACTGTGATGAGCTTGTGATTGTTGTGAGAAGTGAGGGGCTTCATTGGTAAAGAATAAAATAAGAGATTGAGTCTATAACTTAGATATAGGTCCACAATGGGAAGGGGATATCCCTAGAACAATATTGAATAAAGGGGTTGGTTTAGGCATCTGATACCCCATTGAAGGAAAACCTCCTCCCAAATTTCCTTGTTGAGAGCTAGTTTTTTGTTGCAGCTTGATGGCTAGATGATAAACATTAGAAAGAGAATCAATATATGTGGGCTGATAAGTCCTTTGTAGGAATAGGCCAAGAAAAGGGTATATAACTCTAAAATATGCCTAAATGGACTATTCTCAGCAACTAGATAATGGTCTTGCAGTCTCCTATACATTCATTGAAACCTAGTATTAAACAAGGGCAGGGATTCACATGCCTCCTTCCTAGTGGTAGAAAATTGGTGGAACAATATGGTTGGATCCACATAAAATCTAAACTGATTGATGAAAGTGTTCTCTAGATTTGTCTAGCTCAGAATAGAATCTTGCAGAAGGTTTAGGTACCAGTTGTATGCCATATCCCCTAAGGAATAAGGGAACAACCTACAAACCACATCATGGTGAGCTATTTGGGCTCTGGTACAAGCATCCTTAAAATCTTATATGTGCTCTTTAGCACTCCTTGATTCACCATGAATACATTTGGGACAAAATCTCTTAGGATTCTTAGGAATATCATGAATGCCTACAGGAATAGTCCCCAATGGAGAGGGATTATTCAGAAAAAATGCCATTGGTGGCAGTGGTGGAGGTTGGGCTAGCCGTTGGATGGGCTGAACTAGTTGTAATGACAATTGATGTAGATTTGGTAGTGGATTGATGGGTATCCACAAGGGTATTGGTGAAAATCTTGGTGGAGTGAGTGGAGTTGACAAGGGTGGTATAATGGGTGCCTTGTGAATCTTGTGTCTTGTTGGGGTCTTGAGCTCAATCAAAGGTGGTGGGTTTTCAGTTGATCGAAGAACTCCATGGGACCTCTCTGGTGAGAAGAACCTGATATTATCTAGTTTTCTCTTCTAGGAACTCCTAGCACAAAATTTGTTGATGGTGCCAAGTTGACCCACAACATGTAGGTAAGATAAAAGTGAAATATCTCACCTCTCCTGAAAAAGATAATCAAAACTCAAACTGATCATCTCCCAAGGTCTTTGATTTTGGTTCACAACGTTGTTGTTTCATGAAGTTGTCAATATCGTTGTAATGTTCAATGGGCCTGCAATTTTAAGATTCTAGATTGTTTTAAGATGAAACATGTATTTAAACCTACTTTAACTGGTGCTTTTAGAGAAATAGAAAAATATAGATTAAAGCTTTTAAACTGATGAGAATGTCGATTCATCCAACTAATCAGAATTGTTGCCTTCCAAGAAATTCTTAAACTAAAAATGCAGAATAAAATTAACTTGTAATCAATAGACAGTTTCATTCATTCATAGTGCAAACCTTAACAGTAGATTGTAAATCATCATTTAAACAAAACATAAGATAAAATTTCATTCCTTGAAAGCTTTCCAAATCAAATAATTAACCCAAGATGAATACCATTTTGGAGCACAATATGAAGTAGATTTAAATCCGGCTACTTCTACTATTAATGAAACAGATAAACAACATTTACAAATCTGGCAAGATCACCAATGTACAAAAAACCGATGTCTTTGAATTATCTCCATCTATCCTAAGAAAATCTAGTAGATACATCACCTCCTACAGAACTTAACTCCTACTTTACTTTTTCTCTCGAGGTTTTCTACCTTCTAACCCTAACTTACTAATAATATCTTCTAAGATTCCTTTTGTAAAAGAAAAGATCTAATTACAAAGAAAAGAGAGAGATGTGTCAATCTTTACAAAGAGGTGAAAGCACCACATTTATACATGCGCATCCAAAAATGTGTCGGCCCTGTTTAGGGTTTACAATAAGTCGGTCATAGGAGTCAGCCCTAGAAGAGTTTGGAACAAATTTAATCATGCATTAAATGTGTGTACTCTATTCATTTCGACAAAAGATCTCCCTTAGGCATGGTCTCTAGATTGTTCATAATCACCATCATTAACTCGCAACCCTCGTATCTGTCATTAAGACTTCACGCGTTTCATCCTTAACTTTGAAAACTACTCCACATAATGGCTTGAGTGCTCCAAGGGTATTTCCATTCATTTCCACCTACTTCGGTCAGTGAACATCTCGTCTATCATTAAGACTCACGACTTCCCCTTTTTACGCTTTCCTCTCGGCTTGGAACTTTCACGGGGTGACTTCCTTGAGAAATAACATTAGATGTTCTCTACATGCTTTAACCCTGAGAAACAATGCCTTTATTAGTCCTCTAAAAGCATAGAAGATATATTCTTCATCTTAACCTTCATACATCCCTCATTTTGATATTTATCAAAAATAAACCCAACTCTGGGGGAGGTGGAACCAAAACAGGGCAGGGGCGAAGTCGGAACCAAAGCGGGGAAACAAAAAGTTTACAAAAGAACAAATCCCAAAACCATTCTGAACTCGGCCTTGCAAAAGAGACGAAACACATGGAACAAACACATAAACAAACACAAGCAGGATTAGAGAAAAAATTGATCTCAGGTGAACCACAACGAGGATGGGAATGGAACCAAATCTGATGCTAAATTTTTTCAAAGTTTCAGGTTCAGATCCCATCCTGACCCCACCTCTGACAACGCACAAAGAGATGATGAAAAAAGATGAGAAAGGGTAAAGAAAGGGAAGAAAACACCCCATGACCAATTGCAAGGAACAAAAGGAAAAACAAATGTGACTGGCGGAACCGGGATCAGAACAGATCCAGAACGTGGAACTTTAGGAAAGTTCCAAAGATCAGTTTCGGTCCACGTTCCACATCCATCAAAACAACAAAGAAAACTAGGGGGACCAGAACCAGGAATGGAATGGAAACTAGAATTGGAATAAATTCCAAAATTTGGTTTCAGTCCCGATTCCGCATGTACCAACACAATAATTAAAACTTAATGCAAAAAACTGGTGGAACCAGAATAGGAATACAACCAGAACCTGGAACTATAGGAAAGTTAAAAGTTTGGTTTCGGTCCGCGCTCCGCGTTTGCCAAAACAACAATTAAAACTTAATGCAAAAAACTAGTGGAACTGAAACGAGAACCTGGAACTTTAGGAAAGTTCCAAAGTTTGGTTTTGGTCTATGCTCCGTGTCTGCCAAAAGAACAAAGAAAAAGGGCCAAGGAGTAAATAAAACTCCTAAGGCACAAAACACAAGAGGAAGGGATGGAACCGAAATCAGGAACGAAACAAAAACTAGAACTTGGAATAAATTCTGAAGTTCGGTTTCGGTCCCGGTTCCACGTCTGCCATAACAATAAAGAAAAAGGCCCAAGGGAGAAAGAAAACTCCCAAGGGAAAAAATAGAAAGGAGGGACCTATTTTAATCAAGTTTTAAAATGGGGTGGTTATGCAAGGAATAACAATTGGCTACTTGGCTAGGAAAATGGTTTAACCATTTTCAAGAAACTAAAGGATTCAGTGGCCTAGAACTCCTGGTTTACGGACACCACAATTTTAGTCAAGTCAGCTTCAGCAAACAAGGTTGAGTTAGAATCTCAAAATGTAAATCAACACTGGCTACCCCTGAATCTATGTGTGTGCTTGAGGGTGCATCATCCTTTTATGAAGTTTTCCTCATCTTTTGAACAATAATGTGCAAGATTTGAACTACATGAGTTGGTTCCCTTTAGCTATTGTGCAATGATATCTTGGGCATTGCTCCGTTGTCAGTCAAGCGTCCATAGCTCCGACGGAGATACCTCTAGTTTTGTCATAGCATTACTCTACTGCCATTTAGGCATCCATAGCCCCAGTAGAGATACTGGAATCACCCATCCAATATTTAGTCTTCTTTTCCTAGATAGTTCTATTTTCTTTTATTTTTCTCTTGGAGTTTCAGATATTTCATTCAATTCTTTCTCAATATGTAAGATTTCTGACATCTATCCTAGGTTGAAAAGTACCATGGACCTCATAATGACAACTAGGGAATTAGATTTTTTACTCAAATCTTGCAACACCATCACCCTAAGACAAATGTACCACTACAAAAGGAGATGTTTCTATTGATTTGTGGTAGATTCAATTGTAGTTAATGAATATTGCTTACTTTAGACCTTGTTCTCAAGACTTTCCACAACTCTTATTCACAATGGACATAAAACAATGAATTTAAAGAAAATCATTCAATCAGAAAACCTAAAAATATCTAAACCGACCTCTCTCCCAGTAACCAAAGTATACTTTAAATAACAACCCCCCTTCATCTTTGCATAAAATGAAGGTCTCCACACAAAAAAAGGGGAAAACAAGCAAAAGAACAAAAAGAAAAGGAAATCAAGGAAAACAACAAATGACGAACAAACAAAATAGAAAATTGTTTACATACGTACAACCCATCAAAAGTAATAGATTTTTCACGGCCCAAAATAATGTTTGAGAAACTATCCATTGATAGGAAATGGAACAGGTTATCCTATTAAACTACTCAGCTGAAAAGCATTTCTTCCTAGGATTTCAAAAATTTGATAGGGACCCAACCAGAGCTTATCAAACTTCTAGTGATCACCCTTCTTTTCATTAGCCTTATCCCATAGTAGCAGAAGGTGTGATATCCCGAAAGTCTTGAATTTGGCTCTTTTTTTAAACCAACATTTGACAACAGCTTGGTACTTAAAGAATTGTTGCAAAGCAACATCTCTCTGCTCTTCTAATTTGAGCAAGCCAGCTAACCTTACTTCAATCCTATAATCACTAAAGTAAAATTTCTGCATAAATTTTAGGATAGGTATTTGCAAGTGAAAAGGGAACACAGGCTCTTGGCTATACACTAGTTTAAATGGCGAAGTCTCTAAAGCAGCCTTGATACTAGTCTTATCTTCCCACAAAGCAAATCTTAGCTGGGTATGCTAGTCTCTAGGATTGTTCTCTAACAGTTTTTTAATTACTCCTAGGAGATTCTTATTAGTTGATTCTACAACTCCATTTCCTTATGGGTAATAGTTGGAAGAATACCTTAAAACAATATTATGATCATAAGCCCATGAAATGAACTCGGTAGAAGAAAAGGTAAAGCCATTATCACATACCAGTGAAAAGGGTACTCCAAACCTAGTTATGATGAATTTGGTGAGGAACTTGATTACTACCTCTATTGTGCTATTCTTGCAAGGTATAGCTTCTTTCCATCTTGTGCAGTAATCTGTGGTAGTCAAAATGAATTTGTGTCCTATAGAAGAATTTGGGTTAATTACCGCAATAAAATCAAGTGCCCATTGGGAAAATGGTCTTCCCTCATAAACAGGCTACAGTGGCATGGCTGATTGCACTCTCTTCATGCATAAATTTGACATATGTGACATGTTCTTACATGTTGGTGGGAATACTTGAACACACATGGCCAATAATAACTAGATTCGAGAATTTGATGTGCTAAAGAATCTACAGAACTATGAATTTTACCATGTTTCCTATGAAATTTAGCAATTGTGTGCCTAGCTTCTTGTTGATCAAGGCATCGTAGATAAACTCCCTAAAAATTCTTCCTATATAACAACCCTCCTTTGAGCATATAATGGTAGATTTTCATTCTTAGTGATCTCCTTTGAGTTGTATTCATTCCCTCTAGGCACTGATTATTGAGCATGAAATAAATAATGCCGACATACCAAGGGTCATTGGAAAAGGATTGTGTTGTGTATTGGTGACAAATAATGTTCTTGCCATCATCTACCATTGATTTAGACAGGCCTTGATCTTCGACAAGTTTTAAAGGATGAATCTCTAGATCGACCTCCTACAAAGTAGCCATCCATTTCCCTCTTCGTTCTCCCAAATTGCTTTGCATAAGTAGAGACTTCACAACAGCATCAGGAACCACAACAATAATCTGACTTCGAAGGATATAATGCCTGAACTTCTTGACAAATCTAACAAATGCAAAAGCTTTTTTCTCAAGAAGTGGGGACTTGACTTCAACATTCTTAAATGGAGAACTCATGAAAGTAATTTTCCTTCCATCCCCTTCATCTCTTTGTTGTGTCAAGAGAACGACACATGAATGTTTAGAGAAAAAAGAATAGATATAAAATGGCTTCAAGTAGTCAGGCCTGGTGAGGACTGGAACCTTCGAAATGGAATGCTTAACCTAAGAAAAATTATCCTTTGCCTCATTACTCCATTCTATTCTAGCATCTTTCTTCATCATTTCATTCAAAGGTTTAACAATCTCTACAAAACCTGTGATAAACTTTCTCACAAAGTTGATCTTTCCAAAGAAAAATCTCATCTCCCTCTTACTTCCTAGCATGGTTAGCTTCATAATAGACTCAACCCAATCTAGATCTATCGATATCCCTCTTTCTGAGATTATGTGTCCCAAAAGTTTCCCTTCAGAAACCTCAAACACACACTTTTTAGGATTCAGAGAGACACCATATCAGATACATCTTTCAAGAACTTTAGCCAAGTCTGCAGCATGGTTTAGTCTATATTTAGAGAATACTATTAGGTAATCCATATAAATGATGATGCATTTACCAATCAAATCTTTGAAATGGCATGCTGAAAGGTTGCTCCAATGTTTATCAAACCAAATGGCATCCTCTTGTAAGAAAATGTTCCCCACTTAGTAGTGAAGGTTGTCTTCATTTTGTCTTCATAATTAACAATCACCTGATTGTACCTAGACTAACTATCGAGGAATGACATCATCTGAGACCCATTGACAGTTTGCAAGACTTCATCCAGAGAAGGGAGTGGGTAGTTGTCTTTTTCTGAAGCTCTATTTAGATTCCTGAAATCTACACATAGCCTGATCCCTCCATTCTTCTTATGAAATGGAACCAAGTTAGCAACCCATGTTGAATTTCGTACATGGAAGATTATTCTTGCTAAAAGAAATTTGTGAAATTCCTTAGAAATCAGTGGTTCAATCAGGGCACTGATAGGACGCTATTTTTGCCAAAATGGTCTATCTTTAGGCTTTAAAGGAATAGTATGAGTTATCATAGAAGTGTCAAAGGTTTTTAGATCTTCATACCCCCAAGATATTGCAGAAATATCCTTCTTCAGTTCCCTCAGTATATCTTTTCTAATTGCTTTAGGGTAGGCTTTCCCCATGTAAACATTTCTTTTAGGGCCAAAATTAGCTAAGTTAGTAGTTTCATATTCACCTCCTTTATCTTCAGTTGATACTTCTTCCTGAGCCCTTGGGTCTGAATAAAAAATTCTTTCTAAGGCCACCATTCCCTTGAGAATGCTATTAATTTTTATATTGAGGAAACCTTCTTTATCACAGTCTTTGAGGTCCCAATCTCCTTGATCCCTATTAGACTCATCGATTATTTGTCCTTTGAAAACATCTGAGCATACTAGAAAAGAAAGGATATGTTGATCATCGTCGAAGACTTGAAAGTGCCTAACATTATCAAGAACAACTGGGGTGGATATCAATTCTACTGATAATCTCTTAAGCTTGGAGCCTCGCATGGGTTTGAGGGTACTTGCGGCAGCAGGTATTTAATCAGCTATTTGATTCTCCTCTCTAGGAATTAAAGTAATCCCAAAAGCATCAAAGTCTTCAATCAGGTTCCATACCCGATTTCTATAAGATGCCAGCCTTTTATTGTGACATTTGTATTGGTTGTGTACTTTCTTGATAATCACTTCCGAATCTCCTTTAACCATCAAGGCAGTAACTTTATTTTGATGTGTAAACATCAGTCCCCAAATTAATGCTTCATATTCTACCATATTGTTAGTACATCCAAACTACAATTTGTAAGAAGCAAAAAATGTTTTCCCTTTCTTGTTGGTTAATTCAATTCCAATACCACACCCTGTTTTGGATTTGAATCCATCAAACGTGAGGATCCATATCTAGTCATGAGCTAAGGTTGATCCCTTTAAGCTTGTTGTGGGTTCAAGGGTATCAAACAAACCCTAGGGTTGTTCAACATGTTTGTGTTTGTTTGGTATTAAGACTAGGGTAGGTTCAATTTGAGGGAATTCCTCTAAAGGTATATGATCCCTGGTTAACATTATTGATTTTTTTTACTTCAATTGAGAAGTGATATGAAGTGGCCTCAAGGTGACTTAGGCTAGTCTCTTTGATTTGGAAAACATGATTTAAAACACTAATGCAAGGTTGGCAGGTCAATTCCGAATGATTTTGGTAGTGTACCCTACACCAATTAGGGAGTAGAAGACTCGACAAATCAATATCTTCTCCTAAGACCAACTGATCTTGTTGTAGCTTCCTAATCAATACCTATTGGTTTACGTTAATCATGGGATCAGGGAATTCTTGCATTGACAAATCTTTAGAATCAAGCAACGAAAAGGTCATAATTTCATCTCTTTTATAAACCCCTATCTCAGTTTCAAAATAAGCTACCTCGTTGGGACAATCATACTCAGTGATGATATGTTTGAGGCAAGGTTCTCTCTTGATCCTAATCTAGGTAGGAATTCCCCTCCATGGTAGCCACATGTGTGAAAAGTCGAGGGAGAGATATCCCCCTATACTTTTCATTAAATCTCTGCTCAACAGCATACCATAAGTCTCGGGAATGTCTGCTACTTGAATATCCATATTGGTTAAAATCCTAGAGTCTGACCCTACTTGCACATGTATATTTCTCAATTCTCCAATTACATTAACCTGTGTTTTATTGAGTTGGATGACCTTTTTGTTTGTTTGGAGAGGGTTCAATCCCAATTTCTTGCATATAGAAAATGGCATAACATTGTCAAAAGCCCCTAAATCTAGCAGAGAATTGTGTAGAATCTTCACATAGATTCTCAAACTTAAAAGAAATGGTAGGGTGCCTACCTTTCTTCTATACAAACCTATGTTCATGTCTACAGTGGGTGTCAGCTGGGTTTTCCCTTTTGATTTATCAGCTTCTTCTGAAGCTTTCAACACTGTCTCTCATTAGGCAGGGCACCATTTTAGGATGTCAAAATATGATAAAGAGGTTTTATGTTTCTGCATCTCTAAAACAATATAAAATTCTATGTTATAGCTTGCATTACATTTGAAAACACCAAATTAATTACCTTTGTTATGGGATTCAGGTGGACCTTTTGGTGGAGGAGGGTTGTTATCAGCACCCTGATTCGAAGACACCATATGGTTAGTTGGTGCTGATGTAGTGAACAAACTCTTATTCTGATTTCTTAGGAAGTGTCCTCCCTTTTTCTTAAAGGCTTGGGTATCATACACATCTTCCTCGGGTTCATTCTCATTCTCTGTTGGGAATGAAGGTTCTTCCTAAAAGAGGTGATAAGTCATAGCTGTATCCACTGAGCCACCTCCTTTGTTTGAATTCCCTTGGACCGTTTGGGCATCTGCCTATGCCATCTTCACAACCTTCTCCATTTTAGGGTAGTTTACCTCAGAATGAGTTGCAGTATCATGCAACCTACACCAGTTAGTCATAAAATTTAGGCCAGCCACGTTTGCAACATGTGGCATGTCCTCATTAGCTTGATAATTGTGATAAACCCTACCATTATTTGGCCTTGTATTCCATTTTTGGTTGTTATTTGGCCTCTGGTTATATCCTCTATTTTGATTTTCATAGATTTGGTTAGGGGAGTTTTTTCCTTGATAATTCCTCTGGCTATGATTGTAGTTGTTTAGATAATTACCCTGATTGTTATTACTCTGATTAGGGTAATTACCTTGGTTCTGAGAGGGGTTCAATTTAAGCTGAGCAATATCGATGGTGACTTGAGACAGAGTTTTCTTTAAGGTCTCTACCTTGTTTTTGAGTTGAACTCTTATTTCATTCTTAGCACTCTTAGCAATAGGTGGATGACTGACGGGATTTGGTATTCCAGCTTGGTTATGATGACCATGCGGATTGTGATGAGCCTATGATTGTTGTGAGAAGTTAGGGGCTCCATTAGTAAAGAATGGAATAAGAGGTTGAGTCTGCAACTTAGATATAGGTCCATAATGGGAAGGGGACATCCCTGGAGCAATATTGAATAAAGGGGTTGGATTAGGCATCTGATACACCATTGAAGGAAAAAATCCTCCCAAATTTCCTTGTTGAGAGCTAGTTTGTTGTTGCAGCTTGATGCCTAGATGATAAACTTTAGAAAGAGAATCAATATCTGTGGGTTGATAATTCCTTTCTAGGAACATGCCAAGCAAAAGGTCTATAACTCTAAAATATGCCTGAATGGAACTATTCTCAGCAACTAGATAGGGGTCTTGCAGTCTCCTAAACATTCATTGAAACCTAATATTAAACAAGGGCGGGGATTAACATGGCTCCTTCCTAATGGTAGCAAATTGGTGGAACAAAATGGCTAGATCCACATAAACTCTGAACTGATTGATGAAATCATTCTCTAGATCTGTCCAGCTCAGAATAGAACCCTACGAAAGGTTTAGGTACCAGTTGTATTCCATATCCCCTAAGGAATAAGGGAACAACCTACAAAAAAATCATTGTGAGCTATTTAGGCTCTCGTACAAGCATCCTTAAAAGCTTGTATGTGCTCTTCAGCACTCCTAAATTTTCCATGAATGTATTTGGTAAATATCTCTCAGGATTCTTAGGAATATCATGAAAGCCTCTAGGAATAGTCCCCAATGGAGAGGTATTATTCAAAAAAAATTCCATTGGTGGCGATGGTGGAGGTTGGGCTAGCTATTGGATGGGCTGAACCGGCTGTAATGACAATTGATGTAGATTTGGTAGTGGATTGATGGGTATCCACGAGGGTATTGGTGAAAATTTTGGTGGAGTGAGTGGAGTTGACAAGGGTGGTATAATGGGTGCCCTATGAATCTTGTGTCTTGTTGAAGTCTTGAGCTCTATCAAAGGTGGTGGGTTTTTGGTTGATCAAAGAATTCTATGGGAAATCTCTGATGAGAAAAACCTGATATTATCCAGTTTTCTCTTCTAGGCCCTCCTTCTAGGGCTAGATCTATTGATGGTGTCAAGTTGACCCACAACATGCAGGTAAGATAAAAGTGAAATATCTCACCTCTCCTGAAAAAGATAATCAACAATCAAACTGATCAGCTCCCAAGGTCTTTCATTGTTGGTTCACAACATTGTTATTTCATGAAGTGGTCAATATGGTTGTAATGTTCAAGGGGCCTGTTTGTTTTAAGCTTCTTGATTGTTATAAGATCAAACATATATTTAAACCTACTTTAACCGGTGGTTTTAAAGAAACATAAAAAGATAGATTAAAGCTTTTAAACTGATGAGAATGTTGATTCATCCAACTAATCAGAATTGTTTCCTTCCAAGAAAGTTTTAAACTAAAACTGCATAATAAAATTAACTTGTAATCAATACACAGTTTCATTCATTCACAGTTCAAACCTTAACAGTAGATTGCTAATCATCATTCAAACAGAACATAAGATAAAATTTCATTCCTTGAAAGCTTTCCAAATCAAATAATTAACCCAAGATAAATACCATTCTAGAGCACAATATGAAGTAGATTTAAATATGGTTGCTTCTACTATTAATGAAATAGATAAAAAACATTTACAAATCTGGCAAGAACACCAGTGTATAGAAAACCCATTTCTTTGAATTATCTCCATCTATCCTAAGAAAATCTAGAAGATTCATCACCTCCTCCTACTGAACTTAACTCCTACTTTACTTCTGCTCTCGAGGTTTTCTACCTTCTAACCCTAACTTGCTAATAATATCTTCTAAGATCCCTTTTGTAAAAGAAAAGATCTAATTACAAAGAAAAGAGAGAGATGTGTTGATCTTTACAAAGAGGAGAAATTGCCACATTTATACACGCGCGTCCAAAAATGCATCGGCCCCATTTAGGGTTTACAATAAGTCAGGCATAAAAGGAGTTGACCCTAGAAGATTTTGTAACAAAGTCAATCATGAATTAAATGTGTGCACTTTGTTCATGTCGGTGAAATATCTCCCTCAAGAATGGTCTCGAGATTGTTCATAATCACCATCATTAACTCACAGCCCTCATATCCATCATTAAGACTTCATGCATTTCATCCTTAACTTTGAAAATTGCTCCGCAAAGTGGCTTGAGTGCTCTATGGGTATTTCCATACATGTCCACCTGCTTTAGTTAGTGAACGTCTCATTTGTCATTAAGACACGCAACTTCCCATTTTTATGCTTTCCCCTCGGCTTGGAACTTTCATGGGTTGAATTCCTTGAGAAACAACATTAGATGTTCTCAACATTCTTTAACCTTGCAAAAAAATTCCTTTATTAGTCCTCTAATAGAATAGAAGATATATTCTTCGTCTTACACTTCATACATCCCTCATTCTCATATTTATCAAAAATAAACCCAACTTCGGGGGAGGTGGAACCAAAATGAAATCAGAGCCAGAATAGGGTGGGGGTGGAGTCGAAACCAAAATGGGGAAATAAAAACTTTACAAAAAAAATCCCCAAAACCATTCTGAACCTGGCCTTGCAAAAGAGACCAAACACAAGGAAAAAACACGTAAACAAACACAAGTGGGATCGGAGCAAAAATTGATCCCAAGTGAACCACAATGGGGGTGGGAATAGAACCAAATCCAACCTTGAAACTTTTGAAAGTTTTAGGTTTGGATCCCATCCTGACCCTGACTCCGACAACACACAAAGAGACAACGAAAAAAGATGAGAAAGGGAAAAGGAAGAGAAGAAAACACCCCATGACCAATCGCAAGGAACGAAAGGAAAAAAATCGCAACTAGCAGAACTGGGACCAGAACGGAATTGGAACTTGGAACTTCAGGAAAGTCCCTGAGTTTAGTTTTTTTCCATGTTATACATCCGTTAGAATAAGAAAGAAAATTGGTGGGACTGGAACTAGGAATGGAACAAAAACCAGAACTTGGAAGAAATTCAAAAGTTCGGTTTTGGTCCTGGTTCTGCATCCGCCAGCACAACAATTAAAACTTAACATAGAAAACTTGCGAAAAACAAAAATGGAACCTTGGACTTTAGGAAAGTTCAAATTTTGGTTTCGGTTTGCATTCCACGTCTGCTAGAACAACAATTAAAACTTAACGCAGAAAATTAGCGGAGCTGGAACCAGAATGGAACTAGAACCTAGAACTTTAGGAAAGTTCCAAAGTTTGGTTTTAGTCCATGCTCCGCATTTGCTAGAAAAACAAAGAAAAAGGTCCAAGGAGGAAAGAAAACTTCTAAGGTACAAAACACAAGACCAAGGGGTAGAACCGGAACCAGGAACAAAACGAAAACCAGAACTTGGAAGAAATTCCAAACTTCAGTTTTGGTCCCGGTTCCGTGTCCTCCAAAACAATAAAGAAAAAGGCCCAAGGGAGAAAGAAAACTCCCAAGGGAAAAAATAGAAAGGAGGGACCTATTTTAATCAATTTTTTAAATGGGGTGGTTATGCAAGGAATAACAAGTCTCCTTCTTTGTCTTTCCATCCTCTTCTTCATTAGAATCCTAGATGAACACTGTCTCTTTTCTTGGGGATTGAGTGGTCATATTCTCCCTGGTGCTATCCTCTCCCTCAGAGGCTTTCTCTTCTTCTTCTTGTTCAGGCTCATGTTCTTCATGATGCTCTATTTCTAGGCCCTTTCTCATCTTGGCCTCTTCCTTAGGCTTGTCTTCTTCTTTATCTTCTATTTTCTTTTCTTCTTCTTCATGCAGAGGAGGCACTTCTTCATCATGCTTGGGGCTTTCACTTTGCTCCCCTATTGGAGGTTCAATGTCCTCCATTTTCTCACTTGTATCCTTCTCTTCATCTAAGGGTTTCCCTTTAGCTTCTTCCCCGACATCCTTGAGTTGTTGGGCCAACTCTTCCTTGAGCTCCGGGTCAAAGGATTCCACAATATACTTTGTGCTCGGCTCCTCAATGTCCTCTTTAGATGATTATTTTTCCTCCTCTTCCTCCTCATGCACCACTTTATCAATTACTAAGTGTTGGCATTTGGGGTGCTCGTGATAATCATCTACTTCCTTTTCCATCTCTTTTGTTGCTTCCCTCTCTTTCCTTTCTAATTATTTGAATATCTAAATTTTTTCCTCCATTGTAGGTGGTTCAGTCAGAGGAGGAATATGGAGGTTAGCAACAACTTTTGCTAAGGAATCCTACACCATAGGGTTCATCAACATGCTAGATAGCTTTGTCAGTAAGTTTTTCATGTGCTTGGAAAAGGCTTCTGGGAGCCATAGGGTGGGAATTGTTGTTGTCATGGTAGCTAATGAAAGAGTTGTAATCAGGGACATTGAGGAAGAGGAGAGCAAGGAAGTGGTGGAAAAAGAAGAGTTTATGAAAATAATTTGTGTTGCAGGTGGAGTAGAGGCAAGGTGAACTGAGATGTCCACCGTGGGTGGAGAAGAGGAAACCACTACCTAAGAAATAGGTGGAGTGATAGTAGTGGAAATGGTAGCAACAGTGACTACAAGAGTGGAGGTAGTAGGTGGGGACTTTGGTTGCTTGTTATCTTGTTCCTCTCCTTCATGGAGTGGGTCCTCCTGGATGGTGGGAATTTCCATGAAACTGCCTAACTTCTTGGCTTTATTTGAAGGTTCACCTTCTAAGGCCTTCCTTGAGTACACTTTTTGTTTAGGTTGGTGTTCAGCCATTTATTTTCTCTTCTTTGAGCCTATAGTGGGAGGAGACACTAAAGTCTCTCTAGTTGGAACAACAGTGGTAGAGGCACTATTAGTTTCACTCTCAAGTAGATCCTCGAGCTCTTTGTATGTTAAGGTAACTCCTTGCAACTTCAATTGGAAAATCTTCCCATTGACCCATTTTTTGGTTCTTGCTTCAATTGGCTTCATTAGAATATCGAGGTCATTTACCTCTTCTTCATTCCATTCAATTAATGGTAGCAACAGGATCACAACAACATCATATATTGGAACTACTACTATATTTTCTTCTTCAACAATTTGATCTAGCACTGGAAATAAGTTTACTATTTTGACAAAGTATGTCATCATGCGCATGTAATTCCACATATGCACCTCCTTATCATTCCTGAAATTGGCCTAGAATTCCTCCCCATTATGCAAATGGGCATACTCAATCTTGACAACCCTCTTCAACTTGTTATAAGGGTCCACTCATGGTCTAATAGTGTAGAAATCCAAGTTGTATTTATTCAATTCCTTGTCAAAGTATTTCGCACACCGGGATATGGGAAGTGCATACATATATTGACCAAATGTTAGGGGATAAGGCATCCCCTTTATGTGCTTGTCACTCATGAGGGTGTGTGCACATTGTAGTTGTTGGGAGAGTTCAAGTAGTATCAACCAGTCATTTGGGTACCGTGGCAACTTATATGGTTTCTTTGAGAAAACATTAGCTCAGATGTATGTAAATTTTGGAAATTGAATGAATAGAAATCCAAATGATGGATGAAGGGATTGGCACTCTGGGTAACCCTTCTTTCAAAGTCATCTCCAAGCAATTTGATAATATGTCCGATGATGGCATCATTAACTCTACAAAAGTCTTTCTTAATGTTTCATAATTGAAGTTGGGGATACCTATCATAGACCTTCAATTCCCTACCTGGAGTTGGACTTGGTGGTACAAATAGTCCCCTGTATTAGGAACTGTCAGCAAGAAAATATACCAGGTATGATGTCATATAAAATTATGAAGTCTTCTTCACTGCCACAAATTTCTCATGTAGGCATTGGCTGATCATCCCTACCCAATAGAATTTGGTCTCCCCTTGAATTATCTCCTCTAAAAAATAAAACATCCATTCCTGGAAGAAATTTTTAGCTAGGAGGAACATAACTTTGCTTAATAAGGTCACAAGTCATGGTAATCCTCATAGAAGTCACTTCAGAAGACTTCTTGGGGCACTATTTTTTCACTGCCCCTCTTCTCTTTTAGCTAGTAATGATTGATAAGCTTCTTGCACTTAAGGGGATCGAAATACCACATATTCTTAGCATATTCTTTGGATGTTTCCTCCATTTCACCAAAGGTAGGGATATGGAAAGTTTTCCCTATTGATTTAGCAGACAAATCAACCAATATATTCCCATCTCTATCCACTATTCTTTTAGTATCTTCTTGATATGCCACTCTACAGGCCATCACGAGCTTGGGAGCAATGAGAGAAGGTGGGAAATCAATAGCATTAGCTAACTCATTACTTCTAATCCTTCTAGAATTTTTTGTGTGGGGTTGATTTGAACCCTTTGCTTGAACTCATCGATATCAATATGTCCCAAATTAGTATTTGAGATCTCCTTCTAATCTATGGTGACCCTAGAATTAAGGGGTTCCCCTTGGAACTTGCATTTAATTTTGTCTTTATCCTCTTTTCCTCTAGGTACTTTAGCTAACTTCTTTCCCTTTTCTTTTTCTATGGCTCCCTTTGAAGGTCCTGTAGCTAGTTTCATATATCCTATAGGCAAGAGAGCGATAAGAATAGTCAAGCATAAAAGCATGAGGAACGTCAGTCAAAATATAGAAAAGAGATGTTAGACTAGGTAGTTCATCATTAAAATATCCTATCATTTCTCTTAGATCATCATTAGAAATTCATTTGGGGAAGTTATGAAAATGCGAGCGTAGGTGTGCGGGCTTCCCTGGGTTGACAACCATTCTGGAGGTAGTTATGGATTGATGACAGACAGGGCATGATGGCACACATGGTTCCACTCGTGTGAAGATTTGATCATGATTTGGGGTCTAGAAAGAAGTTCAGGTCATTTAGGTAGGTGGTTCAAATCCAATTTTAGGCTTTGGAAGTGTTAAATCCATCATTGAAGCATACAAGAGCAGAGGGTGGTTTAGCCATTGGGGACTCCATTATTCAAACGACACTAGTAGAGTGTCGCCAAGCAAATGGTACTCCACAACATGGGATCTGTGGACTTGGAGGAAGGTATCACTTTGTTGTTGAGGCTCAAGATACTTAGAGGGATGTGGGTCAGAAGTTTCAGGGAGTTGTTAGGAGTTGGCCATTTGAAATAGTGCAGGCGGGATGAAAGTCTGATAGGGCAGCTCTATACTATTGAGTCTGTGAGGCGCTTTGGTATTTCCCATTTGTTATCAGGAAATCAGAAGGAAATGATGAGTTTACGCCCTATGTAGTGGGCTGACAGGGGCCCTTGGGCATTTGTCACAAAATTATAAGGCTTCCACCCATAGGCTGCTACCCGCATAGGGTAGTCTATAAAAATATTCTACTTAGGCATTTTGTTTCTTTGAGCTCAGATGAAGATGATAAGTATAGGTTCCATGCAATGGAAAGAGGATCATTTGAGGTCATTTGGAAGATAAAAATCACCATGGTAGTCCATGGATAGAAGTCCACAGGGAGAGGCCCATGAAGATCCAATAGTTAGTCATTTTGGCATAAAGGGAGATCAGATGGCAACAGAGTAGTCGGGACCTGCTATTTGGATAGGTTCTTAGGTTTCAATGTTTCAAGGGATGTTTTGGATAGCAACAAAAGGTTGGTAGAAAACTGCAAAGGATGGTTTGCCTAAGATAGGTTACTTTGCTTTAAGCTTGGGCGACAGCCATGAAGGTGGCTCCCAATAGGTGCATAGATGGGTAGCAAGGGTTGTTTGGAACAAAGAACCTAGGATGGAATCCCACAAATGGAAGTTCGTAGGGAGAAACCTACAATGGGCCTAGACTTAGGTGTTTGGCATGGTCAAGTTTAATTAGCAATGACTGGGTGAGTCCCACCTTATGGGAGGACGAGATCAAATAGCCATTCAAAATGACAAGGCTTAAATGGAATTTTGTAGGTGGGGGCCCACGCTTGTAGACCTAGAAGGGCCAAAGGATCTCTATTTGGGCTCATGAATTTTGGCTAAGTTCAGGACAACCGTGTTGAAGGGTCTTCCTAGTAGGGTAGGCCTGATAAAGGTTTCTATTGTTGTTAAATTTTGGTAGATTGAGGAAAAAGAAATGGTGATGGTAAACACATTATGGACCCATAGGACATGAACACCCTAGCTCAAGAATGACCATGGGAGGTTCAAGTCCCACAAGCCCCTGTGAAGGATTTCAAAAGTTTTCTCAAAATTTGAAGACATGGGTTTTGACCATCGAGGTTTGTTCCAACTGGATTTAAAGTTTTCCTTCTAAGATTTGATAACTTTCTATAGAATTTAAAGAAAAATCAAAGGCAAGAAGAAACAAAGAACCAACTTGTAAAACTTGATAAAGATGGTCAAGCAATCAACAAGCAAAAGCTTTGAAATGGCGACGGAGCTTGGCGGGCATGACAACGGTGTTTGTGGGAGGCTTTGACAAGTCTTTTGAATGTTTGTAGGTGAAAATGATAGCTCAAAATGCACTATTTATAGAAAATTTAGCATTAAATTCCCTTCATTAATGTTAGTACATCAGGTGCCAAAGTTGGTGAATGGGCATTTTGAAAATGGTGGTGGGAATGATGAATGATAGTCAGGGATTGGTCATTTAGAAAATTAGCGGTTAAAATATCTAAAGATGATGCGAGTCTCAACGTGCAGAAGGATGTCATTTGAAGGTCATTCAGAATGGTTGGAGAGCTAGGGAATCCTGCATAGAGTGGCCCGTAGTGGCAGACCCATGTTACCTAGAGGACACTAGCTTTAAAGTGTGAAGGCAAACAACTAAGGAAATCCCACAAAGGAATAAGGCCTTAAAAATTTAGGGGTAGAAAAACATGGTCAACTCAAGGTGACTCTTCTAAGACTCCTTGTCTAGTTAAGACTCAAAAATAGGGGGCACACAAAATGAGGTGATAAAAAAAGTGACCCGACAAAGTGAAAAGAGAGAGAGGGTCCATGTTCTGAATGGGGCGTGGGTCAGTTTCATGGACCAGGGGTTTCTGAAAGTGAACTAGGGGACTCAAAGGAGAACAAGATCCATGGCTAAATCAACTTACGAAAGCATCTTAGAAGTGTGTGTAAGTAGTGGATTCATTCCTTTTCTTTGGAGACTATAAAAAATGGTGGTTAATTAGACCGAACAAGTTATGAATTGTCTAAATCCAAGAGTAACCTAAACATTTCCCCGCTGCTAGCTAGGTGTCCATAGCTACGAAAGAGTTGTCATTGTGATGCCACAAACATTGCTCTACTACAATTCAGGTGTCCATAAGCCTGGTAGAGTTGTATGCACACCCATGTGGTTGCTTAATTTTAACATTTCTTTCTTTTCTACTCTTGATATCCTTTTGATACTATTTCTTTTGCTCAACCGTGTAAGAATTGAAGCTTATAGTGGGCTTGGACCATAGTGCTCACTAAAGAAAAATTATGATTTTCACTTGTGAGGTCATTATTACAACCACTGCACAACTCTTCAGAAGAAATTAATGTTTATCTTGTGTAGGACCCGAGACGACATGTGATAAAACTCAACCAAGGGTCACATTCTAAGTCAAGTCAATGTTGAAAGAAGGAGACCATTCCATAGCCACAATCAAATACCAATAGTTAGGAATGAATATTTATCCAAAGAAAACTAAAAGCATACAATACAGTGAACCATTCATCAATACAAGCATGACCGCCACATTAGCAACAAAGAGACACCCTCAGAAAAGTAGAGCATCTGAGAAATGAGAGAAACAAAAATGATGTGAAGTAGCAAAACAAAGGAAAATGAAAAGCAACCTAAACTAACCTATATATAGATATTTACAGAGACAGCTTAGGAGATCTCAAACTTGGAAATAATTATTTTGGTGAAGCCTATTGATGGGAAGTGAAACATCTTCATTGGTTAAGGTCTTGAGGCTGAAAGCATTATCACCAAGGATTTCAACAATCTAAAAGGGGCCTAGCCAAAGCTTGTCAAATTTTTCATGTACCACCTTCTTCTCATGGGCCTTGTCCCAACATAGGACTAGATAGTGATTTTAAAGTCTTTGAATTTGGCTCATCCATCGATCCATATTTTGAACACACCCTAATGTTTGGAAATATTTTCAATGGCTCAGTCATGTACTTCTTCCAAGTGAAGTAACTTGGCTAGTTGGGCCTCTCATTGATCCCCTTCTTTGTAAAAGGTGTTAATGAATTAGAGGGTTGGGATCTTCAGGTGAATAGGGAATACGGGTTTTAAGCCATTAATGAGGTGAAATGGAGAATCACTCAAGGAGGTCTTGTGGCATGTGCAATCTACCCAAAGAGAAAAATGAAGCTAGGAATGCCAATCCTTTGGATTCTTATCTAGCAGCTTTTTTATGATAGTGATCAAGTTTTTGTTTGTGGATTTAGCTAGACCATTTCCTGAAGGATAATAATTTAATGAGAATTTAAGGGAAATCCCATAGTCAAAGTTTGAACAAGAAATTTTAAGCAAAGAGAAGGCAAGACCATTATCATAGACTAACACATATGGGCAACCGAAACAATTTAAAATTAAAGTTTCAAGGAAATTAACAACTACCTTTGTAGTATATTTCCTACATGCAATAGCTTTTGTCCATCTAGTACAATAATCAGAGGCAGTTAGGATGTACCTAATACCTATAGAGGATGATGGGCTTATCAGACTGATGAATTCAAGACTCAATTACATGAACGGTCTTACCTCCAAGATTGGTTGTAATGAGACATCAACATTCCCTTCCCTAGTTGTGGCAATCTAGAAAATGTGCCATGTACGAACATGGCTGTGAGAATCCTTGAAAATGGTTGGCTAGTAATATCCTTCTCATAGAATTTTTTGAGCAGTAGAGTGACTCGACCCATGACTGGTACCAAATTTGTCATGGAATTATTTTAGCACTCTTGCAGTTCCTCTTTTCTAAGTCACTGAAGGTAAACTCCTTCATGATTTCTTTTGTAGAGTATGGACCCTTGCAACATATAGCTACTAATTTTTATTTTGAGGGAACACTTTTGGACTCCTTGTCAGTGAGATGGACACTTGTTATTCAAAAAATAATAGAAAATATCATCATATCACTCCCCTAGGGAGACATCTTCAATCTGGTATTGTTGAATCGTAAGCTCAAGTCTCGCTTTAGCTATTGTTTCAACTATCATTGGGGTGAGGGCCTATCCTCATACCAACTTCATTGGCTGAATCTCCATGTCATATTCTTGTAGCAGGCTAACCCACTTTGCTTTGCATTCTCCTAACTCATTTTTCATTAGCAACATTTTCATTGCTGGGTCAGGCATAATACTAAATACCTTGTTCTGTGGGATGTAGCATCTAAATTTCTTAACTCCTCTAATGAGAGAATATGCCTATTTTCCCATGCTATGATATCTTAGTTCATCATTCTTCAATGGAGAACATATGAAAGAAATTAGATGCTCATTCCCTTCGTCATCTTTTTGAGTCAAAATGCTAGCACACAAATGGTCTCAAGCAAATGAGTAAATACGTTGGTGTTTTCCAATGCACGTAAGGAATCTCTAAGGGATAGCCAATTCCTATATTCAAGATACCTAAAATGACTGGCCAACTAACAATATTCAATCAAAGACTTAGATCTTCTACACTTTAGTCTTTGTGGGGCCAAGGAGGGTGTTCCTATTGTGTTCATTTGGGAATATTCTTTATAGAACACATCATTTTCACAAATTATTTTGAGTGAAGGATAATTATACAATAATTACTAGAATATTGGCTTATCTTTAAGTAAATTGCTTACCCATTCATCAAAACAAAGAAATCCTACACGATAATTGACACATACATGTGCTAAGATTAATGAATTTCAAAGTGATTTTAAATTCTGACTTCGAGTCAGTTATTGGAAATATTTGATTAACCCTTTAGGTGAATCTTTGAAAGATAGACTAGTGCCTTGTTACACTGGGCATTGGATTCACATACACAAAAACTAGTAGCATAGAAATGACTTTAAAATCTAATAATATAGATTACTCTCATGATATAACTTTGCATCATGGAGCTCACTATCTCTAATACACAACTGCTTATAAAATCCCTTGCAAATGATTGTAAATATATGACCCCATTTGATCATTTTAATTTATTACTTGAATTAAAGAAAAAATAGAGGCATACATTCAAACAGATGTTCGAAGATGAACAAAAACATCAATAATATTTAATTCAAAATTCATAGAGATTTACACTAGGAGAGTATATGCATCAGAATTATACATTCACTTATATTTATCAATCATGTCTATTAAAAAATTTAAGAAAATTGCATGTGTTCTTCAATACTAAAAACAAACTATCTATTCTATTCATTATCTTCTATATCTAATGTTCTACCCAAATATGTACTTGACTCAAAACATGACTAGAATTTTCTATCCCCAACAAATGAGCCTTGAGTCCCCTTTTATAAGACAAGGGGGTGAACAAGCCACCAACTCAAATGCAATTTGGATACCAAATTTTATTTCATGTTACAATTTCAATTTCATTTCAAAATCCCATATGATGGTTAAATCGAGCACGGGGAAAACTTGAATTACCCAAACTACCATGACAAGAAAATAAAGTACTTCCAAAAACCTCCTCCATTACTTGGAAAGCAATGATGCAAATACCCATATCTCCATGAGGGAATAAAATCGCCCCTCAACACCCAAAATTGTGCCACACACACAAGAAGAGAAAATGACAATGCAACTAATTTATCAATACAAAAATTTATTACCCACCACCTTCATCTCATACACCAGAAGACCTTTTGTTAGCAGCACACAAGCCTCGGTATACATGACCACTCTAAGTAACATAAAAGGTTGGAGATGATACTTCCACCCATTCTTTGACCTTCTCTTCATTCACTACAACATCTCTCCCACTCAGAATCTTAATAGCTAGAGGAGGGATAGACAGTACCTCCACCCTAGGTGACATAGCTCAGCCCATAGTCACCAGATACTAAGGGTAGTTGGATTCAATCTCCATCTCCATTTATGATGGGCTGTTGGTAAGGTTGATATGAGAGTTTTTCAACTGAACAAACCATGGCCATATTGAAGCTTTCAGTATGTTCGGTTGGAAGGCTCGACATCTTCTTCTCTCATTGTTTTTGCATCTGTGGATTTTTTGGGCTGGTCTTTCACTCAGTGGCTAGATTTGATAATAATTGGTGAAGACTTATTTTCTTTGACATCCCTGTGACTTATCTATTCCTGTCCTAGGTCTTCATTATGAGGCTTTTGAGACCAAAGATATGAATACTTAAGTACTGGGATCAATGTGGAACCAGACTTGGTCATTTTGCAACCAAGGAACACACACTCAATTTTTTCTCTGTGCAATGGTTTAAAGACTTGGCTACTTAGTTTCTATGATTATAATAGCAACTCATTCACTTATATTTATTAAGTGACTAAGGTGATCGATTACCAATTCTAAATGAGAAAAATCACAGGCGCAAAGTAGGCAATTTGATGTTATGCATACTGTCACCGTTTCATTTGCAAGTGCATGAAAGTTTGTAGATTGCACTTCATGATTTCTTGCAATCAAATCTTCACATGCACCAAGATCAATTCAATCACTACTATAGAAATCTATCCATTAATGTGCACTGGTTGCAAAGTAAAAATGGCTATCATGTGACATTTATCCACTTTGAATATAGGCCATTGATCTTCACCTAGATGATGAATCGAGTGGCCAATGTTAGGTTGAACACCTTTGAATTCCAATGGTGCTTTTTTGATGTGTCATCGACCAATGATGTTCATCCCTCTTAGATGATATTCTCTCTATTAGCAGTCTCCACCCTCTTCACAAACTAAATAGATCAGGATAGGTGTCAAGATCTCATTGATCTCGCTAGATGTTCACTTTCTCCTAGTGAACTACTGGGGAACGATGAAGATCACTCACAAGATTTGATCTTGACCATTTGTTGAATGCATCAGATGATGGGCATGGTAGTGGGGACTGTTCCCCACGACTGTACAGGAACATGAGTCCTTATTTCACCAGCTTCGTTGATTTTAACCTACCGGCACTTACCACCTACGAGCTGGTGGGGTACGACCCAAATCCCATTCCAGATCCTTGAATCTCAAAACCTACATGCTAGACAATGTTAGCATTTAATAAAAGGCCTTGGTTAGGCCAATGGTGATATGACCTTTGAGGGTGAATGACTTAAGTTTAAGTCACCAAGAAAATTTAAGATTCAACTTAGGGAAAAGGCTAAATCCGATGGGATAATAAGGTGATTGGTGCTTTAGACCAAACGGTTTGGTAAACCAATGTGCAATGTAGCTCAAGAGATGACTTATGGGAATAGAGACCAATGGAGCAAGTCAACACATGATTATAATATTTTTATACCTTTGCAAGCAAAACCCTACTCATTTATGGGGATAAGGGTTTAAAACATAGAATAACCCCATGGGGAATGAGAAAATTCCCTAAAATTTTAAAAGCTCCATTAGTGGCTCATGCTCAGGGATGCTTACCCCTGGTGAGTATGGTGAGAACAAAATCTCTAGTTGAAGCAAACTAGGGTAGACAACCAAAACCAAGGAACTCACCTGGACAAGGCAAGCATACCCAACATAAATCAAACAAACTAGACCAACATATGTACATTACTTACATAATATACATTGTGAATAATTTCCACAATGTGGAGACCCTAGGCCCCCAAAATTTAGGGATAATTCTTTCCTCTATCAAAGACATTGGCTTGTTTTACTTGCAGTAAGTTTACATGAGCAACGTGTAGTCCCAAGTTATCAGCATGATCAACATTTCCTATGATACTTGGAGTAGCATTGGCACAATTATCCCTTTCCATTACAAGCTCATCAAGTTGAATAGGAAAAAGTGAATCCCTCATATTCTACACTATCATGAAGTGTACCATCATATTCCATCTATCTATCAAACATAAAAACCCCATAGACACTCTGGCTTAAACTTGGCTAGTCCTTAGTGAATTCAAGAAAGAAAACATAACCAAGTCTATTGTCAACCTATTTACCACAAGTGTTAACCCCATGAGGTGAGAGAAGTTCCATAATCAGATCCATCAGATAAGGATTGTCTCCAAAGAAATCCATTGTAGCTTCATACTATCCTGTATTATTTTCATGGTTACCTATTTCCTTGGTTTTCCCTTCACATGGGTGAAAAAATGCTACAATATTTGCATACTCTGTAGAATCATCAAGTAATTCCTTAATTCTCAACACAAGACAGTTTTGTTGGAATATACATGCAATCATCTTGCAGAACATGAATAACTAACATTTCATTTCTCTTTTCAAGCGCACAACCCTTCACCATAGGATATTCAATGCAACCATGTGCATCCTCCTAGATATCCACACTATATTAGGAGCTGAAATCATTTTTATGAGCCTTCTGCACCATGCAAGCTATTGTCACACTTAGGTTCTAGGAAATATAAAGCACACTTTTTAAGCACCATTTGTTCAGTCATATATTGATAGATATCTTTATTGATGTTTACATCCCCACGCCCTCCATGCAGTTGGGAACTCAAAAAGTTAGAAGTGACATCTTCATTAACAAAATTACCTACATCAACATCACTTTGATCTTTATACGAACCATCCAAAACACATCTATTGGTAGTACTTGTTAGATACTCATTAGAGGTATCCTCAAAAATAGGATTGCTCCTACACCAATTGGGATTGTCATTTGCAACCTCACTATCCAAAGAATCTTCATCAAATAAAATATTATTCCATATATTAATTGGTTGTATCTCATCATATTTAAAGTCAAGATTCCAACAACTTAGATTATCAATGTACTCAAAATCAGTATAGTCACTTAAGGAACAAAGAGAGAAAATATCAACATTCTCATTATTTGTGCTTGTAACAATTGACCCATATTCAAAGAACTCTTCACATGAGGAGAATTGCTCATTGCCTAGGAAACATACAACTTCAAGGCTATTAACATCCCCCCTAATAGAAGCAAGGGATTCCATATCCACTTCATATGAAGAATCATATTCAATGGTAGATTGTCCAAATTCAATCTCTTCACTTAGATTCCTCATTTGTACCACATCATTGAGACCAAGTGTATTCCCTTCATTGGCTGGTGCATAGTGGCTACTAGCTGAATCAATTTGTGAAGCTTCACCTTGCATCTCTTGTGTTTGCCCACAACTTATGACATCCCAAGGAAGGTAATTAGGCACCACCTCCTTAGTTTCATGTTCAATCTCTTCATCCTCTTCACTATTGATTGCTTCCACCTCTAGGTTATCAGTGAAATGATAACATTCAACAATCAATTGTTCTTACTCTGATGCTTCTCTCTTGCCTGATAATCTTAGCCTTTGATCTTCTTCAACATGGAGACTATTGTTCACATCTTGAGAAATAGATAGGGGCATACAACCATGCTCAATGTTTTCCACAACATTTATCCAATCTACTATTTGATCAAGGCTATGAGGCTTTAGATCCTCAAACCATTGGCTTGATCTTGATATGTATGCTTCATAAAACAAATTAATGCACAATAGTTCACTAGGTCTGAAACTCTTGGGTATCTCCATCAGGGCATCCAAAAATCTCAAGAATAAGTCATATGGTGAATCATTTGCATGTCTCTTTATTTCATGTAGCTTCCTAATAGAAAAAATTATATCAGACCTTCCCATCCTTTGTTGATGCGAAGTTGATGCTTTCTTGAATTATACATTTCTTGGGAGTAGAGTGGATATGACATCCATGAGATCCCCTCCTTGACAAACCCTTTTACCCTCTAATCTACTTGATTCAATACTTTGGATAGTGCTAGAACTACTACTAGCAGTCATAGGTTCTCTCATCATTGAGTATCTCAAATTGTTCTCAATGTCAATGGAAATTTGATATTCCTAGTGCAGGGTTGTGGGATCTATGTCTCTTAATAAGAAGCTCATCTTATTGTCAAATGCTCCTAGATATACAACTAAACATTCTACATCATTTGGACTTATATCTTCTAGAATTTCCCTAACTTCCTTTGCAAATTGAAGGTTGAAAACAAGAACTAACTCACCTTCATTTATATGGATTTCCATAAAAAAATTCCTCACCACACTTGGATTTACCCTTTCACTAAATTGTTTAATAAAGATATTCATGAACTGATTCCATGAAGCTATAGACCCTAATGGAAAGTATGAGTACCAATCCCTAGCATCATCTTTCAAGGATTGGACAAAGAGCTTCATGACAACATCTTCATGATTCACCTCATTATCCCCCATCACATCCATAAATGTTTACAAATGTTTAGAAGTTGATTTTGAAATTTTCTCTGTGAATTTGGGAAAATATTTCCTAACACTTTTAGGAATTAGATTGGGGAACGCTCTAATTCCACTAAAAACCAATGACATATACCTTTCAATAATAAAATCTTTTTGAGGGCATGATACAGCTTCTTCACCCTGCATACTTTTATTGAATTCTTTACAGGGAAGTTCTCCAAAAGGTAGGATTCAAAAGAATGACATACTTCTCAAATAATTATAGGATTTACACATTAGAAGTATGAAGAAATACTATTATTCCCTGTCTTAATTTAAATTCATCTAATAGGGAATCAGTTATGATCTTAAGCCTTGACCATTTCTCATAAAATTCTTTCAAACATAATGATGATTTATGTAGATTTTATGAGAATACCTAGAAATTTATAGCAGTTGTTATCATTTCTTCCTGACTACAAATTCTACAAATTTGGAAATATTCTTCACAATTCAAATGGTTCTTTGGATAGAGTCACCACTTCCTTGCACAAAGGAACAAAATTCACAGGCATGATGTTATTTCAAGAGTAAATCTCATTCTAGGTCTTCTCCAACAACAAAGCCACACTCAAATCCTTTGATCTTTGCTGCAACACAATCTTTTCCAGGTCCAAGAACTTCTCAATTGTCTAAATATTGATGCTCATATATAACAAATTCAGAATGGAAAATAGTATGAATCTATGTAATGAATCTTTAGGATTAATTCTTCAAGACTTGAATGACACTTTGACAAGACAATTTGCAACTGAATTTATGAGTTCATTCCCCAATAGAGTTTCCATTTTGTTGGTGTTTTCCAATGCACCTAAGGAATCTCTAAGGAATAGCCAAATCCTATATTCAAGATCCCTAAAATGACTAGCCAACTAACAAGATTTAGTCAAAGACTGAGATCTTATGCACTTTAAGCTCTATAGGGCCAAGGAGGGTGTTCCTATTGTGTTCATTTGGGAATATTTTTTATAGAACACATTGTTTTCATAGATTAGTTTGAGTGAAGTGTGATTATGCAACAATTACTACAAGATTGGCTTATATTTAAGTAAATTTCTTACCCATTCAAACAAATACATTCTACATGATAATTGACACATGCATGCATTAAGATTAATGAATTTCAAAGTGAGTTTAAATTTTGACTTCAATTCGATTATTGGAAAGACATTTGATTAACCCTTTAGGTGAATCTTTGAAAGATAGGCCACTACCTTGTTACATTGGGCATTGGAGTCACATACACAAAAACCAGTAGCAAAGAAATGACTTTAAAATATAATAATATGGACTAGTCTCATGATACCTTTGCATCATGGAGCTCACTATCTTTAATACACAATTTCTTATCAAATCCCTTGCAAATGACTATAAATGTATGACCCCAATTGAGAATTTTAATTGATTACTTGAATCAAAGAAAAAATAGACATACTTTCAAATAGATATTCTACGATGAACAAAAACATCATTAATATTTCATTCAAAATTCATATAGATTTACACCAAGAGAGTATATGCATTAGAACTATACATTTTCTTATATTTATCAATCATATATGTAAAAAAATTTAAGACAATCGCATATGTTCTTCAATACTCAAAACAAAATATCTATTCTATTCATTATCTTCTATATCTAATGTTCTACCCAAATATGTACATGACTCAAAACTTGACCAAAATTTTCCATCCCTAGCAAATGATCCTTGAGTTCCCTTTTATAAAATAAGGGAGCGAACAAGCCACCAACTCAAATCCAATTTGGATACCAAATTTCATTTCATGTTACAATTTCAATTTCATTTCAAAATCCCATATGATGGTTACATCGAGTGTGGGAAAAACCAGAATTACCAAAACTACCATGAGGAGAAAATAAAGTGCCACCAAAAACCTCCTCCACCACTTAGAAAGTAATGACGTCAATACCCATATCACTACAATGGCATACAGTCACCCCTAAACACCCAAAATTGTGCCACGCATGAAAGAAGAGAAAACAACAATGCAAAAATCATTTATCAATGCAAAAATTTATTACCCACCACCTTCATCTCATACACCAAAAGACCTTTTGTTAGCAACACACATGCCTTGGTATACATGGCCACTCTGAGTAATAGTAAAGGTTGGACATGATAATATTGCCCCTTCTTCGACCTTCTCTTCATTCACTACAACATCTCTCCCACTTAGAGTATTAATAGCTAGAGGAGGGATAGACAATACCTCTGCCCTAGGGGACATAGCTCCACCCATAGTCACCAGATACTGATGGTAGTTGGAGTTAGTCTTCGTCTTAGTTTTTAATGGGCTATCAGTAAGGTCGATAGGAGTGTTTTGTTGACTGAACAAACCATGGCCATATCAAAGCTTTCATTGTGTTTGGTTGGAAGGCCTGACAACTTCTTCTCGCTTTGTTTCCACATCTGTCGAGCTTCTAGGTCGGTCTTTCACTTGGTGGCTACATCTGATAATCACTGGTGAAGACTTATTTTCTTTGACATCCTTGTGAGTGCTCTATTCTTGTCTTGGGTCTTCATTTCAAGGCTTTTGAGACTAAAGCCACGAATACCTGCATATTGGGATCAATGTGGAACTAGACTTGGTCATTTTGCAACCAAGGAAAACACAATCTCAATTTTTTCTCTCTGCAACAGTTTGAAGACTTGACTACTTAGTTGCTATGATCAAAATAGCAACTCATTCACTTCTATTTATTAGGTGACCTAAGGTGATCATCTACCAATATTGAAAGAGAAAATTCACACTTGCAAAGTGGGAAATTTACTGGCATGAATACTGTCACCATTTTGTTTGCAAGTGCATGAAATTTTGCAGATTGCACTTCATGATTGACTGCAATTAAATCTTCACACACATGGAGATCAATTTGATCACTCCTATAGAAATTTTGGCCATTAATGTGGGCTAGTTGCAGAGTAAAAAAAACTATCACGTATGATTTATACACTTTGAATATAGGCCATTTATCTTCTACCAGGATGGCGAATTGAGTGGCCAATGTTAGGTTGACCACCTTTGAATTCTAGTGGTGCTTCACTAATGTGTCATTGGCCAATGATGTTCATCCATCTCAGATGATAGTCTCTCTATCATTGGGCTCCACCCTCTTCACAAACCGAATATATTGGGACAGGTGTTGAGATCTCACTTATCTTGCTAGTCTTAACTAATGTTCACTTTCTCCTAGAGAACCAGTGGGAAACGATGAAGATCACTCCCAATATTTGATCTCAACAATTTTTTCAAGGCATCAAATGATGGGCATGGTAGTGGGGACTAGGCCTGATGACTGTACAAGGACATGCATCCTTATTTCACTAGCCTTGTTGCTTTAAACCTGTCAGCACTTACCACCCATGAACTGGCAGGGTACAACCTAGATTTGAATTCGGATCCTCGAATTTGAAAACCTGCACGCTAGAAAATGCTAGCATTAAATAAAAGGCCTCAGTTAGGCTGACAGTTATATGAACTTTGAGGGTGAATGACTGAAGTTTAAGTAATTAGGAAAATTTAAGATCTAACTTAGGGAAAAGGCTAAAGCTGATGGGATAATAAGGTGACCGACATTTTAGACTCAATGTGCAATGTGGATCAAGAGATGACTTATGGGACCAAAGACCAATGGGGAAATTCAATGCATGATTATAACATTTTCATACCTTTGTAAGAAAAACCCTACTCATTTATTGGGATAAGGGTTTAAAATACTAACCCCATGGGGAATGAGAAAAATCCTCAAAATTTTAGCTCCATCAAAATATAGAAGGGCTTCAGAGAATCTGGGCTAACTAGCATAGGTGCTTTAGCAATGGATTCATTAATTTCTTCAAAGGTCTACTTTGCTTCTGGAGTCCACTCAATTTTGGCATCTTGCTTCAACATGGCCTTGAGTGGCTTAATAATCTTAGCAAAGCCCGTAATAATTTTTTTTATGAATTTTATCTTTCCGAAGAAATATTTTAGTTCTTTCTTGTTTCTTGGCACCTAAATATTTTAGAGGGACTGGATATGCTCGGGGTCTATGGAGATTACTCATTCTAAAATAATGAGTCTTAGAAGCTTTCCTTCAATGACACTGAAATACATTTCTTTGAGTTAAGAGAAACCCCAAATTCTCTGGACCTTTGAAAAACTTTGCACAGATTAGAAACATGATCACCTCATTTCTTTGAGAACATTGTAAGATCATCCATGTAAATGATGATTCATTTTCCAATTAGATCCTTGAAGGTTATGTCCATTGCATGCTAGAAAGTGGCAACCGTGTTGATGAGTCCAAACGGCATCCCCCTGTATGCAAAGGTTCCCCACTTGGTGGTGAACGCAGTTTTGTTCCTATCTTCGTATTGCACCATGACTTGATTATAGCCAGAATACCCATTGAGGAAGGACATCATCTGTGATCCATTAGCAATCTACAATACCTCTTCCAATGGAGGCATGGGATTTTTTTCCTTCTCTGAAGCTCTATTCAAATTGCAGAAATCCACACACAACCTGATTTCTCCATTCTTTTTCCTAATTGGGACTAAATTGGCCACCCATGTGGAGTGCATGATTGGGAATATAATTCTGGCTAACAAAAGCTTTTGTGATTCTTTATAAATGATAGGCTCCAGTAATGCATTGATGGGATGTATTCGTTTTTGGAATGGTCTAACATTTGGCTTAAGGGGAATAGTGTGCATAGTAATGGAGGTATAATATGTATTTAAATCTTCATAAATCCATGCTACCACATCATGATACTTCTACAGAGCATTAATGAATCCTTTTCTTTATTCTAACATGCAGACTTTGTGAATGAATACATTCTTAATTTCTTCAGATGTTCTGAGGTTTTGGTTGTCACATTGGTTGCTAATGGAATCCTTCTTCACTTGTTGATCTTGGTCTTAGATCTGATTTAGGTCAAATATACACTCGAGATGAACCATACCTCTTGAGATAGTGTTCATCTTGAGGTCGATAATCTGTTATGTCTAGTTTAGCTTCCTCTGGCTTAGTTTCTTCAATTATCTGAGTATAAAAAACATCAAAACTAGTGATAAATTCCATGATGTGCTTGTCATCTATGAACACCTAAATATGAGTGACATTGTTTGGCATGAATGGGGTGGAAGTAAGCTCAACAGTGAACCTTTTAAGGCCAGAAAAAGAGAGGGGTTGTAGCATGTTGGCTGCGTGAGCTAAGGCATCAGTAGTGTGTTCTTGAGAATGAGGGATCAACTGGATATTAAAGGCATCTAAGCTTTCTAGAAGATCCGAAACTCAATGCCTATAGTTTGCTGTTCTTCTATCATGGCATGAATATAATTTTATGACTTGTTTTACTTGCAATTCTGAGTCACCAAAGACTTGCAACATCTTAACTTTCTTCCTTACAACCATTAAGAGCCTATGAACTAAATCTTCATACTCTAATACATTATGTGTGCAATAGAATTGGAGTCTATGAGTAGTGAAGTAGGTCTTACCCGTAGGAATGATGAGTTTGAACCCGACTCCAACTCCCTGCTTGGACTTATATCCACTAAAATGCAGTGTCCAAAACTTGGAGGGCTCTTTGGCTCCTGGTCCAATCAAGCCTTCATTCTTTTTTGGTTTCATACCTACATCTATCATTTTTGGAAAGGGAATAAGCTCATCATGGTTGGTGGTGGGCTATTTGGTCGGTATTTTCTTTTGAGATGTGGATTGCCCTTTGATGCGCTCCACTGCTGTTTGACACAAGTAACACTCAAATTTTGAGTGGGTAGCATTATGAAATTTGCACCAGTTAGGTAGCAAGAGCTCTTGGAATTCCATCCTTTCTCCTAGACTAAGTTGATCTTGTATACATTTTCCCATGAAATCTTGGAATCCATCTAACAATCCTAAGTTACCATCATCATAAGACTCATGATCATTTGATTCTACCAACATATCTGTGCTCTGGGGTACACGAGCTAGATTAGCAATAGGGATACATAGTAATAAGAAGACCTCTTCAATAATCTTTTCTTCTTGAGGCTCTAATTCTTCTGGATGTACTACAAGAGAATAATTTCCCATCTTGGTTTCAGCAAACAACACCTCATTAGTGTTGTTATATTCCATAATCACGAACTTCATATGTGGCTCTCAATCTATGCGGATCTAGTTTGGAAGTCCCTTCTATGGAAACCCTGTGTGAGAGAAATTAGTTGCAGCATAACCATTCAATGCTTGGGTGAAGTATCATCCCAAGATTATTTTGTATGTGTTAGGAATATCTACAACTTGAATATCAATAACTTGTTGCACCCTCAGATCTACAACAATTTGCATGGGGATACGATTGATTTCTCCAATGATGTTAACCTTAGTTTTATCCAACTGAGTTACTTTTCTTCTAGAAGGTGTGGGGACAATCCTGAGAGCCTTGCATATAGCCAAAGGCATGATATTGGTTGATGCTCTTGAGTCAATTAAAAAATTATGTAGATTCTTCCAGAATATTCGAATAGTGGTAAGGAAAGGTGGCATTTCAAACCTTCCTTGAAAGAGTCCCATAGGCATGTCAGCCTGGGCCACTTGGCCTTTATCCTTTTCATTGGTATTTTCCTTGGTTTGCACCTGAATTTGCTCCTTAGCAAGCTATTTTATAATTTTCTGATTTGTAGGGACATCTTTTTTTTTACCTATAATATCCTAAATTACAAGCTCATGTGGGGGATCTTCAAAAGAGACTTTCTTGGCTGGTGTTTTCTGTGTTTCCTTGCAGGAAGGGGTCCCATTAATCACCCTAAAGAAAGAATTCCTACCTATGGGAACCTTAAGTAACTCAAAGGAAGACAAAATGATCTTGATCTTCTTAAATTCCTTAGCAATGTACTCACCCATTTGCTCAATTTCAGCCTTGAAGGATATACCTATGGAAGAGCTAGCTAGCATTGGGATTGGGCGGGGTGCTAAATTTATTAGGTGGGGCGGAAGTAGTGAAAGATACCTCTACTTGTCTATTCCTCAAGTTGTAGGGAGAGGCTCTCTGATGGAAAATTTAAACTTCATCTTCATGCAACTCTTGTTCACCTACTAGACCATTATCTAAAAAATTAAAGAGTTGAGATAGGGTTCTTCATTACTTACTTCTTTTAATTATTCATTCTTCTAGGAAGGAGCCTCAGTTTCATGCTTATTTCTCTTTCTTTGTGGAAATGGAGCTTGATTGACTACAAGCATGGAAGATTCATATGATTCTGATGGGACTATGTCTCTACAGCTTGCACTATCAATGGTGTTTTAGACCTCCAGTTGAAAGATCTTTGTGGAAGTGAGGAACTTAGGGCAATCTAGCTCAGCGTGCCTATTTTTTGTGTGGATCCAACACCATCTAGAGAAGCCAACTTTAGCGAGATACACTCCACTAGTTGTCTTCTCTGTATTAGCAGGTTGATTGAGAGGAGTGGGAATGCCTCCATTGTTTGGTCTCGTATTCCAAGTCCTATTTTTCCTTTGGGAAGGTCTCCTTTTGAAACTCTGATTGGAGCCCTACCCTTGTTCATAATTCTACCCTGATGAGGTGTTAGCCTCATGGTTATCCCTATTGTCTTAGTTGAGGTTGGCTTGAACATTGCGCTGAGAAGCTTGCAGCTGATTATTTTGGTTCTTGAGATGAGTCATTTCTATGTAAATTTTCCTCATCATATCCGTCATCTCATCTAATTGATCCTTTTCAGTGTTGCTTGGATATGGTGTTTGATTCTAAAGAAAGCAATATTGTGTTGTCAATTGGTTCTACTGAGCATATGGGAATTCTAGCCCCTAAAAATATAATGACACTCAAGGTTATTGTGATTAGATCTACTACTATTGTGGTTGTAAATAATGAGGCACAAGAGGCACATGATTCATAGGTTGCCTTGGGTGAGGAACTATAGGTAGCTACAAAACTAGATCATGAGAGGCATCTAGTGTTGGAGAGCTTGATTAAGCCCTTGAACCTACATAGGATGGGAAACCTGCCCCAAGGAGTGTAGTAGACTAGAGATGTTTTGTCCTAAGTTATTGCTAGCAATAACTACCTCAGCATGAGCATCCACTAATCTGGTAGGAGGTGGTCGCATTGTCTTCACCAATGTAATTGTGAGGTTCTCTAGTGTTGCATAATAAACTGGAAAGGAAGTGACATCATTAAGCACATACGGAGCTTGTAACCTTGTGTATTCCTAGTGGAATCAATCATTGAGGGAGTTGATTAGCTTGTTAACTTCCTATTATGTCTTGCATAACCACCCCATTTTGATTTGGAAAAAAATGGGTCCCCCTTCTCTTTTTGATTTCTTTGCTCTTTCTTATGTGCTCTGCTCTTGGGGTTCTTCTATTTTCTACCTGAGTTCATCTCCTTGCTCTAATTTAAATTTTGGTTCTATCTTTGCTTAAGTTAGTTTTCTTCTTGCTAAGGATTCAATGAAATAATTATAAGCAGCAAGATAGTTTATTTTAATATACTTTATATCCATTGGGGACTAATGGAAGCATTTGTTTTTCAGGATCAAATCACATACATAATGATATTTACCAAGGGAGCTTAGTTGGAATGCATCCCTCAGTCTAGTTGGCCACAATTTTCCTCTACGAGGAAAGTAGGCAAGACATCGTTCATCATCTCGGCTATTGAGAGTTTCCTATCGGCCATGAAATTTTCTTTCGGAGAAAGGTCTCGGCAACTTTCCAGATGTCTCACTGACCGGTGGCAAAAAGGAGCCATATATCAGCAAAGGGTTTTCTCTTCTCCAAGAAGTCTTGGAGAATTCATGAAGTCTCACCGACTACTGCACAGTGAGCAAACACTTTGGCGGGAGTCATCTTCTTTGGCATAAGGTCTCACCAATAGGGATGTCTTGGCAAAAGGAAACAAGTTCGGTGAGAGGTCTCGTCGATGATCCCTAGTTTGGGTGACAAAGAAGGGTTCGATGAAAGATCCTAGTCTCGAAAAATGATTTTTTCCTTCGCCATAAGGTCTGGGCGACTACAGAGAGTTACACTAAAACAAAATGGGCTCGGGGGATAATAGAAAAGGTCTCTATGATATCTCCTCGACCTTGAGAGGTCCTGTCGACTAGTGAAAAACTCAGCAAAAGAGAAGACCTCGATGTAAGGTCTTGGTGAAAAAATGAGGGTCACTTCGAATCAAAGGGAAATCAGGGAAACTCTAGAAGAATAAAGGGGTTCGATGAAAGGTCTCCCCGAGATTGAAGGAGTCTTGCCGATACAGAACAAGCTCGACGAAAGATTATGAGCTTGACATGATGTCCTGCCGACCCAATAGAATCTTCCCAATGCAAAGTGGGCTCGGCAAGAATGAAAAGGAGTTCACTGAAGATCTTGCTGACAGCGATGGATTTCCTAGTGAAGGAGGCATCGGTATAACCAAGGATAACTCATTGTAACCTTTGGCCGATAGTAAGGAGTCTTGCCGACGACAAGGAGGGCTCGGTAAGAGAAGAGAAGTTCAAGGAAAAATCTCCCTGATGTGATAAAGTCTCCTTGACCTGGATGTGCTCACCAAGAGAAGGACCTCACCATGTGGTCTTACCAAGAAAATTTAGTCTTTCTAATAGGTTTTGCAAGCTCGATATGACTTTTGTAGCTCGCCGAAACATCTCACCAACTAGCCCATGTCCTGCCAATAACTACTGAAGGATGAAATCACATCGGGGAGACACCGATGGTGTCTCACCGACATGCGATACCATTCAAACCCACTTTTGACCACCTAAGAATCTTACATGGTGTATGCCTAACCAATCAGGGGAAACTAAAAGAGTGACTCATTGGCCTCTTTGACCGATTGACTGCCACTGTGTAAGAAGAACAACCAAAATGCAAGAAAGATGGATTCCTTCTAAGAGAAAAAACTAATGGATCAACTTGGGTGATGATGTTCTGAACTAAAAGGGAAGCTCGATGGTGCTTCCAAAAGATGGTCAACGGGCAGAAAGATCTAGAGCGTGAAGAAGGCCAAAAGGAAGAAGAAACTATGACTCACAGAGATAGCTGTAGTGACTATTGGCAAGGAGGCAGATCAGTATTAATGGAAGAATTCTTTGGAGCATTCAAGGAAGCCTCGATGCAATTCAAAGGGGGACACGAAGACAGGAGAGTAAAGGCTACAACTGTAAGAGATCTAAGGTCATCCCCGAAACAACCTTTCAGCAATATGGATAGCAGGGCTTCACATTGAATGAAATATTGACTTTCCTCAGAAAGATCTGAGAGCCAACTCTCCTGGAGACAAATATTTGTAAACCCTAGTGCAGGGGACAACACAATTTTTTTGGTACATTCTATATATAAGGCATTCTTGCCTCTTTGTAAAGGTGAGAACTTTTAGAGAGAAAAACAAGGTAGAAATAAGTAGGAGCAGAAGTAGTAGATAGAGAACTTCTAGGATTAGACAGTTAGAAATTTTGGGAACAAAGAATAACCAATAGATTTAGTTGGAGGGGATAGAAGTTGATCTTGATTCTTAGTAATAAGAGCTTCTTGTGTCTTCTCGGTTAGAAGTTACAATCAAAATTGACTAATATATCTTTCAATTTTTTTTAGTATAAATGGAAACAATTTGGAGTCACAGATTCTCTATACACTGGTGATTGTGCTAGAATTGTAAATTTTTCTTATCTATTTAACTAACAATAGAAGCATTTAGAGTTTAATCTACTTCATGTTGTGTTCCAGAATGATGTTTGTCTTAAGTTGATATTTGATTTTTGTAGTCTTCAAGGAATGAAATGTTATTTTGTGTTCTAGTTAAATGGTAACTTAAATTTTTTTATTCAAATTAGTACTATGAATGAAAGAGGATGTGTTTCAATCACAAGTTTACTTTGTTCTCCAATTTTAGTTTACAATTCCTTGAAGCTAACAAGTCTAGTTAAGGTTGGATGAATTATTGTTCTTTTCTTTTTCAAAAAAATTTGATCTATCCTTTGTTATTTCTTTAAAAACCCCAGTTAAATTAGGTTTTATTTCATGCTTGATCTTAGAAAAATCCAAAAGCTCAACACCAGGAGGCCCCTTGAAAATTACTGTTGCATTGACCATTGAGTAACATCAACACAGTTGAGAACCAACTACAAAGAACTTGGGAGCTAAGACATCCATGTGTTGTCTTTCTCTTTCAGGAGAAGCAAAATAGCAATATTCTGTTTGCATGTTGTTGTGCCAAAATCACCATCAATAGAAATTAGTGCTAGAAGAAGGGCCTAGAAGGGAAAGCTAGATAATACTACGTTTTTCTCACTAGAAAGGTCCCGTAGAGTTCTTTGATCAGTTGAAAATCCACCACCCTTGATAGAACTCAAGACCACAATAAAACATAAGTCACAGGACTGGGGAGACCATCATACCACCCTTGTCAGCTCCACTCACTCCACCAGGTTTTTCACCAATACCCTAGTGGATACCCATCAATCCACCATCCAATCCATCTCAATTGTCATCACAGTTGGTTCAACCCATACAACAGCTAGCTCAACCACCACCACTGCTACCAATGACATTTTTTAGAATAATCCCTCTCCATTAGGGACTATCCCCAAAGGTTTTCATGATATGCCCAAGAATCCTGAGAAGTTATGTCCCAAGTACATTCATGGTGAATCATGGAGTGTTGAAGAGCAAAAACAATATTTTAAGGATGCTTGGACCAGAGCCCAAATAGCTCACCATGATGTAGTCTGTAGATTGTTCCCTTATTCCTTAGGGGACATGGCATACAACTGGTATCTAAATCTTCCACAAGGTTCTATTTTGACCTGGACAAACTTGGAAAATTCATTTATTAATCAGTTTAGAGCCTATGTAGACCCAACTCTTTTATACCATCAATTTTCCACCATTAGGAAGGAGCCATGTAAATCCCTGCCCTTGTTGAATACTAGGTTTCAATGAATGTATAGGAGGCTACAGGACCCCTATTTGTTTACCGAGAACAGTGCCATTTAGGCATATTTTAGGGTTATAGACTCTTTGCTAGGTTTGTTCCTGCAAAGGACTTATCAACCAGTTGATATCGATTCTCTATCCAAAGTTTATCATTTGGCTATCAAGTTGCAGCAACAAACCAACTCTCAACCAAGTTTTGGGGGAGGTTTTCCTTTAGTAGGGTATCAAATGCCTAGTCCAACCCCTTTATTCAATATTATCCCAGGAATGTCTCCTTCCCACTATGGGCCTATATCTAAATTGCAAACTCAACCTCCTATTCCATTCTTTGCTAATAGGAATCTTGACCCTTTTCAACAACCACAGGTCCCTCAAGGTCCTCAGGGTCTTCATAACCAAGTTGAAACCCCAAGTCATGTTGATCAGCCACTTATTGCTAAGAGTGTAGAAAGTGAAAAGATAGACCAACTTACAAATGAGGTAGATACCTTGAAGAAAACTTTGTCACAAGTTACAAATGACATGGCTCAACTTAGGTTGAACCCTTCGTAGAGTCAAGGTAACTACCCTAATCAAAACAGCAACAACCAGGGTACTTATCAGAACAACAATAATTACAACCAGAGGGGCTATCAAGGCCAGAATTCCTCTAACCAGGGCTATTAGAATCAGAATAGAGGATATAACCAAAGGCCAAATAGCAACAGACAATGGAATACAAGGCCCAATAATGGTGGGGTTCCTCATAATTATCAAGCTAATGAGGAAAGGTCACATACTACAAATGTGACTGATTTGAATTTTATGACTAATTGGTGTAGGCTTCACGAGACTACGACCCATTCTGAGGTAAACTGCCCTCAGATGGAGAAAATTTCAAGATGGCACACAAAGATGCCCACACATTCCAGGGGAATTCAAACAAAGGAGGTGACTCAATGGATACAACAATGGCTTATGATCTCTTTGAAGAAGAGCCCTCATTCCCAAGACAAAGTGAGAATGAACCAGAGGAAGATTCATATGATGCCCAAGCTTTTTAGACAAAAGGAGGACATTTCTTGAGAAATCAGAATAAGGGCCCATTCACAACATCAACACCTCCTAATCACATGGTTCCTCCAAATCAAAGTGTTGATAACAATTCTCCTCCATCAAAAGGTCCACTTGACTTTCATAATAGAGGTAATTTGCTTGGGGTTGTTAAAAGTAATGCAAGTTATGATACAAAATTTGACATTTTTTCTGAGATGTAGAAAAAAAAACTTCTTTGTCATACTTTGACATCTTAAAATGGTGCCCTGCTCAATGGGAGATAGTGCTAAAAGCTCTAGAACAAGCTGATAATTCAAAAGGAAAAAGAAAGGTTATGCCTCCTATAGACATGAACACAACTTTGTATAGAAGCAAAGTAGGTACTCCACCTTTTCTTTTTAGTTTAAGAATTTGTGGAAAGAATCTACATAATTGTTTGCTAGATTCGGGAGCTTCTGGCAATGTCATGCCATTTTCTGTATGTAAGAAGTTAGGATTGAACCCTATTCAAACAAATAAGAAAGTTATCCAACTTGAAAAAATAGAGGTCAATGTAGTGGGGGAATTAAGAAACATACATGTGCAAGTAAGATTTGAGCCTAAGATCCTAACAAACATAGATATTCAGGTAGCAGACATTCCTGAGACCTATGGTATGCTACTGAGCAGAGACCTAATGAAAAGTATAGGGGGGTATCTCTCCCTAGAATTTTCACACAGGTGGCTACCATGGAAGGGGATCCTTACTCAAATTAGGATCAAAAGTGAGCCCCGCCTCAAGCATATCATCACTGAGTATGATTTCCCCAATGAGGTGGCTTACTTTGAGACTGAGATAGGTGTTTATAAAAGAGAGGAAATTTTAACCTTCTCGGTTGTCAATGCTAAAGACATGTCAATAAACCAAACCACTGATCACATGAGTAATAAAAATCAGCAGTCCTTGATCAGAAAGCTGCAACAAGATCAGTTGGTCTTAGGGAAACATATTGATCTACAAAGTCTTCTACTCCCTAATTAGTGCAGGGTACATTACCAAAATCACTCTGAATTGACTTGTCAACCCTGCATTGACATTTTAAATCATGTCTCCCTAGCTGGGGAAGCTAGCTTAAGCCACCCTGAGGCCATTATAGATTCCTTCTCATTTGAAGCTAAGGAGGCAATAATGTTAACTAGGGATAGGATACCTTTAGGGGAGGCTCTTTCTCAAACTGAGCATACCCCAGATATACTCCTGAATCAGCATATTGATAAAGAGAAACCCCAAGGTCTGTTAGACACCCCTGCACTCATGAATGAAACAAAACCCAAGGAATCAACCAAAGGGAAAAGTGACTGCCAGGAAGATAACCACGAGTTATATAATACAACTAAGTGGCAATTGCAAAGTATACCTAAAGAACTGGTAGAGAATCATTTCCCTATGTCTGATGCAAAAGATCAAGGAGTCCCACCTCTAGTTAATCCTATCCAAATACCTACAAAAAATTCAAAAGGATTAACCCCTGCCTATGATCAGTTGTGGACCCTTACCTTTGATGGATCCAAGTCCAAAACCGGTTGTGGTGTTGGAATTGTATTAACTAGCCCGAAAGGGAAAGTTTTCTTTGCTTCTTACAGGTTGCACTTTGGATGCACTAATAATGTAGCTGAATATGAAGCTCTAGCTCAAGGATTAATGTTTGTACACAAGAAAAGGGTCACTACCCTAGTGGTCCAAGGAGATTCGGAAATAGTTATCAAGCAAGTGCATAGCCAATACACATGTCACAACAAAAGATTGGCAGCATATAGAAATCAGCTATGGAACCTGATTGAGGACTTCGATGCTTTTGGGATTAGTTTGATCCCTAAAGAAGAAAATCATGTAGTTGATTCATTGGCTATTGCAGCAAGCACCTTGGAACCTATGCAGGGCTCCAAGTTTAAAAGATTCTTAGTGGAACTGATGTCCACCCTAGCCATTCCTGACAATATCAAGAATTTTCAGGTCTTTAATGATGATCGACATATCCTTGCTTTCCTAGCAAGTTCAGATGTTTTTGAAGGACAAATCATTGATGAGCCCAATATGGATCAGGAAGACTAGAACCCAAGGGATTGTGATATAGAGGGGGTCATCAATTTAGGGAGTAACAACATACCCAAGGGAATGGTGGCCTTAGAAAGAATTTTTTATTCAGACCCGAGGGCTCGAGAGAGGATACCAATTGAAGATAAAGGAGGTGAATACGAATTGTCAACCTGGCTGATTCTAGCCCTGAAAGGAATGTTCACATAGGGAAAGCCTTCCCTGAAGTAATTAGAAAAGACATCTTGATGGCACTTAAGAAAGATATTTCTGCAATAGCTTGGGGGTATGAAGATTTAAATACATTTGATGCTTTAGTAATGACTCATACCATCCATTTGAAGCTTAAGGTTAAACCCTTTTGACAGAAGCAGCGCCCTGTCAATGCCTTGATTGAACCATTAATCTATCAAGAAGTACAGAAATTACTCTCTACTAGGATAATTTTCCCTGTGCACCATTCAACATGGGTGGCTAACTTGGTTCCAGTCCGTAAGAAGAATGGAGAGATTAGGTTTTGTTTCGACTTCATAAATCTGAATAGAGCTTTAGAAAAGGATAACTACCCACTCCCTTCTCTGGATGAAGTGTTGCAGACTGTGAATGGATCACAGATGATATCATTCATTGACGGTTACTCTGGATACAATCAGGTAATGGTCAATAGTGAAGATAGGATGAAGACAACCTTCACTACAAAATGGGGGACATTTGCATACAAAAGGTTGTCATTCGGTCTAATAAATGTTGGAGCAACTTTCCAGTGTGCCATGGACAGCTTTCAAGGATCTAATTCGCAAATGCATTATTGTCTACATAGATGACTTCACAGTGTTTTATAAAGATAGATTGAACCATGCTGTAGATTTGGCCAAGGTTCTCCAAAGATGTATCCAGTATGGCGTCTCCTTGAACCCCAAAAGGTGTGTGTATGGAGTTTCTAAAGGGAAGCTTTTGGGACATAATCTCTGAGAGAGGAATATCAATTGATCCAGATCGAGTTGAGTCCATTCTGAAGATCACCCGGCTAGGAAGCAAGAACGAAATGAAGTCTTTCTTTGGGAAAATCAACTTCATGAGGAAGTTCATCAAGGGCTTCGCTGAAATCGTGAAGCCTCTAAATGAAATGATGAAGAAAGATGCCAAGATAGAGTGGAAAGATGAGGCAAAGGATGTGTTTTCACAAGTCAAGTGATCCACTTCAAAAGCGCCCATTCTCACCAGCCCTGACTACTCGAGATTGTTCTATATCTACTCTTTTTCCTCTAAACACTCGTGTGTAGCTGTATTGACTCAACGAGGAGGAGAGTCAGAGGAGAGGCTGATTGCTTTCATGAGTTCTCCTTTCAAGAACACCAAAATTAAGTATCCACCTCTTGAAAAGAAAGATTTCATACTGATTAGAGCTATCAAGAAGTTTTGACATTACATCCTTCACAACCAATTCATTGTTGTAGTCAACAATGCAGTTGTGAAGTCTTTACTCATGCAGAGTGAGCTGGGAGAATGAAGAGGAAAATGGATGGCCATCTTGCAAGAGTTTGATCTGGAGATACACCCTATGAGACTTGTCAGATGTATTTGTTTGTCTAAATCCATGGAAAATCTTGGTGACAACATTGTTTGTCAACAATACATGACCCAATCCTTCTCCAATGATCCTTGATATGCGGATGTTGTCTACCTGATGCTTAACAATCGATGTCCAGAGGGGATGAATTCAACTCAAAGGAGGGCTCTGAGAATGAATAGTTCTCATTATATGTTCAAAGGAGGGTTGCTATACAGGAAGAATTTTGAAGGACTATACCTAAGATGCCTTGATCAACAAGAGGCTAGATAGGTGATCTCTAAGTTTCATGGGAAACATGGCATAGGTCATGGTTCTGTAGATTCATTGGCACACTAGATTCTTAGGTCTGGTTATTACTGGCCTTGTGTGTTCAAAGAATCCCATCAACATGTGATAACATGTCACATGTGTCAAATTTTTGCAGCAATGGAATGCCATTCAACTATGCCATTGCAACCCGTCTATGAGGTAAGGCCATTTGCCCAATGGGCACTAGATTTCATTGGGGTTATTAACCCAAACTCTACTGCAGGACACAAATTCATTCTAATTGCAACTGACTACTGCATAAGATGGACAAAATCTATACCCTGCAAGAACAACACAACAGAGGTAGTGATCAAGTTCCTCACTGAGTGCATCACTACAAGGTTTGGGGTACCCTTTGTATTAGTATGTGACAATAGCTCTTCTTTCTCTTCTGCTGAATTCATTTCTTCAGCTTATGATCACAAGATTGTCTTAAAGTACTCTTCAAATTACTACCCACAAGGCAATGGAGTTCCAGAATCAACTAACAAGAATCTTTTAGGGGTAATAAGGAAGTTATTAGAACATAACCCTAGGGACTATCATACCCATATGAGATTTGCATTATGTGCAGATAGGACTAGGACTAAGGCTGCTCTAAAGACTTCACTATTCAAGTTAGTATATGGCCAAGAGCCTATATTCCCCATCCATCTGTAGATACCTATCTTCGAGTTCATGCAAAAATTCTACTCTAGTGATAATAGGATAGAAATCGGACTAGCTACCTTGTTGAAACTAGAGGAAAAGAGAGATGTCACCTTGCAACAATTCTTTAGGCACCAAGCTATTGTCAAACATTGGTTTGACAAAAGAGCCAAAATCAAAGCTTTTAGAATATCAGACCTTGTGTTGTTATGGGATAAAGCTAGTGAAAAGAAGGGCAGCCACCAAAAATTTGACAAACTCTGGCTAGGTCCTTACCAGATTGCTGAGATCCTATGGGAAAATGCTTTCAGATTGAGTAGCCTAACTGGAGAACCTGTTCCATTTCCTGTCAATGGGAAGTTTCTTAAGCACTACTTTGAATCGTGAAGTTGGTACCTTTGCAGGGTGATGCATCCATGTAATTAGCTTTTGTTTGTGTATAATTTCTATGGGTAAATATCTTTGTTCCTTATAATCTGTTGCTCTTCTTGTAAATAATTTTCTTTTTTTTGTAAATAATTTTCTTGTTGGTTTGTTTTCTTCTTTTCTCTTTTTCTTTATGTTTCCTTTCCCCTTTTGGCTTCTATTTTGTTTTATTCTTTGAGGGTTTATCTATTTCTTTCCATCTTTAAGTAGTGGGTTGTTATCTGAAGCATACTTTGGTCATTAGAAGAGAAGTGGTTTAGAAATTTTCATGTTTTCTGATTGGATGATTTTCTCCTCAATTCGTTGTTTCATGCCTATTGTCAATAAAAGTTGTGGAAAGTTTTGAAAACAAGGTGCCAAGTAAGTAGCCTTCATCATCTCCTCTGAATCTATCACAAATCATTAAGATCATCTCCTCTTGTAATGGTGTATTTGTCCTAGGACTATGGTGTTGTAAGATTTGAGTGAAAAATATGATTTCCCAAGTGCTGTTATGAGGTCCATGGTAGTTTTCAACCTAGATCAGATGTTAAAAATTTGACATATTGAAAAAGAACTAAATGAAATATCTGAAACTCTATGAGAAAACAAAGAAAAAAGGAGAAAGAAAAAATAAAAGAATTATCTAAAGAAAAAATAGAATTCAATATGAATGGGTGATTCCAGTATCTCTATCAGGGCTATGGATGCCTGACTGGCAGTAGAGCAATGCTGTGAGGAAACTAGAGGTATCTCCATCGGGGCTATGGACGCTTGACTGGTAGCAGAGCAATGCCCAGGACATCATTGCACGATAGCTAAAAGGAATCAACTCATGTAGCTCAAATCTTACACATTGTTGTCCAAAAGATGAAGAAAACTTCATAAGAAGATGGTGCACTATCAAGCACACACGTAGATTTAGGGGTAGCCTTTGATTGACTTACATTTGAGATTCTAGCTCTATCTTGGTTGTTACAACTGACCCAACTGGAGTTGTGATGTTCATGAACTAGGAGTTCTGGGTAGCTGAATCCTTCAGCTTCTTGAAAATGGTTAAACCATTTTCCCAGCCATGTCACCATTTGTTATGCCTTGCATAACCACCCCATTTTGATTTGGAACAAAATGGGTCCCCCTTCTCTTTTTGGTTTCTTTGATTTTTCTTATGTGCTTTTCTCTTGGGGTTCTTCTATTTTCTACCTGAGTTTGTCTCCTTGCTCTGATTTAAATTTTGGTTCTATCTTTGCTTAAATTAGTTTTCTTCTTGCTAAGGATTCAATGAAATAATTATAAGCAATAGGATAGTTTATTTTAATATACTTTATATCCATTGGGGACTAATGGAAGCATTTTTTTTTGTAGGATCAACTCGCATACATAATGATATTTACCAAGGGAGCTCAATTGAAATGCATCCCTCAGTCCAGTTGGCCACAATTTTCCTCTAAGAGGAAAGTTGGCAAGACATCATTCATCGTCCCGACGACTGGGAGTTTCCTATTGGCCATGAAATTTTCTTTCGGAGAAAGGTCTCAGTGACTTTCCAAATGTCTCATTGACCGGCGGCAAAAAGGAGCCATATATTGGAAAAGGGTTTTCTCTTCACCAAGAAGTATTGGTAAATTCATCAAGTCTCACCGACTACTACACGGTGAGCAAACACTTCGGCGGGAGTCATCTTCTTTGGCATAAGGTCTCACCGATAGGGATGTCTCGGTGAAAGGAAATGAGTTCGGTGAGAGTTCTCACTGATGATCCCTAGTCTGGGTGACAAAGAAGGGGTTCGATGAAAGATCCTGGTCTCAACAAATGATTTTTGCCTTTGCCATAGGGTCTGGGTGACTACAGAGAGTTACACCGAAACAGAATGGGCTCGGGGATAAAACAAAGGGTCGCTATGATATCTCCTTGACCTCGGGAGGTCCTGCCGACTAGTGAACAACTCGGTGAAAGAGAAGACCTCAGTGTAAGGTCTTGGTGAAGAAATGAGGGTCACGCTAAAAAAAGGGGAAATCGGGGAAACTCCAGAAGCATAAAGGGGTTTGATGAAAGGTCTCCCCGAGATTGAAGGAGTCTTACTGATACAAAATGAGCTTGATGAAAGATCTTGAGCTTAGCATGATGCCCTACCAACCCAATAGAATCTTCCCGATGCAAAGTGGGCTCGGCAAGAATGAAAAGGAGTTTGCTGAAGGTCTTGCCGACAATGATGGATTTCCTAGTGAAGGAGGTATCGATATAACCAAGGATAACTCGCTGTAACCTTTGGCCAATAGTAAGGAGTCTTGCCGTCGACAAGGAGGGCTCGGTAAGAGAAGAGAAGTTCAGGGTAAAATCTCCCTGATGTGATAAAATCTCCTTGACCTAGATGTGCTCACTGCGAGAAGAAGGACCTCACCATGTGGTCTTACCGAGAAAATGTAGTCTTTCCGATAGGTTTTGTGAGTTCGTCATGACTTTTGCAGCTCACCGAAACATCTCACCGACTAGCCCATATCTTGTCGATAACTACTGAAGGATGAAATTGCATCAAGGAGACACTGATGGTGTCTCACCGACATGTGATACCATTCAAACCCACTTTTGACCACCTGAGAAGATTGCATGGCATATACTAGACCAATCAAGGGAAACTAAAAGAGTGACTCATTGGCCCCTTTGACTGATTGACTGCCCCTATGTAAGAAGAACAACCATAGTGCAAGAAAGATGGATTCCTTCTGAGAGAAAAAACTAATGGATTGGATTGTGTGATGATGTTCTAACCTAAAAGGGAAGCCCGATGGTGCTTCTAGAAGATGGTCAGTGGGCAGAAAGATCTAGAGCATGAAGAAGGCTGAAGGAAAGAAGAAACTATGACTCGTAGAGATAGCTGTAGTGACTACTAGCAAGGAGGCAGATCAGTATTAATGGAAGAATACGTTGGAGAATTCAAGGAAGCCTCGATGCAGTTCAAAGGGGGACACAAAGATAGGAGAGTAAAGGCTCTAGTTGCAAAAGATCTAAGGTCATCCCTGGAACAACCTTTCAACAATATGGACAACAGGGCTTCTCATTAAATGCAGTATTGACTTTCCTCGGAAAGAGCCGACTCTCCTAGAGGAAAATATTTGTAAACCCTAGTGTAGGGGACAACACATTTTTGTTGGTACATTATGTATATAAGACATTCTTGCCTCTTTGTAAAGTTGAGAACTTTTAGAGAGAAAAACAAAGTAGAAATAAGTAGGAGCAGAAATAGTAGATAGAGAACTTCTAGGATTACATAGTTAGAACTTTTGGGAACAAAGTATAACCAGTAGAGTTAGTTGGAGGGGATAGAAGCTGATCTTGATTCTTAGTAATGAGAGCTTCTTGTGTCTTCTCGGTTAGAAGTTAGAATCAGAATTGACTAATGTATCTTTCAATTTTTTTTAGTATAAATGGAAACGATTTGTAGTCACAGATTCTCTGTACATTGGTGATTATGCAAGAATTGTAAATTTTGTTTAGCTATTTAACTAACAGTAGAAGTAATCAGAGTTTAATCTACTTCATGTTGTGTTCTAGAATGATGTTTGTCTTAAGTTGATCATTTTATTTATGGAGTATTTAAAGAGTGAAATGTTATTTTTTGTTCTATTTAAATGGTAACTTAAAATTTGTTATTCAAATTAGCACTGTGAATGAAAGAGGTTGTGTGTCAATCACAAGTTTACTTTGTTCTGCAGTTTTAGTTTACAATTCCTTGAAGATAACAAGTTTGGTTGTTGTGCAGTTTTGCACACATGCCCCACTTAGAGTAGGGACCCTCTTTTTTGGTGTCTTTTGACCTTTGGTTTTATTGGATTTTTCTTTTTAAGGTCTTGACATGTTGGTCTTGTTGGCTTTGGTCTTTCCTTGAGGCTTGAGTTGGCCTAAAATTGATTTTTAAGCAAAATCCAGGTTTTCACCTGAATCCGGGATTTTCCGGCTCCGGCGGATTTTCCCGGGCTCTGGTCCATGGTCTGTTCATTGCTAAACTTTTTGAATCTGGGTTTCTACCTAACTCCAAGATTTTTTGGCTCTGGTGAATTTTCCCGGACTGCACCAAAATCCCGAACTTCGTTATATTCCTGGTTTCTGCCTTTCCGCGAAATTCATGTTCATCTAGATTTTCTGGCTATCGTGGGATTTTCAGAAATTCCGTCCTGGGATCGGGTTTTCGGATTTGTCAGACGTGTCTTGTCGCTCATTAATGCTTGCAGTGCCTTTGCTCATATGCGCAAATGGGTGGATTTAAAACCTTCTAAGCATCATTTTAACTTCATCATTCACTTTTTTGCTACCTTGGCATCTGAGGTGCTTTTTCCATTCGAGCTTTGAGCATTGATCCTAGGTCACTTGCGTGTGGATTGTGTGGAGTGTTGATTGAGGTTTTCATTGCTTGGGCGTGCTTGCTTCGTGGTTGCCTCTTCGAGTTCGAGTTTAGTCAAGGATAATCCATGGTAGGTTATCAATGGCCCCTCTTATTTGTTTGCGTGATGTTTGAGTTTTTCTCTGCTGAATGATGATCCTTTCGGGTCGGCTTATCCTTGGGAATGATTTTGTTTTATCAAGTTAGGGCTTAACCCATCTCTTCGTGAAACCTCATCACCCATGCCATATGAGCTTGTATTTATCCATTAGATGACGGGTGTATCTGTTTGGAAGGGGGTTATGGGTCAGATTGTTTGCCCTCTTAGTGCGTAATGTGCCATATTGTGCAAGGTTAGGGGTTTTTCGGTGTTCGGCCCAGAATGATAAATTCATTATGATTTGTCAATCTTGCACTTGTATTAAACTGACCCCTGCCTTGTGAGGATCCAGAATGCTCTAGAACGATCTTCATGGATGGTACTTTGAACCTTGAGCTTACCCTGGTTTTATGGCAGAAGGTTCTTCATTGAAATTAGGGCATAGTTGTTTTGTCATGAGGTCATTTGAGAGCTTTGAGAACTTGAGATCATTTACATTCTGAATTTTATTGATTTAGCATCAATTTTGGGACCATCAGAATCCAAGTGGAGAAGTTTGCATGATCATTTGATTCATGGTTCGCGTGTCGTCATTCGTCGCGTTTCTGAGGTGTCTACGGAATTTTGGTGCACCTGGATTTTCCCGGTTTCAGCTTTTTCCACGGAGCGTAACAATTTCCAGAATACTTCAAACTGTCCATGAAAATCTGTCCCGTTCGGACTTTTCTGGTTTTCCTGTTTGGTTTTATTTCTTTCAATTTTCAGAGGATGGGATTTATGGAGTAAATGCGAAATGCCAATTTCTTGTTGCTAATGAAAAAATTACATGATAATCTAATGATCTTTTTCCTGAACTAACAATTTATTTGACAAATGATGCTTTGGCAGTAGGAATCCGTCTGGGTCGGATTTCTCCAAAATTCCGCCCCGACAGGATTTTCCTGGTTAACATGGTTTTCCAGGACTGCTTTATTTTTCCAGATCTTCAGAGATTGGAATTTGTAATAGTTTCCAATTGCCTTATGTGATTTTATGCTAATCCTTTAATTGGAACATGTACAATGATTGAATACTTATGATGATTTCTTTTGAGTGCAGGCCGAATCAAGCAGGGCTGCGGTAGGAAAATCTAAAGGTGACGTAGAGGGGTCATCCATTTCAGAAGCAAAAAGGTTAAGATTGGACATGAAGAGTCAGTTTCCAGAAAGCAATATATCTTTCGTATGGTCTAAAGTCTCGGACACTAATGTTGGGGCTTGGAGATATGAAGAGTTTAAAGAGAGAATAGCTTAGAAGAGCTTGTCAGTCTTAAGGAATGGAATGATGAAGTCTGGACTAGTGCATGTGGCAGGGTTTCCTCCTACAATCCAATGCTATGAGTTGATTTTAGAGTGTGCCCGGTAGTACGACTTTGACACACAAAGGGTTGTCAGCACTGAGGGAAGGGTCTTGGCGAATTTCAGCCCTGTTTCTATTGCCCAAGCCTTTGAAATGCTGGATTTGCCTTCTGTGTGTGCTTTGAACATGGACATGGCCAGGACATACTATGAGAATGAGCCAATCAAAGCTCAACAATGGATTAATGCTTGGTTGGAGAAGCCTAAATCACACTACTCTAAACTTCCCAAGCAGTTGCATAGAGTTAAATTCAGATCGGATATCTATGATGCAATCACATTTTTGAGCAGCATGGTAGGTTTGAAAAGTGCTGGAGTATTGGAGAGTTGGATGGTCCATGTGATCACCAAAATTGAGCAGGGAACTAACTATCACTAGGCAGGACTCATTAGCTCTATAATTGACAAACAATTGAGGGACGTTCTAGAAACCAAGAGGTTCACCATGTCCTCTTATGTGATGTATGTGCTAGCCAGATTCTACCCATATAGGGGTCTGAATCAACAAGGGACAATTGGACAGGACATTGTCTATGAGGTTTATCCGGAGCTGCACCTAGGACAAAAAGACTACAGAAGGGCTAATGATGCATTCACAATGCATATCACTAGGATGCTTCAGAATTCTGAGCATGTGAGAATATGGGATGGAGCCAAAGGGTTGATAAAGAATTATGGGGCCTGGTTCATTCAATTTCCCACCTTCACCTACATTAGAATTGATGGATGCTCGGTTGCTCCATATAGGTTACCTCGGTATCCTACTGATCACATTGTGTTATTGGAGATTGTGAGACAGATATGTGAATTTGATGCCATTGTCAAGAAGGAGAAGCATAAAATGGGCTTTGGTGGGGATTTTCCTCTTGGAATCGGTGTAGCAGAAGTGTGCCCTTCCATTCAATCAACACACACTGCAGGAGATGAATTGGCGACATATGGTCTCTCCTTCCACTCCAAGAGAACAAATTTTGATATCACTGGGGAGGCACAAAAAAAAGCCACTAGGGAGTACCGACATAAAGATGACCTAGAGGACAATTGGGCCAATATTAAGGATGATCTCGAAGCAAGAAAGAAGAGGTACTCTAGGCTTCCTATTGATGTGATCAGACAATACAATGTCAAGTTGATCCCGGACCAACCGGAGGACGATGGAAACCTGGTACAAGATAATTCCTATGAAGCTGTTAAGGATAGGTCAATCGGGGAAATCAATTGGAATGAGGATGAAGTCACAGAGTTGGAAGACCTAATGGCCCCAGTCATGAAATTTACCTCTTCATGGTTAAAGCATAAAATTTGGGAGTTGGAGAGTGAGAAGGTAACTTGTACCTTCAATTTGATGGGAGACCTCAACCCCATGTCTACTTCAGAGGAATCTGGGGAAGAGGACCCCAAAGGGAAAACCAAAAGGGGCTCACCTTTAAAGATAAAGATCAGAGGTCCTAAAGAAAGTGAGCCCAAACCCAAAAGGAAGCCAAAAGGAAAGAAGAGAAGTAGGGCTTTGAAGATTGGAAAATCCTCTAATGAAGAATAGTTGGAAAAAGCAGAAGAAGAAAGTGCTCCTCTACCACCGAAGAAGACAAGAACAACCAGGGCTTCAAAGAAGAAGGTTCAGGATACATCAAAGGATGAACCTCCTATTGTTGATGTGGAGAGTTCAGGGGAGAAGACCAAAGTTTATATGAGGAGATCCAGGACTCCATCCCCTAGGGAGCCAATGCAAAAGGACCTGTCTCTAGAGATGACAACTGTAGAGCCATCTAAGGCTGCTTCCCCTCCACCAAGCGTACCTAAGTAGGAAATTCATGAGGAGCATGAAACTAGTGGAGAGGCGGAGCCATTCAAGGAAGGGGAACTCTTTGGTGCTGCTACAGAGCTTGAAGTTGAAGAGGTAGAAAAACATCGTTCTCCTCTAGTGATGTATGAAGATTCTCTAGAGAATGGCAGTGGAAACGGATCGCCTGGGTAGGAGGAAGATATCCTAGTTAGAACTCCATGGCCTATGCAAGAGGGTGAACCTGAGTTAGGTGGCCAAGGTGAGCAATCTCTTGAGAAAGAAAAGGATGAAACACCGGAAAAACAATAAGAAGAGAAAAAATTTGATGAAATCCAGGTAGAATCTGTAGTCCCGGATTGGCTTGAAAGGGAGATTACTAGGAAGAAACAAGTGGTAGTTGAAGACACTCCCTTGGATTGGGATGAAATGCTATCCAAAATTGGCAAAGGGAAGAATAAGAAGGCAGCTAAGGTAGTCTCGAAAATGGAGAGAGATGAAGTAAATAACTGAGTTATCCACATTGCCACCCCTGCCGCGGACAAGACAAGAGAAGATGTCACTGGTGAAGACTACAATGTGCAGACTATTAACCTTGGACCAACATCCATGGAGCAGGATATAGAAGAGTATGAAGGGTCCAGTGTAGTGATCATCGGCAGATTGAGAAAGGAGACCCAGACCAAGCATGAGATGAGAAAGGAGAATGAAAGACTTAGGAAATGCTTAGAGGAAGTGATGAAACCCCTGCAGTCTCTTCACCCATCTTCTGCCACTCTTGGTTTCTTGCCTAAAGAAACCATCTCTGAGATTGAAAAAATGAAGGCTTCGGCTCAAACTGCAACAGATTGGCTAAAGGATGTGCAAATGAAAGGAGAAAATGCAATCAAGGATATCCTGTCAGTTGGTAAGGATGCAGTTCGAGCCAAGGAATTATTGGAGCATGTGTTATCTCAAGATAAAGAGGATATTGACCTCTTGCTGTAGAAATCCAAGGTCATCATAGAATATGGTAAAGATCAGTTGGTTACAGATGGGATCCTTCCTTCCTCCAGACTTAGTGAACCTTGGGAGTGATTTGAGGCTCTACAGATTCGGCATAAGGCCATGAAGAAGATCCAAAAACGAAAGAAATCAATAGATGGTGATTTAACTAGTTTCTATGAGGGCTGCATTGCATTCTTTGAGGTCATGACTAGTAGGAGAAAGATTGCTCCCAAATATCTAAGTCTGGAGCAATTAAGGGAATGGTGGCATGAGGTTTATACTCTAGATTCTGAGAATATCATAACTACCCACCAGTTGGATGATGCGGCAACCTATATGGCAGTAATGGATAAATATCAAGCACATAAGGATGATTGGAATAAGACTGTTGAGCAGTCAAAAGAGGAGATTGATTCCATTAAATGCAGACTTAAGATCTTGCCTTTTCCACCTATTGCCGAGATAGATGAGGTGTTTTTGAGGGTTCGAGGATCGTTGGCCCAAAGCAAGGATAAGCGAGGCAGTATTTAATGCCATTTTGAGATTTGTGCTTCCCTATTATTATAGGGCATGTATTGAACCGGGCTACATTAGGGATTGTGTCAAGGCCGATCTTGATGGTAGATGGCATTTAATGTATGCCTTATTTTGATTTCCTAAGGCCGACTTGTTTTGGGCAGTTATTCTTATTTTGTAAATGTTTGGCTGGGCCGACATGCCTGGAGAACTTGCTATAAAGGGGGATTCTTGTCTCATTGTAAGGACTTAGCTAGAAAGTAATAGAGATAAGTAAGAGCAAAGAGCTAGAGTATTTTGTAGTAGGAGTAGTATTCGATTTCTTGAAGCAAATACTATAACAAAATAGTGGAATTGTTACAACATTTTGGTGATATAATACAATTGAAGACATTGTGGTTTTCCTGGTGAAATCTCTTGTGTTATTTTATCTTGCATGGTTCCTTTTGTTTTATCTTTCAAATTGCTTAAATATTTAGGGTTTAGTGTTGAAAATTGGATTAGTGTGGTGAATGATGTTCATGATTTCATATTTGGAATGTCTGTAGCAATCTCTGGTCTATACTCCCAGTAACTATCTGATTGTAGTAGGTTGGTGAAGTCAACCTGGACCATATATTCATATGTGCTTAAGTTCGATTGTGGATGAATATCTATGATTTGAAAATTTATATACCTTAGAAGATTGCATCATTCTTGTGATATTGCAATGTGGGTTTATCAAGAATTGGTTACTTGAGATTGGTCCATTCCAGATATCTATTATTTGCATTGTTCATTCTAGGAATAGTTTAGATCTTATCATATTCTTGCACCCTTATCTTTTGCTATTTCTTTATCATCTGATTAGATTTAGGATTAGAGATCATTATATTGCAAAATATGATAAATTGAAAGATATAGTTTGCTTGTAGTAAGGTCCCTTTGTAATTACCAGCATTTCACATATTATCTGAGTTGTTTATGCACCGTCATGACCTGACACCCGAGAGACCTTGGGGTGATTTTCAGTGATTTATTGTTGAAAATAACCTTTCAAGAGAGATAGAATATTACATTCTATCTGAGTTGTTGTTGTGCAGAAAACACCATCAACAGATTGGCGCTAGAAGGAGAGCCTGAATGAGCACACTGGATCATTTCTTGAATGCCATCTCTACCGAAAGATATAGGAGAAATACCAAATCTACCACAGGAGAGGAAGATTTATAGGAATTACAGTTCCCCACTAGGTCTAGAAGGACTCGAGAAAGAGGAGAATCATCATCACCCATCCCTTCACCAGCATCATCCACATCTTCACATCCTGAGGTTGAGGCTATACCCATCCCTGAGGCGGTTCCCATTCAACAGCCTCAGCCTGTCATTAACTAACCACAACCACCACCCCTGCTCTTACCAATGGCTTTCCTTGCTAATAATCCATCACCCTTGTTCTTCCATGCCTATAATGTTATGCCCAAAAACCCTGAGCATTTCTGTTCAAAATTCCATGTTAATGACCCAAACAGGACTGCAGGAGAACACATAAGGATTTTTCAAACTTGTCTCAAAGACAGAGGGATTGTTCATGAGGACGTTGCCTGTAGGTTGTTTCCTTATTCACTAGGAGAAGAGGCCTTTTACTGGTACAATCACCTCCCATCTTGCTCAATTCTCAATTGGAATGATCTCGAAATTGCCTTTTTACAGAAGTTCTGAATACCTATCAGTGCCAATAAACTATACCTGCAATTCACCAAATTTAAGAGAGAGGTTAATGAACCAATATCCAGTTTCAATAATAGGTTCCACCGTGCATACACCAGACTTCAAGATCCATATATTTTAGATAATAATACAGCCTTGGGAGTCTATTATGAAGCCCTGGATAGCCTCATAGCAACTTTCCTGAAGTGGAGACCTAATCCTCCAGCTACCCTAACTGATGCTTATACAGAGGCTGTCAAGATTAGCACAGACTTGAGACAACACTTGACTGGACCATTGCCTTCTTTAGGACTAGTTGCACATCCCGACCAGGTTTAGGCAGTGAATCATGTGCTTGCTAATCATACTCCAATCATGAATCCACTACCTTAGTTACCTTTGGTACCACACCCTGGCCATCCTATGAGCCAGGTCTCCCCTATGATGAACTTCCCTCAACAGCAGGTTAATCAACCTATGTATTAGCCATAGTCGAATAGTTTCCCTGCTTATTTGCAAAATTTTGAGGTGTTGCATCAATCTATGGGATCTACTACAATGCCCGCCCCTCCTCTGAGTAATCTAAACTAGATCCCTTATCGAGATTCAAATAGGGAGAAGATTGATGAAATGGCTGAGCAGATAAAGAAGCTCAATCTGGAGGTAACCTACCTAAGAAATCAAAATAGCCAATTACAAGCTGCTCAGAAAAGTTTGCAATCCAATTAGAATAGAGAGTTTCCGCAAGGGCAGAGTTTTGATAGAGGACAGCGTAATGAAAGAGGATTCCACAATGACACGGGATATAATCAGGACAAGGGTTACAATAATGACAGAGGATTCAATAATGAGAGGAGACAAAATTTTTATAGAGGACAAGGTAGTGGATCAGGATTTGATAAAAGGCCATCACAAGGACAGAGCAAAACTTGGAATACAGGACCTAATAATGGAGGAGTCCCCACCCCATTGGATCAACCTACTAATCAAATTGTCAACCAATCTGCAAACCAGCCAGTCGGTCAAGATAAACCTCCCAGTGGTGTATATTTGGCTGAGGTAGCCCTATCAGGATAGTGTAGACTCCATAAGACAAGCCAGCATTCAGAGTTAGAATGTCCAGAGTTCTAGACTGCCACCTCCATTTTCTAGTATGAAGTGGAAAATAATGCTAATGGGCAGGAGATGGTTCCTTCCACTCCCTATGACTCCCCTGTGCTAGTATTAAATCACTCTCCCTTCCCAGCAAGTGAAGAAAATATTCTAGACGAAGAACCTGATTCTCAAGAAGAAAGGGAAAATCAGATATGCAATGGAGATGAGGTTGCTTGGTTATTCAGTGAGGAATCAATGAATGATAATGGCCCCCTTGATCAGGAAGAAAATTATGTTGAAGAAGTACAAATGTTCCAGAGGCAAGGTTTAAGGGATTTTCCCCATAGACGTCCACAGCCTGGGGGACCTTTCACCACTTCCATTCCTCCTAATAACTTTAGTACCCCTCCAGATCCTAATGCTAGCAATAATCCGTCTTATCCACATGTTTCCAAGCAGTATCTTTCGAAGGAAAGACAAGCTCAAACTGACCCACAAAAGGAAAAGACTTTTCAAACTGGCAAGGACAAGGTGGAGGAACCTTCTAAGGAAGCTTCCACCGATATGAGCAAGGAGCAAATGGCTTCAAATGTTGCTGAGGAGTTCAAGAAATTAAAAGTAAATCTTTCAGCATTTGAGTTATTAAGGTTCCCTGCAATTAGAAAGGTCGTTTTAGGTACATATGATGCACATTCAATGTCTTTGGATAAACCTTCTAATGAGGACACCAACAAGACTTCTAGTTCTCAGCTTGTGAAGACACAAAATTGGACTAACTTGCCTCCTTGAGATAAAGGAAAAGAAAAGGACAAGATTCAAGTGGCTCAAGTAGATACTCAGCCTACTTTGTTCCAAGGGAAGACAGAAACCCCACCATTTCTGATCTTTGTCTGAATATTCGGTAAGAATCTGCATAATTGTTTACTAGATTCTAGTGCTTCCACCAATGTGATGCCATTTGGAGTTTGTAGAGCTCTAAGAATTACACCTGCTGACTCTCAGAAGAAGGTGACTCAGTTGGATAGAACTGAAGTAAATGTGGTGGGAGAATTAAACATGATTCACATGCAGAGAGCTTCAGATCCAAGGATTCAACAGGTTATCAATATTCAAGTAGCTGATATTCCAGATGCATATGGTTTGATTCTAGGAAGAGATTTTACTAAGGCTTTGAATGGATATGTGTCTACTGAACACTCTCATATGTGGCTCCCTTAGAAGGGAGTGCCAAATTAGATTAGAATCGAGAGAGAACCAAGGATGAAGTACATGATTACAAAATATCAAAAGACTTCAACAGAAGTTTTGATATCAAATGTTGGCATGGGAAATTATATGTTGTCGACACAGTATGAAGACTCAGGGAGGTATTGATGCTACATACGATGTCTATTGATGATGAGACATGATCAAGTCATGGTGGTGTTTTGACAGAATCAGTTGAGGAAGAAGAAGAACCTAAAGATAATCAGATCAGCTTATTAGATAGCTTCCAGGAATTCATTAAGCAATGTGTAGAAAATCAAATTCGCTTAGGTAGAAGCACAAGTTTTGAAGAATTAATCTTACCTAATTGGTGTAAAGTTCATAATGCTTCCCAATCAGAGTTGGAGTGTTGTTTATGCCAGATAGCAGTAGAATAAGTACAGAAATACCTGAATCCAACTCAAGTTATGGGGACAAAGGGGCACAACCCTCAAGAAAAATATCAAGAGGAGAAGCCTATACTGACTAAGGGATCCTCCAACTCTGACAAGCCAAAAGAAATGATGAAGAAAACTACCACTGTAGAATGTTGGACTCTCAAATTTGATGGATGCAAATCTAAGCATGGAGCTGGAGCAGGGTTCGAACTAATCAGTCCAAAAGGTAAAAATTTCTTCGCTGCCCATAGGCTTCAATTCCAATGCACCAATAATGTAGCAGAGTATGAAACATTGATTCATGGGCTTCTCATGGCACTCAAAAAAAGGGTTAAAATTCTGCAAGTTTTTGGTGATTCTGAGTTAGTAGTTAAGCAAGTAAGGAGACAATATTCATGCCATGATAGAAGAATGACCAATTATAGGCATAGAGTATGGGACCTCATTAAGGGATTTGATGCCTTCAATATTCAACTGATACCACGACAGAAGAATCGAATAGTAGATTTCCTGGCTCAGGCAGCAAGTACCCTGCAGCCTTTATCTTTGTCAAGATTGAAGAAATTCATTGTGGAATTGACTCCTGTGCCATCAGTCCTAGACAATGTTACTAACTTTTAGGTGTTTGAAGATGACAAACATATCCTAGATTTTATCACAAATACAGACGTTTTTGCTTCCCAAATCATCGATGAAGTAGAACTGGACTTAGAAGGTGTGCTGAATCTAAAGTCTAATACTATTCCAAGGGGAATGGTACAGTTGGAGCAAATTTTTGATATGGATAAGATCAGAGATCAGGAACAAGAGTCCAAGAAAGAATCAATCAGTGGACAGTGTGACACTCACAATTTGGAAACTGAGGACAATGTTAAGAATATTTTCATCGGCAAAGTATGCACTCCAGAAGAAAGAAGAGGGATAATTGAAGCCTTACACAGCTTTCCAGATATAGTAGCCTAGGGATATGAAGATTTGAAGACTTATGATACATCAATCATAACTCATACTATACCCCTGAAGCCAGATGCCAAGCCTTTTAGGCAGAAACAGAGACCTATCAACTTATTGTTGGAACCACTCATATAGAAAGAAGTTCAAAAGTTACTATCTGCCATAATTATATTTCTAGTTAGACATTCAACATGGGTGGCAAACCTGGTTCGAGTGAGAAAAAATAATGGAGAAATTAGGCTCTGTGTCGATTTTAGGAATTTAAATAAATCATCAGAAAAAGATAACTATCCAGTTCCCTATTTGGATGAGGTGCTTCAAGTGGTCAATGGATCTTAGATGATGTCCTTTCTGGACGGTTATTTAGGGTACAATCAAGTATTGGTTCAGTATGAGGACAAACACAAGACAACTTTCACAACTAAATGGGGTACCTTTGCTTACAGGAGGATGCCATTTGGACTCATTAATGCAGGGGCTACATTTCAAAGGGCTATGGATATTGCCTTTAAGGATATCATAGGCAAATGCATCATCATTTATATGGATGACCTGACTATTTTTTTGAAAAAAAGAGGGGATCACATCTTAGATTTGCACAAAGTATTTCAAAAGTGCAGAGAATTTGGTATATCCCTGAATCCTAAAAAATGTATTTTTGGAGTAACAGAGGGAAAGCTACTAGGACATGTGATATCAGAAAAGGGAATTGCTATTGATCCAGAAGGGGTGGAAGCTATATTAAAGATTCAGTTGCCTGCTAGCAAAAAGGAGATGAAGTCCTTCTTTGGTAAGATCAACTTCGTCAAAAAATTCATTACTAGATTTGCTGAAATTGTTAAACCACTGAATGCAATGTTTAAACAAGATGCCAAGATCGAATGGACTACAGAAGTGAAGGAAGCCTTTGAAGAAATCAAAAAGGCCATCGCTGATGCTCCAGTATTGGTAAGTCTAAACTACAGCAAACCCTTCTATATCTATTCATTTGATTCAGAACATTCATATGCTGGAATGCTAACTCAAAAGTTTGATGAGGGAAACGAGCATCCTATTTCTTTTATGAGTGCACCATTAAAAGATGCTGAGCTGAAATATCCAAGTGTGGAAAAGCAGGCATATGCCCTAGTCAGAGTAGTAAAGAAATTCAGGAATTATATCCTCAGAAATAAGGTGTATGCAATTGTCCTAGACTCTACAGTCAAGTTACTTTTGATGCAAAATGAATTAGGGGAACGTAGAGCTAAATGGGTGACAATGCTTCAAGAGTATGACATTGAGATCCAGCCCATGAAGCTGGTAAGAGGGCAAGGACTCACTCAGACTATGGCTGAAATAGGCCCTGAATTGTTTGTTCAGAACTATAATATTGAAGAGGTTTCTACAGATGGTTGGTATGATAACATAGTGTATTATTTGCTGAGCCAACGATCTCCAGGTCATCTTAATGCAGTTCAGAGATGAGCTCTACAGTTAAAGAGTGATGGTTTCATATTGAAAGGAGTTGTTCTATACAAGAAAAATCATGAAAGCATTTATTTAAGGTGTCTCAGGAAACAAGAAGCTGAAAGAGTAATGAATGAATTTCATGAGAAATATGGTACTGGTCACGGTTCTGCAATTGCCACTGCGAATCAAATTTTGAGGGTAGGATATTACTGGCCCACACTATTCAAAGATGTTCACCATCATGTACGGACCTGTCACACCTACCAGATTGCAACAACAAGAGAAAGGTGTGCAGCACTTCTGCTCCAAATAGTCACTGAGGTAAGACCTTTTGCTTAGTGGGGAATGGATTTTATAGGTTCCATCAACCCACCATTTTCTGTAGGACACAGGTACATTCTCACTACTACTGATTATTTCACAAGGTAGACTGAGGCTTTTGCTTGTAGGCAATGTACATCTGAGGTAGTAATTGATTTCTTAGAGTCTGCTATTCTTAATCGATTTGGATGCCCTCTTGCTGTTGTATGTGATAATGGTCCTGCTTTCACATCTTTAAAATTTTTGAATTGGGCTTTTGATCATGGAATTATTGTGAAGTTTGCATCCAATTATTATCCTCAGGGTAATGGCCTAGCAGAGTCCTCTAATAAGAATTTATTGACTGTCATCTATAAGCTGTTAGAGAGGAACCCAAAAGATTGGAACACCTAGCTTCGTTTTTCCCTTTGGGCAGATCGTACAAGACTTAAGTCATCCATTGGAACATCACCTTATCACTTAGTGTATGGTCTAGAGATAGTATTCCCTATTCAACTCAAGATCCCAACTTTACAATTCATAAATTAGTTTTATGATGAAGGGGACAGAAGGGAGGCTAGGTTGCTAGAACTACTGCACCTTGAGGAGAAACGAGACAATTCCCTTGAGAATCTTGCAAAACATTAGGGGGTAGTTAAGAGTTGGTTTGACAGGAGGGCTAAAGTCAAAACCTTCAGGATTTCTGACCTTTTCATATACTGGGATAAGCCTCATGATCAGAAGGGGAGCCATGGGAAATTTGATAAACTCTGGCTTGGGCCATATCAGATTGCTGAAATACTTGGAGATAATGCCTTCCGTCTGAAGACTCTCATGGGAGAAGATCTCCCACTGCCTGTCAATGAGCAATATTTGAAACATTATTTCCAGTCCTGAGCTATTTTCAGCTCCTTGCTTTGTAAATAATTATTTTAGGTTGCTTTGTTTGTTTCATTTGGTTAGAGTAGGGTTTTCCTTTTGCTTTTCTTGTTTTGCTTTGGTTAGGGTACGTTTTCTTTGGTTTGTTTGTTTTGGTCTGCGTTGCTCTTGCTCTTAGTCCTTTCTCTTTTTGGGATCTTTGGGTGCATCTGTATGGCAATAGTGACAAAGTAGGTCTGATGTTCTTAGTATTTCCCTTACAAACTCTAATCATCCTTCCAGGACACCATGGTACGAACCCTCTATCCAATGTCACTTATCTTTATGCTGAGGCAAAAGTTTTTCTAGTCAGTTTGAATGGAATATATTAGGGTCTCATGCTTCTAATTATTAAATATACCTAAAGTTGCAGAAGGTCCTTATAAGGTCTGAATAGGTGAAAAATCCTTTTATGCTCTAGTGCCACTGTGGTTCTCAGCCCTGAGTGTGGACTTCACTGTTCACAGATTGAATAAAATGAGTACGAAATAAAAGACATATCAAAAGAAAAAAGAAAAAAAAAAAGAGAAAACATTGAAAATGAAAAGGTTTGAATTCAACTTATCAGGGGGATCTGAATATCTCTACCGGGGCTATGGATGCCCGGTTGGCAGTAGAGCTATGTTCAGGAGGATCACAGTGATAACCTCGTCGGGGCTATGGATGTCTGACTGGCAGCGAGGCTCTATCCAGGTTGCTTTTAGAGTATGAATCTTTACGTAGCTTGTTCATACCGAGTTTGATTCCTATTGCAACTGAGGGAGGGTAATGAATGCATGTGCACACACTTGGACCTTGGTATAGGAAACTTTGAATGATTAGAGGTTTCTTTGTTTTAACATGGAGTTGGTGCCAGGATATGTGAGTTGAAACCATAAGTTCTGGGTTTTTGATTCTAGTTTGTCATCAAAATGCTCAGGAGTATTTCCCAGCAGAGTTGCCATTTGTTGTGCGGTTTTGCACACACGCCCCACTTGGAGTAGGGACCCTCTTTTTTGGTGTCTTTTGACTTTTGGTTTTATTGGATTTGCCTTTTTAAGGTCTTGACATGTTGGTCTTGTTGGCTTTGGTCTTGCCTTGAGGCTTGAGTTGGCCTAAAATTGAGTTTTAAGAAAAATTTGGGATTTCACCTGAATCTAGGATTTTCCAGCTTTGGCAGATTTTCCCGGGCTCTGGTCCATGGTTTGTTCATTGCTGAATTTTTTGAATCTGGGTTTCTGCCTAACTCCGGGATTTTCCAGCTTCGGCGGATTTTCCTAGACTGCACCAAAATCCCAAACTTCGTTATATTCTCGGTTTCTGCCTTTCTGCAAAATTCGTGTTCATCCGGATTTTTCGGCTATCGTGGGATTTTCTGAAATTTCGTCCTAGGCTCAGGTTTCCAGATTTGTCAGACGCATCTTGTCGCTCATTAATGCTTATAGTACCTTTGCTCAGACATGCAAATGGGTGGATTTAAAACCTTCTAAGCATCATTTTAACTTCATCATTCACTTTTTTGCTGCCTTGATGTCTGAAGTGCTTTTTCCATTCGAGCTTTGAGCATTGATCCTGGGTCGCTTGTGTGTGGATTGTGTGGAGCGCTGATTGAGGTTTTCATTGCTTGGGCATGCTTGCTTCGTGGTTGCCTCTTCGAGTTTGAGTTTCGTCAAGAATAATCCATGGTAGGTTATCAATGGCCCCTCTTATTTGTTTGCGTGATGGTTGAGTTTTTGTCTGCTGAATGATGATCCTTTCATGTCGGCTTATCCTTGGGCACGATTTTGTTTTATCAAGTTAGGTTTTGACCCATCTCTTCATAAAACCTCATCACCCATGCCATATGAGCTTGTATTTATCCGTTAAATGATGGGTGCATCCGTTTGGAAGGGGGTTCTGGGTTAGATTGTTTGCCCTCTTAGTGCGTAATCTGCCATATTGTGCAAGGTTAGGGGTTTTTCGATGTTTGGCCCAGAATGATAAATTTGTTATGATTTGTAAATCTTGCACTTGTATCAAACTAACCCCTACCTTGTGAGGATCCAAAACACTCTAGACCGATCTTCATGGATGGTACTTTGAACCTTGAGCTTACCCTATTTTCATGGCAGAAGGTTCTTTATCGAAATTAGGGCATAGTTGTTTTGTCATGAGGACTCGTCATTTGAGAGCTTTGAGAACTTGAGATCATTTACATTCTGAATTTTATTGATTTAGCGTCGATTTTGGGACCATCAAAATCCAAGTGGAGAAGTTTGCATGATCGTTTGATTCATGGTTCGCGTGTCGTCGTTCGTCGGGTTTCCGAGGTGTCCATGGAATTCCGGTGCACCTGGATTTTCCCGGTTTCGGATTTTTCTGCGGAGCCTAACGATTTTCAGAATACTTCAAACTGTCCGCAAAAATCCATCCCTTCTGGACTTTTCTGGTTTTCCTGTCTGGTTTTAATTCATTCAATTTTTAGAGGATAGGATTTATGGAGTAAATGCTAAATGCCAATTTCTTGTTGCTAATGAACAAATTACATGATAATCTAATGATCTTTTGGTTGAACTAATGATTTATTTGACTAATGATGTTTTGGCAGTAGGAATCTGTCTGGGTCAGATTTCTCCGAAATTCTGCCCCGACTGGATTTTCCCGATTAACATGGTTTTCCTGGTCTTCTTTATTTTTTTGGATCTTCAAAGATTAGCATTTGTAATAGTTTCCAATTGCCTTATGTGATTTTATGCTAATCCTTTAATTGGAATATGTACAATGATTGAATACTTATGACGATTTCTTTTGAGTGCAGGCCGAATCAAGCAGGGCTATGGAAGGAAAATCCAAAGGTGACGTGGAGGGGTCATCCGTTTCAGAAGCAAAAAGGTTAAGATTGGACATGAAGAGTCAGTTTCCAGAAAGCAAGATATCTTTCATGTGGTCTGAAGTCTCAAACACTAATGTTGGGGCTTGGAGATATGAAGAGTTTAAAGAGAGAACAACTGAGAAGAGCCTGTCAGTCCTAAGAAATGGAATGATGAAGTCCAGACTGGTGCATGTGGTAGGGTTTCCTCCTGCAATCCAATGTTATGAGTTGATTTTAGAGTGTGCCCGTTAGTATGACTTCGACACACAAAGAGTTGTCAGCACTGAGGGAAGGGTCTTGTCGAATTTCAACCCTGTTTCTATTGCCCAAGCCTTTGACATGCCGAATTTTCCTTCTGTGTGTGCTTTGAACATGGACATGGCTAGGACATACTATGAGAATGAGCCAATCAAAGCTCAACAATGGATTAATGCTTGGTTGGAGAAGCCTAAATCACACTACTCTAAACTACCGAAGCAGTTGCATAGAGTTAAATTCAGATTGGATATCTATGATGCAATCACATTTTTGAGTAGGGTGGCAGGTTTGAAAAGTGCCAGATTATTGGAGAGTTGGATGGTCCATGTGATCACCAAAATTGAGTAGGGAACTAACTATCATTGGGCAGGACTCATTAGCTCCATAATTGACAAACAGCTGAGGGACGTCCTAGAAACCAAGAGGTTCACCATGTCCTCTTATGTGATGTATGTGCTAGCCAGATTCTACCCATACAGGGGTCTGAATCCATGAGGGACAATTGGATAGGATATTGTCTATGAGGTTTATCTGGAGCTGCACCTAGGACACAAAGACTACAGAAGGGCTAATGATGCATTCACAATGCATATCACTAGGATGCTTCAGAATGTTGAGCATGTGAGACTGTCGGATGGAGCCAAAGGGTTGATAAAGAATTATGGGGCCTGGTTCATTCAATTTCCCACCTTCACCTACATTAGAAATTATGGATGCCCGGTCGCTCCATATAGGTTACCTTGGTATCCTACTGATCACATTGTGTTATTGGAGATTGTGAGATAGATATGTGAATTTGATGCCATTGTCAAGAAGGAGAAGCATAAAACAGGCTTTGGTGGGGATTTTCCTCTTTGAATTGGTGTAGCAGAAGTGTGCTCTTCCATTCAATCAGCACACACCACAGGAGATGAATTGGTGGCATATGGTCTCTCCTTCCACTCCAAGAGAACAAATTTTGATATCACTGGGGAGGCACAAAAAAAAGCCACTAGGGAGTACCGACATAAAGATGACCTAGAGGACTATTGGGCCAATATTAAGGATGATCTCGAAGCAAGAAAGAAGAGGTACTCTAGGCTTCCTGTTGATGTGATCAGACAATACAATGTCAAGTTGATCCTGGACCAACTGGAGGACGATGGAAACCTGGTACAAGATCATGCCTATGAAGCTGTTAAGGATAGGTCAATCGGGGAAATCAATTGGAATGAGGATGAAGTCATAGAGTTGGAAGACCTAATGGCCCCAGTCATGAAATTTACCTCTTCATGGTTAAAGCATAAAATTTGGGAGTTGGAGAGTGAGAAGGTAACTTGTACCTTCAATTTGATAGGAGACCTCAACCCCATGTCTACTTCAGAGGAATCTGGGGAAGAGGACCCCAAAGGGAAAACCAAAAGGGGCTCACCTTTCAAGATAAAGATCAGAGGTCCTAAAGAAAGTGAGCCCGAACCCAAAAGGAAGCTAAAAGGAAAGAAGAGAAGTAGGGCTTTGACGATTGGCAAATCCTCTGATGAGGAAGAGTTGGAAAAAGCAGAAGAAGAAAGTGCTCCTCTTCCACTGAAGAAGACAAGAACAACCAGGGCTTCAAAGAAGAAGGTTTAGGATACATCAAAGGATGAACCTCCTATTGTTGATGTGGAGAGTTTAGGGGAGAAGACCAAAGTTTATATGAGGAGATCCAGGACTCCATCCCCTAGGGAGAAAATGCAAAAGAAGGACCTTTCTCTGGAGATGACAATTGTGGAGCCATCTAAGGATGCTTCACCTCCACCAAGCGTACCTGAGCAGGAAATTCTCAAGGAGCATGAAACTAGTGGAGAGGCGGAGCCATTCAAGGAAGGGGAACTCTTTGGTGCTGCTGCAGAGCTTGATGTTGAAGAGGTAGAAAAGCATCCTTCTCCTCTAGTGATGTATGAAGATTCTCCGAAGAATGGCAGTGGAAACAGATCACCTAGGCAGGAGGAAGATTTCCCAGTTAGAACTCCATCGCCTGTGCAAGAGGTTGAACCTGAGTTAGGTGGCCAAGGTGAGCAATCTCCTGAGAAAGAAAAGGATGAAACACCAGAAAAACAACAAGAGAAAAAAATTGATGAAATCCGGGTAGAATCTGTAGTCCTGGATTGGCTTCAATAGGAGATTACAAGGAAGAAACAAGTGGTAGTTGAAGACATTGCCTTGGATTGGGATGAAATGCTATCCAAAATTAGCAAAGGGAAGAAAAAGAAGGCAACTAAGGTAGTCTCAAAGATGGAGAGAGATGAATCAAATAACCGAGTTATCCACATTGCCACCCCTGCCACAGACAAGAGAAGAGAAGATGTCACTGGTGAAGACTACAATGTGTAGACTATTCACCTTGGACTAGCATCCATGGAGTAGGATATAGAAGAGTATGAAGGGTCCAGTGCAGTGATCATCAAAAAATTGAGAAAGGAGACCTAGACCAAGCATGAGTTGAGAAAGGAGAATGAAAGACTTGGGAAATGCTTAGAGGAAGTGATGAAACCCCTACAGTCTCTTCACCCATCTTCTTCTGCCACTCCTGGTTTCTTTCCTAAAGAAACCATCTCCGAGATTGAAAAAATGAAGGCTTTGGCTCAAACTACAATAGATTGGCTAAAAGATGTGCAAATGAAAGGAGAAAATGCAATCAAGGATATCCTGTCAGTTGGGAAGGATGCAGTCCGAGCCAAGGAATTATTGGAGCATGTGTTATCTCAAGATAAAGAGGATATTGACCTCTTGTTGTAGAAATCCAAGGTCATCATAAAATATGGTAAAGATCAGTTGGTTATAGATGGGATCCTTCCTTCCTCCAGACTTAGTGAACCTTGGGAGTGGTTTGAGGCTCTGCAGATTCGGCATAAGGCCATGAAGAAGATCCAAAAATGAAAGAAATCAATAGATGGTGATTTAACTAGTGCCTATGAGGGCTGCATTGCATTCTTTGTGGTCATGACTGGTAGGAGAAAGATTGCTCCCAAATATCTAAGTCTGGAGTAATTAATGGAATGGTGGCATGAGGTTTATACTCTAGGTTCTAAGAATATCATAACTGCCCACCAATTGGATGATGCGGCAACCTATCTGGCAGTAATGGATAAATATCAAGCACATAAGGATGATTGGAATAAGACTATTGAGCAGTCAAAAGAGGAGATTGATTCCATTAAATGTAGACTTAAGATCTTGCCTTTTCCACCTGTTTCCGAGCTAGATGAGGTGTTTTTGAGGGTTCAAGGATTGTTGGCCCAAAGCAAGGACAAGGGAGGTGGTATTTAATGCCATTTTGAGATTTGTGCTTCCCTATTATTATAGGGCATGTATTGAACTGAGCTACATTGGGGATTGTGTCAAGGCCGATCTTGATGGTAGATGGCATTTAATGTATGCCTTATTTTGATTTCCTAAGGCTGACTTGTTTTGGGCGGTTATTCTTATTTTGTAAATGTTTGGCTAGGCCGACATGCCTGGAGAACTTGCTATAAAGGGGGATTCTTGTCTCATTGTAAGGAGTTAGCTAGAAAGTAATAGAGATAAGTAAGAGCAAAGAGCTAGAGTATTTTGTAGTAGGAGTAGTATTCGATTTCTTGAAGCAAATACAATAACAAAATAGTGGAATTGTTGCAACATTTTGGTGATATAATACAATTGAAGACATTGTGGTTTTCCTGGTGAAATCTCTTGTGTTATTTTATCTTGCATGGTTCCTTTTGTTTTATCTTTCAAATTGCTTAAAGATTTAGGGTTTAGTGTTGAAAATTGGATTAGTGTGGTGAATGATGTTCATGATTTCATATTTGGAATGTCTGTAGCAATCTCTGGTCTATACTCCCAGTAACTATCTGATTGTAGTAGGTTGGTGAAGTCAACCTGGACCATATATTCATATGTGCTTAAGTTGAATTGTGGATGAATATCTATGATTTGAAAATTTATATACCTTAGAAGATTGCATCATTCTTGTGATATTACATTGTGGGTTGATCAAGAATTGGTTACTTGAGATTGGTCCATTCCAGATATCTATTATTTGCATTGTTCATTCTAGGAATAGTTTAGATCTTATCATATTCTTGCACCCTTATCTTTTGCTATTTCTTTATCATCTGATTAGATTTAGGATTAGAGATCATTATATTGCAAAATATGATAAATTGAAAGATACAGTTTGCTTGTAGTAAGGTCCCTTTGTGATTACCAGCATTTCACATATTATCTGAGTTGTTTATGTACCGTCATGGCCTGACACCCGAGAGACCTTGGGGTGATTTTCAGTGATTTATTGTTGAAAATAACCTTTCAAGAGAGATAGAATATTGCATTCTGTCTGAGTTGTTGTGCAGAAAACACCATCAACAATGGTTAAGGTTGGATGAATTATTGTTCTTTTCTATTTCAAATAACTTTGATCTATCTATTGTTATTTCTTTAAAAACCTCATTTAAATTAGGTTTTATTTCATGCTTGATCTTAGAACAATCCAAAAGCTCAACACCAACAGGCCCCTTGAACATTACTGTTGCATTGACAATTGAGTAACATCAGCATAGTTGAGAACCAACTACAAAGACCTTGGGAGATAAGATATCCATGTGTTGTCTTTCTCTTTTAGGAGAAGCAAAATGGATATATTCTGTTTGCATGTTTTTGTGCCAAAATCACCATCAACACTTCCCTACGGATAGACATGAATTGTCAATAGAACTATGATGGGTTGATTGGGATCTAGTACTTCTGTAGGAAGGAATTCACTAATAGGCTCCAATATGTGATGGACCCCATTGGCAAGTTGATGTACCAATAGAAGGATTCTTCCCCAAGGAATAAGGAAAGATCCTGCATGCCACATCGTCGTTATCAATCTACATATCTTTCAACATCATCTGAAATATCTTGATGTGCTCTTCCACTATCCTTTATGGAGCCCAAGGATTAAACTTTGTGCAAAATCTCTCTAGGTTCTTAGGCATATCATGATAATAATTTAAGGATAGCAGGGAAGGATTATTTCCCATCTAAGACATGAGGGGAGGTAGGGGTGGCACTTGTTGTTGGACTGGGACTTGGAACTGTGTAAGGGCAGTAATAGTTGGGACTACACCCTGGACTTGGAAGGTAGGGACTAGGGAAGCACCTTGGACTTGGAGAGAAAAGAGTTGGAAGGAAGTTTGGAATAGTTGAGTGGAAGAGCTAGAGGTGGAAGAGGAAGGGAAATTATATGGTTGATAGAAGGAGGATGGGGGTGAATCATATGAAGTGGATGAGGAGGATGAGGTTGAGTTCGATCTTTGAGTCCTTCTAGCCCTTGTAGGGGGCTGCAATTCTTGAAATTCCCCTTTGTTGGGTGTGGATCTTAGAACTCTATGAAACCATTCAGGGGAAAATGATCCAATTTGATCTAGCTTAACTCAAAAAGGCCCTCCTTTTAGCACCAATTCTATTGATGGGTGTTTTTACACCTTCTCAATAGAGGCAATCCATAAGTGCATTACCTCTCTAGAAAGGAAATCTCCAACAATAAGTTGCTAAAAATTACCCCAAGGCCTCTAGGGTGTTAGGTCATGACATGCATGAAATTTCTTAGTTGGTTCAATGTGATTTTGCTGGTAATCACAGGGCAGCCTTATGTGAGTTAAGTTGGAGGTAAATTATTTCTTCTAATAGAGTTCTTAAGGTGGGAAATTTGTTGCACCATTGCTATAGGTTCAAATAGTAGTCTAAAACTCCTATTTCAGCTTCATATTTGGCTTTACAATGTGTAATGAGCCTTGTTCAAAGTCACAATTTAAAAGAAAAGTCAAAAGGGAAGGGAAGGGATGAAGTTCCTCAACCTAAAACTAGTAATGAATAGTGATAATGGAGGACCCTACTATGGACAACCTTCCTAAAATTGAGTTCCACTTAACTAGAATACCTCACAGTCTCATGAAACTAGTGCAATCTTCTAAGGACTACAGATTTCAACCATTCATTACTTAAAAACATGAACAAAAGATAGAAGTTTAGTGTAGCATTCAATTTATGCCTAGACTAACTTTACACTATTGTTTATCATCAACAAACAACAAAAAGTATGGACAAGGAAGGTTATCAACTCACAACAGAATTCTTCAATACCAATGAACAACATTAACTAATCTATGAACGCAAGCTAAAATACATATAAAATCAAAGGAAATCTATCCAAATTCACTAACTATGAGAAGCAGAATCATGCAACATGAAGTTCAAACTCAAGAATCCACCAAATCGATGAATTTCTATTAGCATTCCACCAACATGTCTTTACAACAACTCAACTCTCTTATAAATGAGAGGAGACTCCCTATTTATAGTGTCCAAAAAGAAAAATGAATGGCCAAGATTTCATCTCACTATGTGCCCATGATTCACTACAAATTAGGATTTCACCTACCCCCTAATATTTTACAATTTAAAATTAAATTTTGTCCTTTAGCCTATTTTTTCCTTTTGTGGGCAGCACTGTAGCTCTTTTGTCTTTTAGCTAATTGTCTTGATGTAGCTACTTTGTGAGGAATTCATCATCAGTAATTGGATTCCCCTCTTGCTTCCTCATAGTAGCATATTCCATGAACCTGTTGATCAATGCCTGGAGCTTGTTCCATTATATTATATATGACTGAAGCACTTGGAAGTTCAATTTCCTAGACTTTCTTGTAATCTCATCCTAGTCTTTGTCACATTTTTATGTATTCTTTAGCACCTGCTTAGATTGAGCGAAGGATCATGCAATAAAACCCATCAAGTTTGGTGTTAGTGTATATGTGGTCCCATTCTCCATCTTCTTATGAAAGTAAGGATTTATTTTCTGGGTCTAGCTCAACAATGGCCATATCAAAATTTGTCATTAGCCTTAGATATTCTTTATAGGTCGTCCTAATTTCTTCGACCCAATCAATATCAAGCTCCACTTCATGGAGCACTCATTCCAAGACTTCCTTCCTATGGTCCAATCCCAACTTCCATGTCTCCATGAGCCAATGGTCATCTTTGACCAAAGAAAGCTCCTTCTCCTAGGATTTATCATGTATCTTGAGGATAGCCTCAAGTTTTGGATATGTAATCCTCTATAAGTCTAGGAAGTCAGTGCAAAATTTCTTTATACCCTCAAGTAGCTTTTGTGCCTGTAAGAACTTGTTGGCCATCCTGACAGTGTGTCCAATTCCCATGTTTCCATTATAGAGGACTTGCTAGAACTAATCCTCTATGGCCTTCATCCAATTCTTTATTCTCTCCAATTTATCAATGTGGTCCTTGGACAACAGTTGTGGTGGCGTTGATGATGTGGTGGGAAGCTCCTCAGTTGATGACCATTATTGAATGTAAGCTATCAAATTCATCACTTGTGATTTTAATTCCTCCTTAGAGGTATTTTCCTTCTGCATTTGGTGCAAAATAGTGGTGACATACACCTAAAGATGGTCAATCATTTGCTCTCTTATAGCTATTCCCAAATCAAGGGTAGAAATATTATAGTTGACCCCTTCTCCCATCATCGGGGTGTCTATCTGCATAGTCCTAGATCTTGAAGCGTCCATTGTTAGGTGGGATCAGATTCTTGGCTTTTTTTCTTCTTTGTACGTATTTGTACTCGAGCTAGAATGGCTTCCATCCTTGCCTTCAGATCCATCGGGGTCAGGGTTTTATTCTCCAATTTCTTTTCGATCCATTTAGGCATCTGAGATTCGCCTTTTAGTGATTCATGATCACCCTCTTCCTCACAGTTATGTTGAATTTCCATTACTTTTCCACTCAAAGTCTCCTACTTTTTCTTTCCTTCCTCTTCTTCAATAGAATCTCAAATTAACATTGTTTCTTTTCCTAGGGATTATGTGGCCGTATGATCCCTAGGGCTATCCTCTCCCTCAAAGGCTTTCTTTGGGCATGTGCAGGATCATGATGGGCCAAAAAGTGGCGATATGATGGGTATGTGTAGGGTATGTGGCTAACAAAATTTTCTTACCCAAAATTGATGAAATGAAAAGGGTTTTTAAAAGAGATTCTCAACTTTCCACCAATATAAATTATGTTTTAATTTGAATTTAATAAATAATTATTATTCATTTTCTATTTGAATTATGACTAAAGTCCTGATTGATAGGTTGATTGAAAAACATCTATAACTTTCAAACGGTATCACATTTTTTGAATCCAAAACATGTGTCACATTCTATGCTTCAAATACTATAGGATTTTAAAAAAATAAATTGAATTTCGTGAAGTTTTAGCCAAGTTAAGGTGGTCAGACATATGAGTTAATATATTTTTAAAAGTTGTCATAAAAAATTCATAATTACTTATTTACTTGGAAAAAATTTACAAAAAAATATGCATCACATCCGGACATGAGTCCTCTACTTATATCTAAAATATTATAAAAAATATTATCATTTTATTGTGGTTAGGGTGATTAGATGGAAACCTACTTCTTATTTTTTCCCTAAAATTTAAGTACCTACTGCATTAAAATAAAAAAATTTCACCAAATAGATTAAAAACCTAGTAGTTTAGAAACTACATTCAATTTTCTATAGATTCTATTCTTATATATTTTTTAAATAATATAGATAACTTATTCAAATTTTTACGTCAAGTTGCCTAACTCTGATTTTTCTAAATTTTTCGCCACTTAAGGGCTTGTTTTTTACATGATGATCCTGCACATACCCCTCTTCTTCTTCTTGTTCAGGCATGTGTTCTTCATGATGCTCTCTTTCTGGGAACTTTCTCTTCTTGGCCTATTCCGTAGGCTTTTCTTCTTATTTATCTTCTATTTCCTTTTCTTCTTCTTCATGCAAAGGAGACACTTCTTCATTATACTTGGGGATTTCACTTTGCTCCACTGTTGGAGGTTTAGTGTCCTCCATTTTCTCACCTGTATCCTTCTCTTCATCTAAGGGTTTCCCCTCAACTTCTTCCCCAACATCCCTAAGTTGTTGGGACAACTCTTCCTCAAGCTCTGGGTCAAAGGTTTTAACAATATACTTTGTGCCCAGCTCCTTAATGTCCTCTTCAAATGATTACATTTCCTCCTCTTCTTCCTCATGCACCACTTTATCAATTGCTAAGTGTTGGTATTCATGGTGCTTGTGATAATCATCTACTTCCTCTCCCATCTCTTTTGTCACTTCCCTCTCTTTCCTTTCTAATTATTTAGATATCTATATTGCTACCTGCATTGTAGGTTGTTCAGTCAGAGGAGAAATAGGGAGGTTAGCAACAACTTGTGCTAAGGCATCCTAAATCGCAGGGTTCATCAGCACCCCATATAGCTTTATTGGTATGTTTTTCATGTGCCTGGAAAAGGCTTCTAGGATTGAGAGGGTGGGAAATGTTGTCACATTAGCCAATGAAAGAGTTTTCATCAGAGACATTGAGGAAGAGGAGAGCAAGGAAGTGGTGGCAGAAGAAGAATCTATGACCATAATCTACGCTGCAAGTGGAGTAGAGGAAAGGTGAACTAAGATGTCCATTGCATACAGAGAAGAGGAAACCACTACCTGAGGAACAAGTAGAGGAGTGATAGTAGTGGAAATGGAAGCAATAGTGACTATGAGAGTGGAGGTAGTAGGTGGGGACTTTGGCTGCTCAATATCTTGTTCCTCAATTTATTGGAGTGGGTCCTCCTAGATAGTGGTCATTTTTGTGAAACTACCTGACTTCTTGAATTTCTTGGAAGATTCACCTTCTAAGGCCTTCCTCGAGTACACTTTTTGTTTAGACTAGCGTTAAGCTATTTCTTTTCCCCTTCTTTGACTATGTAGTGGGAGGAGATGTTGAAGTCTCTCTAGTTGGGGCAGCAATTGCATAGACATTATCAGTTTCACTCTCAAGTGGATCCTTGAGCTCTCTGTATGTTAACTCCCTACAAATTCAATTGGGAAATATTCCCGTTGAACCACTATTTAGTTATCACCTCAATTGGCTTCATCAAAATATCGAGGTCATTGACCTCTTCTTCATTCAAGTCAATTAATGGTAGTGATAGGTTGGCAACAACATCATATCTCGAATCTACTACCATATTTTCTTCTTCAACACTTTGATCTAGCACTAGAAATAAGTATACTATTTTGAAAAATTATGTCATCGTGCACATGTATTGCCACATACGTACCTCCTTATTGTCCCTAAAATTTTCCTAGAAGTCCTCCACATTATGCAAATGGGCATACTCAATCTTAACAAACCTCTTGAACTTGCCATAAGGGTCCACTCGTGGTTTGGTAGTGTAGAACTCCAAGTTATATTCATTTAATTCCTTATTAGAGTACTTCAGACACTAGGATGTTGGAAGTTCATACAAACCCTAACCAAATGTGAGGTGATAAAGGATTCCCACTTTATGTGTGTCACTTAGAAGGGTGTGTGCACGTTGCAGCTATTGGGAGAGTTCAAGTAGTATTAGCCAGTCATTTGGGTACCGAGGCAGCTTATATGGTTTCTCTAAGAAACCCTTGGCTCAAATTTATGTAAATTTGGGAAATTGAATGAATACAAAGCCAAAAAAATGGAATAATGCATTGGAATTGTGGGTAACCCTTCTTTCAAAGTCACCTCCAAGCAGTTTGATGATATGCCCAATGAAGGCCTCATTGACTCTGCAATAGTATTTCTTAAAGTTCTATAATTGATGTTGGGGATACATATCATAGAAATTCAATTCCCTGCCTAGAGTTGGAATTGGTGCTACAAATACTCCCCTATATTGGGAACGGTCGACAAGAAAATAGACCAGGTGTGATGTCATATAAATTTGTGAAGGCTTCTTTAGTGCCACAAATTGCTCATGTAGGCATTGGCTAATCATCCCTACCCAGTAGAATTTTGCCTCCCCTTGGATTATCTTCTCTACAAAATACAATATTCATTCCTGGAAGAAAGCTATAGTCAGGAGGCCCATAACTCTGCTTAATAAGGTTACTAAGTCATGGTAATCCTCGTAGAAGTCACTTCGAAAGAGTTCCTAGGGAACTTTGTTTACAATACCCCTCTTCTCTTTTAGCAAGTCTTTATTGATAAGCTTCTTGCACTTGAGGGGGTTGGAATCCCACATCTTCTTAGCATATTCATTGGATGTTTCCTCCATTTCATCGAACGTAGGGATATGGAAATTTTTCCCTATTGATTTAGAAGACAAATTAGCCAACATATTCCCATCTTTGTCCACTATTCTTCTAGTATCTTCTTGTTATGCCTCTTTGCAAGCCATCACAAGCTCAAGAGAAATGAGATTAGGTGGTAAACTAGTAGCCTTAACCAGCCCACTACTTCTAATCCTTCTAGAATTTTTTATTGTGGGGTTGATTTAGACCCTTTGGTTGAACTCATTGATATCAATATGTCCTAGATTAGTATCTAAGATCTCCTTCCAATCTATGGTGAACCTAGAATTGAGGGGTTCCCGTTGGAATTTGTATTTCATTTTATCTCTATCCTCTTTGCCTCTAGGTGCTCTAGCTGACTTCTTCCCCTTTTCATTTTCTATGGCTGCCTCCAAAGGTCCTACAGCTGAATTCATATATCCTGCAAGAAAGAGAGCGGTAAGCATATTCAAGCATAAAAACATAAGGAAAATTAGTCAAAATCTAACAAAACAATGTTAGACTAGGTAGTTCATCATTCAAAGATCCTATCATTTCTCTTAGATCATCGTTAGATGTTCATTTGGGGAAGTTATGGAAATGCGGGCCCATGGGTGAGAGCTTCCTTGGGTTGATAGCCATTCTGGAGGTAGTTGTGGATGGATGATAGACATGGCACGATGGCCCACATGGTTCCACCTGCACTAAGCTTTGATCATGATATGGGGTCTACCAAGAAGGTCAAGTCATTTAGGCATGTGGGTCAAATCTAATTATAGGCTTTCTGAGTGTTAAATCCATCATTTAGGCATGTGAGAGTAGAGGGTGGTTTAGCCATTGGAGAATCTGTCACTAAAATGGCACCAGCAGAGTGACACCCTACAAATGGTATTCCACAACGTGAGATCCACGACCTTGGAGGAAGGTATTGCTTTGTTGTTAAGGATCAAGCTACTTAGAGGGATACAGGCTAGAAGGTGCCTAGAGTCGTTAGGAGTTGGTCATTTGAAACGGTGCAGGCGGGACGAAAGTCCAGCAAGAGAGATCTCCACTATCAAGTCCATGAGGGGCTTTGGTATTTCCCATTTGTTATCAGACAGTCAAAAGGAAACAACAGGGTTGGGCCCCACATAGTGGACTGACGGGGGCCCTTGGGAATTTGTTATGACAATATAAGGTGGCCACCTGCAAGCTGCTACCCTCATAGGGAAGTCTGCAAAAATCTTCTACTTAGGCATTTTGTTTCTTTGAGCTTGAATGAAGATGATAAGTGTAGGTTCCATGAGGTGAAAGAGGGTTGCTTGAGGTCGTTTGGATTGGAAAACTTGCCACAATTGTACATGGATGAAATTCTATTAGAGAGGCCCATGAAGAGCCAATAGTTATTCATTTTGGCGCAAAGGGAGATTGGATGACAACGGAGTAGTCGAGACTTGCTAGTTAGATGGGAACTTATGTTTCATCATTTGAAGTGACATTTGGACAGAGGTAAAAGGTTAGAAAAAACCCACAAAGGACAATCTTCCTAAGATAGATTACTTTGCTTTAACCTTGGGTGACAGTCATGAAGGTAAGGCCTGATAGGTGGATAGATGGCTAGCAAGGGCCATTTGAAATGGAGAACCTAGGATAGAATCCTATTGACAGAAGTCCATAGGGAGAAACCTGCAATGGGCCTACATTTAGGCATTTGGTGTGGTCAATTTTGATTGGAAATGACTGGGGCGGGTCCCACCTTACAAGAGGATGAGATAAAATAGTCGTTTGAAATGATGGGGCTTAGAGGGAATTCCGTAGGTAGGGGCCCATGCTTGCAGACCCAAAAGGTTTGAAGGATTTCCGTTTGTGCTCATGAATTTTGGCTAAGTTTAGGATGGTCGTGTTGAAGGGGCTTCTTGCAAGGGAAGTCCTAATGAAGGTGTCTACCATTATTATAGTTTGGCAGTTTGAGGAAGAAGAAATGGTTGCAGCGAGTACATTGCAGACCCACAGGACCTAAATGCCCTAGCTCAAGAATGACCATGGGAGGTTCAAGTCCTGCAATCCCTTGTGAAGGATTTCAAAGGTTTTCTCAAAATTTGAAGACATGGGTATTGACCGCCGAGGTTTGTTCTAACTAGATTTCAAGTTTCCATCTAAGATTTGATAACTTTCTATAGAATTTAAAGAAAACTCAAAGGAAAGTGGCAATAAAGAACCAACCTGTAAAACCTAATGAAATGGTTGAGCAATGAATGAGCAAAAGATTTGAAATGATGATGGAGCTCGACGGGCGTGATGACAAAATTGGTGTGAGGCTCTGCCAAGTCTTCTAAATGTTTGTAGGTGAAAATGATAGCTCAAAATGGGCTATTTATAGAAAATGCAACATTAAATTCCCTTCATTAATGTTGGTACAATGGGTGCCAAAGTTGGTGAACATGCATTTCAAAAATGGTGGTGGGAACGGTGAACTCCACCAAGCAGACGATAGTCAAGGATTGGCCATTTTGAAAATCAGCAGTGAAAATATCCAAAGACAATGTGGGTCTCGAGGTGTGGAAGGATGTCATGTGAAGGTCATTTGGAATGGTTGGTGAGCTAGGGAATCTTGCATAGAGTGGCCCATAGGGGCCGACCCGCATTTCCCAAAGGATGCTAGCTTTAAAGTGTGAAATCAAATAGCTAAGGAAATCCCTAAAAGGCCTAAGGCCTTAAAAATTTAAGGGTAGCAAAACATGGTCAACTCAAGTTGACTCTTCTAAGACTCCTTGACCACTTAAGTCTAAAAAATAGGGGACACATAAAATGAGGCAATGGAAAAAGTGACCTACTAAAGCAAAAAGAGAGAGAGGGTCCCCATTCTGAATGGGGCATGTGTGCTATAGGCACAACAGGTTTTACACCTCCCCTTATACGAGAGTGAAAGATATCACAATCTAAACCATAACAACCTTGTGCTTCTCTATCATAGAAAAATGGACCCTTTGCTTTACATGGGATTAATTAATGATAAAATGGACTTAATGAGGACTTAATCTAGTGTTGTGAGGCATTTTATGTGTCCTCCTTAGGTCTTGGACCCTTTTAAATCAAATAACATGCTTTTAACGATGTATTGCAAAGGTGTTGTAAAGTGTTGTAAGACACTTTCATGCTTTTCTAGACTTGATGAACCTATTTCTCCCTAATTCAACATTCCAACATGTGTTTAATAATATTATCACATCAATCTAGAAGGCTTGTAAGATAAACTTAATGATAACCTAGTGTTGTAATGTGTCTCACACATTCACATTGATTCTTGAACCTTCCTAGGCTTTGTGGACCTCATTCTAGTGTTAAAAAAGTGTATTTAATCACACTTTCACATTGAATTTTGTGTTCCAATCCCTATTTGGCATTCACATCATCACTAATAGTCCCATATTAATCCACATTGTGCATCATGAGGCTTAAATTGATCAAACACTCAACAAAGTTGCATTTTAGACCTTATTTCCTTATTCCTTGGCATCTGAGTTATCAAAATAGCCCCTGTGGGACCCATTCACCATGCATGGGGAATCAGTCCCATCCATCTGGGACCCATTTTACTCCATTTTGACCTTTGAGTGGGAAAAAAAAGTGAAATATGAGTTTAATTTTGCTTCATGTTGGCCTATGATGATGTATTAATGGGTTACTAAGGAACATTTTTGTATAAATATGTGTTTTCTCCTCATTTTGACATCTCTTATCCATCTTGTATCTCTCATCATTCATTCATCCACAAATCTTTCATCTTAAGACAAGCAACTTAGGGTTTTATCATTACAAGATATCAACAAAGCTTCTAAAGACATTCAAGGGTTGAATCTTCATGTTGTTTTATATACTTTCAAGATCAAACATCATGGAAAGGTAATTTATTCCATCATTGCATGTTTAATTCCTTTTTCTCATCATTTTGGTTTAAGTACCTAAAATGGGGTTTGACCAAGGCAAACCCCCATGCCCTAACATTCACATACCTCTTTGTCTTCTTGTGTGTTTGTAGATTTAGGTCCTTTGGAAGCTTGGAAATCATTGAAGATAAAATTTATAGGTTGTTAAAGTCCTCTCTTCATTCAACAAGTCAAAGAATCAACAAAAAGTCACTTTCAGACCCGAATCCAACAATTTCAGAAGCAGATGCCTGTAGGAAGTAGAAGTGTAGATCTAGCTCCACATAATCAACTAATGAATTTGTTGATTCCTATAGGTGGAATAATTCACCACCCATGGATAATGAGTCCCATCTATAGGCCTAAAAATTGATTTTGTCAGAATTCAACTCTTGACAGTCAAAAATAGGTTTCTAGGACTTTTCTTCATAAGCATGACTAATTCACCATGCATGGTGAATCAGTCCTAGTGGACATTAATAGTGACTTCTAGAACATTCCAGAACCTTCCAACAATAGTAATCTACCTCCAGGTACAATCTATTCAGTTTCATCAATTTCTATTTTCATTTGTTTAGGTTTCTAATTCATATTTGCAATCAACACTGTGTTTTCCAGCATTTTTCATTAGATTAGTTTACTTTCATTTATTTACATTTATAAGCATTCAAAATAATCTACACACACTTCACATCAATATCCTATTTATCCTTACATTAATCTTGATTGAAACATTGTGCATTTTGGTCCGTCCTTCCCCTTTTAGGTGGAAAAACCTAAAATACCAACGAAGGATTTGGGTACCAAAATCCATCATTTTAGCTTCATTCACTCAACTTAGTTCTACAACATTACTCGATAGAGGTGATGAGGCCTATATAAACCCCATCCCTCATGGGGGGGTAATGCATAACCTTAAAAGGGATTTATGTTCTAATGAAGAAACCAATCCTTCTTAGAAACTTAAAACCCCTTATCTGACTTGGAAGATTTCTATGGTATCAGATACAATCCCCCTCCTACACATAGATACAATGAACACAAAAATAAAACTAGCATACCATGCTCTTTCAAGAAATATTTAGGTTTACCTCCCTTATCTCCATTTTCATCTAAAGCCTTATCATTTAGTGTGTATGAAATCTTGCACAAAGAAAGGAACATCTTCTACTATTGATCAAGACAGTATCTTGTTGAGACTCCTCCAATATTGTTCGATATCTCTCCCTCCATGAACATGAAATAAATTTTACTACAATAATTCATTTTTGTGCATAGCATAGAGTCATGGTCATTCTACTAGTGAATGTAAGGCTTTAAGTGATAAAATCCAACATATTAAGGAGTTTGGTACTCCTTATGTGGGGGCACCTAATTCCTCTAATTAATACTAATTTTTACATGATCATGTTTCTAATCAATCATTTTGGCTCACCCTTGTCCTACACTAAGTGGGGGAAAGGGGTTATGTATCCTTCTCCTCGTATGTCACTTTTCGTTGTCTCTTCTAGCTAGTTGATTGCCTTCCATGTATGTGTACAAGCAAGCTTGGGATGTGGATGACTGCCCTAAGTTGGCTTACATGTGACTTACTGAGTTATACATTTTGGGGGCAACCCATTCCCTTCTCATGATGTAGCTTATTGGAAACATATCACTTGGCATAGGGCTTTCTAAGTAAGATCTCATGTTTTATTCTACTTTAAAGCAATTTCTCACAGTAATGATGTTAGCAACCACTTTAAAGTGGGGGCATACATCAAAACTCATGTTTCATTGTGTGATTTTTTTTCTTCTTGCAATACATTCTTTTCTTGGAGGTGTCATTGGGTTTGATTTCCTCTGAGAGTGTGATATTTCTTTGACTTGTCCTCTCCTGGAGATATTAGGAACAATGTCCCCTAAGATTAAGACCTCACATGAACTAAGCAAAATATCTTCGAGCATCCCTCTGTAATGTTGCATTTAATTTTTGTACCTTATTAAAGTCATGGAGGTATGGCTTTGATATGGTTCCCCAGGGCTCTCCTAGTGAACAACTACCTTCACTAGCCCTTGTGAGCATGCATTTTATTTTTTTCCTTATCTTAGTCATGGGATATGGCTTTGATGTGGATCTCTTGTGGCTCACCTAGTGCACAACTAGCTTCACTAGCCCTTGTGAGCATGCATTTTGTTTTCATAGTGGAAAACGTGTTCCACTTGTAAACCTTTTTGGACAAACAACCTAGACCCAGTCCACAATGCGTTGGATGACCAGTTGAAGCTTGATCTATTGCATTTTTATTTTTCCTTTTTTTCATTTTTCTATCTTTGATGGTGTATGCTTGTGATCTGGTTATGGCTTCATATATCATTTGCAAGTGTGTTCCTTTGTGCTTATGTTGGATTTTCATAAGATCTTGATCCTAGGGGCTTAGCCACCCTCTTGGTTATTTTCATCCTATCTTACTAGAATTCGTACATTTGAACCCATCTTGATCACATGGTTGGTTGCTTCAGTGTGAGTTTGAAGCAAGTTCATCTTCTCACTAAAGTGGGGGCTAAATGTAATGTAGGAAAATACATACCCTTGCATTTTCACACTTGTTTGGGCCCACATTGAATATTTATCCTTATTTATGTCTTAATTGGTCCTATTTTGTATCCACAAGTCTAATACATTATATATTTTTAAGAATAATCCTGACAAACATCAAAGGATAAATGATAATTTACTGATTCTAGCTATGTGCCCTTGATTTTTTGATAGGGACTAATAAGACACCTAGGGTGTCTTTGTCCCCAAAAGGTCTTGGGACCTTGATTTCAAAAGCACCTTAAATGGGCCCCTTTTTGGAGTCTATGCTCTGAGTTTCAAGCATCAGGAATAAGATGCCACCTAGGGTGTCTTAGTCCCCCTCAAGTTATTTTCAGGATTTAATTTCAAATCTTGGTGGGATTTAGCCTCATTTAATTAATGAGTTCATATGTCGGCTTGTTGTGGTGTAATTTCAAGATATTAAGCATGGATAAGTATAAGTACAAGGTTCTTTCACTGATTTCTCATCTAGCAAGTGAATGAGCATTCCTAAGGTAAGCTTATGAGATCAAGAGCATTCAAGAGAAATTCATCAAGCATTCAGAGCCATCATCAAGATTCAAGCATCATATCAAGGATATTCTTGCATCATGTTTGTTTTTGAGCTAACATTTATGATGTAGGATTTTGATTCAAGCAAACAATTCAATTCAAGATCCATCAAGCATTCACTTGATTCAAGATCTACATTCAAGCTAGTCACTTCATACAAGTTTGTAGATTTCATAACAAGGGTTTAGTGAGTTGCAACATAGAACTTTGTTCATTCATCATTTCCCTTCATTATTTCATTTCATTCCTGTATATGAAAAATTTGGATAAAATAAAAATGATAAAACAATAACATGCATTACCTAATCCAAATCTTCAATACCTTAAATAGACACAATGATTGATGCATTATTCGATTGATTTTGGTATCTTGATTTCTCAATTCAATAGCATAACATTGAGATGGACATGATAGATGAATGATGATAGATAGAAATGGATGAATGATTCAAGAATGATTTTGGTAGCATAAGGATACTTGAAGAATCAACCCCCAAATGGCTTATGAGAGGGTTGATTTTATGGGCAAGGTCTAATTTGGATTGACAGTTGAGATTGGATTTCAATAAGATGTATTAATCAATGCCCAAGATTGAAAGTTGTATGAAATAGGGTTAGGGCTAAATTAGGGAAAATGATAAGGATGAAGGGTTGAGATTGAATTATGAGATTATTTAATCAAGGGATAGGATTGAATGAGATGTCAAGAGATAAGATTTGATGTGGAAATAAGATTGGCATGGATAAAGGGGTGAAAAGACAATTTAAATAATAAAAATTATTTAATCTAGGTGGCCAATGAATAATTAAATAATAAATATATTATTTAATTATGAAAGAATGTGACATAGGAGGAATAATTTTGAATTAAATAATGATTTAATTCAAAATTCAAGAGAGTGGACCAAATTAAATAAATAAAATTTATTTAATTTATGAGAGAAAAAGCTAATGAATAATTAAATAATTAAAATAATTATTTAATTATATTGGAAACTGACAAAAATTAAATAAATAGGAATTTATTTAATTTTAGAAAGAAAAGGACTTAATTAGTGACGTAATTAAATAAATAAAATGTATTTAATTAATCAAGGAAGAATAAAGAAATGAATTAAACAAATAATTAAAATTATTTAATTAATAGAAGACATGTGACATTAGAAAATAATTAAATAATTAAAAATTATTTAATTATGAAGAATGAAAGGGGAAAGGATGAAGAATCTAAGAGTCCTAGGCCTAGGACAATTTTTAGTGTCTACATTTTGCCCCTCTGTTTGAGATGGTGTTTGAGATGGTGAGATTTATGTTGAGTAACATCATTTCAAATAAGCTAAGGTAAGGATAGAGGAAAATGGATGATGATAGAAAGATAGGATGATGATGAAATAAGAGTGGGAGGATGATGTCCCCTCGAGAGGATAGGTGGGTTGAAAGAACATAGATATGCTCGTGAAATAAAATGATAAGGAGGGACAAGATGAATGATGCAAGATAGGAGGTGGATGAAGGAGATGAATGATACATTATGTTGCAAGAAAGTGAGCAACCATGATGTTTGATTTAACACTATACATGATGCACCAAGGTATAAGGATCAAGGTGATGATGTGTCTTGTGCCCTAGCGTAATACAACCTTGTCTATATACAAGATATGAATATTAGCTGGGAGTAATTCAGATTTGATGCAAATGCAAGATAAAAATGATAACACACAAGAAAGAAAGCACAAATGCACAAAAGATACAAAAAAAACAAGATATTGCCCCCATCAAGTTATAAACTGATGAGTAATTGGTTGATTTATGATGATGATTGATGATGATAGTGTTGTCATTGCGAGGAACAACATATCCCTAGATCAACACAAGGATGATTGATTAATTGACTGATTGGGTTTTCAACAAGGTTAGGATTAAGACCAAAGGATGTGATTGGATAATTTGGCAAGATTGATTGTCTTGATTGTTATGGATTAAGGATTGACTTGCATTTGGATTATTTCTTGCATTGATTTGACTAATTTGATTTGAAGAAGTGGTTTGGAATGATATGATGATTTATTTGATTATTTTATTGGATGAAAGGATGTGAAGAATTGAATATAAGAATTGATGTGATTGGAATGATTTAGGTTAGAGCGATTTTATTAGAGGATTGATTGATAATTTGAAGATTGATTTGAACGAGTTGAATTGATGTGTTGAATTGTTTTGAAGAATTGATTGGAAGAAGTGATTTGGTTTTATTTTATTGCTTGAATTTTTGTTGGCTATTTGATTGTTTTTTTTATATCTTTTTTAGGACCCTTTTCCATTTTTTCATATTTTTGGGGGCATTTTATTTTTTGGATTTTTTAGATGCTTTGATTTTTTTTTATTTTTGAAATGTTTTGTTTTTTTTGGATTTTTGGATTTTTGGATTTTTTTTGAAATGTTTTGAGGTTTCAATGGATGAAAATTTGGGTAGCCTTTGTGCTAGATACCAATGACAATGGAAAACCAAGTCTACGTGCAAGGAGATAGATGGGACTGATGGATGGAAGGGTGGGTGATAGGATAAGGGATAAAAGGCTCATGATAGATGGATGGATAAAAAGGATAGGTCATAGTAAATGGAATGGATGTGTGCATCATAAGAGAGCAAGGATGTGATATCCAAAGACTATGTCGCATAGGAATAACATGCCCCATTCTAGGTACAATACTTAGAATTTTTCATGACAAAGCTTATGACAATAGGATAATGATGAGATGGATTGGTTGGAAAGGATGAGGTATGTCAAGAGATACCCAAAACATGTTTCAATACTTTTCCCCTATATCTTCATGAAGATAAAAATAAGAAGGGTGAATAAGTGGACTCAATATGATAGGTATGTATGATGGCTAAAGATGGTAGGTAGGATGGAAATGATATGACATAAAAATGATAAGTTGGATAGATAAGAAATTGTGCCCCCAAGTGTAAGTGACATAGAAGACCAACCTACACATGACATTTGTTTTCCAAGTTTTCATCATGGTACTTATCTAAGGCACCAATTTTCCATGCTTTTCACTATTGGATGAAGGGATTTATCTTTACTTCTTTTTTTTGTATTTTTTTTTTGACTTTGTGACTTTTTGACTTTTTGGATAGGAGAAGGGGAATATGGATAGGGGGGAGTCAAGTTTCTAGTACCATGAAAGGTGGTAGTCCCACTAGATATGGATGTCATCACATGGACCATTTGAAATATCATTATGCTCATAGATGTTGATAAGGGATGACATGAAAGGGAGATGGATTACGTAGATAATGGATTATGATGTGGATTATGGAGGAAAATAGTGGATTATGATGTGGATTATGTAGGGAATATGATAGGGATTATATGGAACTTATGAAAAAGATGAATGGGGAGGCTTAGCCAAAAGCATGGACCATAGGGGGGAGATATGTATGATAATGAGGGAAGGGTGAGGAGATGGAGGTATGTGGATTTTTTTTGAAATGGAAGGGAACCATGACCAATGGTTGCACACACTATGATAAAAATTGAAGCTTTTGATGTGAATGGGGTGTAGGAAGCAATGTATATGTTTTCTTAGGAGATGGGTGATGAAGTGCTTTAGGTACCCACATATACTTAGTATTTTTAGGAATTTTATTTTTCTTGTGGGATGGAATATTAATTTATTGAATAGAGTGTAAATGTGAGGTGGAAGTTGATGTTTGGTATTTTTGTGATGTATATGCCTCATTTGAACTGATATCCTCTTCCTTAGGGACCCAAACCATTTTGGTTTTGGCCTTTACTTTTGGAGGTATAGGCTTATATATCTTTTTGGATGTATTTTTCTTTAATTCTTTTCTTTTCTACCCTAAGGCATGACGGCCCTTCGGATTTTTTACTTATAGGTATGACATTGAATTTTTTTCTTTTGAATCCCATGGGTATGGTGGAATGAGTGGAAGCTTCATGTTTAGACAATGTGTGCATTTATTGGTCATGATTAGGAATGCTAGGGTGTTTATGGATAAATAGATAAGAGGATTGAATGGTAGGGATATTAGGTGTTGGGAGTAATGGTGGTAAAGTGGATGGAGAGATATTAGGAGTTGGAAGAAATGGTGGAAAATTTGATGGTGGAATGTGTATGGTATCATGCTTTTGAAATTTGTAGGATGATGGAGGAGGGATGGCAACATATATTTTGGGAATATGATAGGATTTGTGATGGAATGTGGACTTAGGAGGCATGAAGGAAGTGCCAACATCTTGATATTGGTGTCCTTGGGGTGTATGTCCAAGGCCACAATAGAGTGGAGGGACTTTGACATGGATGGGCTCCAAAATACCTTGTTCGTGGAGGTCTAAACCTTTACCTTGGTGGTTCATGATTTGGAGTATGCAATGGAAAATGGGACTAGGTGTAGGTGGAACACTAGACACAAGTTCCCTATTGGATGGATAAAATGAAGCAAGGGAAGATAATGATTGTTTTTGTTCTAAGGAGGAACATTCATGAATGATGGTGTAAATCCCAATAGGATAGGATGGTTGACTTACAATGGGGTCGATAGTGGGTGATGGAGGATCATTAGGATCATGATTATAATTGTGTTCACTTAGATCCAATTTATTTGTTTGATCTTCTATGTGCGCTTGGGAGGCATATGTATCATCAAGGGAAGTGGATGTTGATGGATCATGGCTAGGACTAGGTAGGGGGTGGATAGGAGCAATGCAAGTTTCTTTCTTGTGGATAGGTGAAGTGATAGGCTCTTGACCATGAAATGCATAAAGTTGGATACGAGGATCATCATGGCCTTCTTGATCATAGGTAAGATCATAGAGGGGAGCTTGATCATAAATAGGACCAAGTATGTTATGAGTGGGATCATTAGATGGGCCTAGATCTTAATTAGAATGAGAGGTTAATATTTCATCCTGCTTAGGATAATTCTCTTGACATAACTCTTGGATTGCTTGAATGGAAGTGGAAAGGGGTGACTCTTGAATGGGCTCAACATGTTCTAGATGGTTAACAACATGGAGACATGATGGAGGTTGACTTAGGTTCAATGGGGAAGACTCTTGAATAGGATTAAGGGGGAGACTACATGATGGAGTTGTAAGAATGGGCATGGCATTCAAAGGTTCTTTGGTAAGCTCATTGATGGGTACTTGACATGGGGATGGTCTATTGCATGCTAGTAGTCATTTGATCACATCCTTTGCAAGTGTATGGGTATATGGATAATATATTGGATGGGAAATGATAGTGGATGGTGATATAGGATTAGGATTAAGACTAGGAAATGGTGGCTTAGAGATAGGAACTTGATTGGATGGTGGTATGATAAAGTTATAGGGTACATGAACTAGATTGGTGTTCCCCTTGTCAAAGGTGGCAATAAGACTTAAAGGATTTTTTCTTGTTGTGAAGGTGGACTTGGGATCCTATGTTCTTGTTGTGATATTGGTGGATATGTTGACGTGGCATTGACATGATAGGTAGATGGGTTAGGTTGGCATGATGATGAAGGTGACACATAGGATTGTGGTTGAATGTGTTGAGGTTGGAATGGTGTTTGGACTTATTTTGGTATGATTTTTTGTTGTAATGATGACAGAGTGGTTGCATAGGATAATAGTTTTTGAGAGGTATATTGATATAGATAAGGTTTGACATTAGAAGATATGTGATAGGTTGATGAAGAGGCAACATGATATGTGGATGGGTGAGCTTGATATGATGATATAGGTGACACATAGGATTGAGGCAAAATTTATTGACATGGTGATTGGACTTGATGTTGTGCTTTTTGGATTTGACAAGTGGCCATGAAGTATTGGGCTTGTGCTTTGAGTTGTTGCATTTGAGCTGATTGGTTTGTTTGAAGGTTTTGCATCATGTCATGGATTCCTTGAATGGTTTGTTGGTTTAAAGGTGATTGGCTTGTTTGAGCTTTGTGAAGTATGTGAATGAGATCTTGTGCTATGTCTTCTAATGTTGTCCTAGTGTTACAGATGTCTTTACATCGTTGTATGTCAACTTGTCCCTCCAACTATGCCGCTTATTTCTTGTCATAATTTGAATTAGTAGGAGGGGCCCCTCGAAGTGTGATTTTAGGTCTTGGATTATTATCGTGATTAGTATTACGGAGAGGGCCTCCTTGAATTATGATCTTGGTCTTAGGTTTTGTCTCATGATTTAGACTAGAGGGATAGCCCCCTTGGATTATGACTTTGGGCTTATAATTAGGATTGGGCTTGTTTATGATTAGGACCATTTTGACAAGTGGTGACTAGGACTAGGTTGATGATGATGTTGAGATGATAATATTGGCTGATTAGGATGATGCGGCAAGTGTTTATTGGAAGTTTGGCTTGGGAAATATCAAACACAATATTTCACATGTAAATGCATGAACACGCACACCGAACACAATGATAAATTTTTCTTTCAAGATTAAATGTTATGATTAAGAAAACACTTGAATACATAACAAAAAGTCTAATGCTATTCAAGTGGGTATGGCCAATTAGGTCTTGACCTAGGATGCACAAGGTTAAATAGGGATGATTTGAAAGAAAAATATTACCACATAGTTGGGAGAAAGCAATAAACCACCCTTTACCTTCACTTCCCAAAGGTATAAAGTTCTTTGGGGCTTAGCCAAGAGTGACAAGATTTCAACTCCGAAAGAGGTGTGTCTTTGGATTCACACCTTGATTGAGGTCATCCCTTGGAGGGGTGTGTGCTCCAAGTAGGCCTCTTAAGAAGGGTATGACAAAAGTGAACCAAGTGAGGTGTTTTGGAAGATACACACACTCGATTCACACTCGCAGTTATTAATTGACCCTTAAAAATGAAATGTGTATAAGCAAACAATGGAAGCACTTGTTCTTTTTAACCCAAAGACAAAATGTTTGATGGAAGAGAATAGTTCTTTCTAAGTGAAATTTCAATGATGTAACAGAAAAAAATGATTGATTTTAGACCCCAAAATCTAAATGTGTGATCAAACAAGTTGTTCATTTTAAGCCCAATTTCAAACTGTGATTGCAAACAAGATGTTCGTTTTAAGCCCCAAATTGAAGTGTGTTGACAAGCAATTATTAGAGATGAAAGATGAAATGTGTGCTCCTAGAATTTCTTTAGCTCCAATTTTTTTTCCACTTGATCCAATTTTTCCTTTGAAGTGTTTAAATCTTTTCTTCACATTCACAAAACCAACAACAAAGCCAAAACCCTAACAAGATAATTTATCACTAATATTAGAGGGTTAGCTAATCAAGAAAAATATGATTTTTAGAAATGTTTTTTGCATCAAAAATAAAAATACAAAAAATAGACGATTATTGAAATTTCCAGTACTTTCCAAAAATGTAAAGAAATCTAAAAAAAAATGTTGTTTTTCACCCAACATTAATTTTTTATGAAAAAACATTAAAAAATTATGAAAATTCAAAATAGGTCCAAATTTTTTTATTTTTGGACTGAAGGTGCTTGACATCATCCCAAATCTCCAAAAAAAATTTTGTGAAAAGATCTGCAACCGTTTGTGAGATATAAGTAAATCTTTGTACAACCCTAATTTTCAAAGATCTAATTTTTGTCTAATTATTTTTCATCCAAATTAAAAACATAAAGAATAGACCCCTACTATAATTTATAGATATTTCCATAAATATAAACATATCCAAAAAATTTGCTAATTTTCTCGCAGATTTGATTTTTCATGAAAAATAACAAAAAAATAATAAAAAATTAAAAACAGCTTCAAAAAAATCTAATTTTTAGACTAAAAGCTCTTGATATTGTCCCCAACTTGCAAAAAAAATTTGTGAGAGAATACACAGTTTTTTGAGAGATATGGTCTAATATTTGAAAACTAGGGTTTTGTCCCAAAATGATGCAAAACCTACAACAAAAAGTTAACCGAACTTGCAACAAAAAGGATCCAACTCCAAAAAATTTCAAAATTTCTCAAAATATTGAGCCAAAAATCATTTAGGGGGTTCACCAAAATGTATATGAAAATTTTGGATAAAATTAAAATGATAAAACAATAACATGCATTATCTAATCCAAATATTCAATGCATCAAATAGACACAATGATGGATGAATTATTCGATTGATTTGATATGTTGGTTGCTCAATTCAGAAGCATAACATTGAGATGGAGATGATACATGAATGATGATAGAGAGAAATGGACAAATGATTCAAGAATTATTTTGGCAGCATAAGGATACTTGAAGAATCAACCCCCAAATTGCTTATGAGAGGGTTGATTTATAAGCAAGGTCTGATTTGGATTGTTGGTTGGGATTGGATGTCAATAAAATTTCTTAATCAATGGCCAAGATTGAAATTTGTTGTATGAAATAGGTTTAGGGCTAAATTATTGAAAATGATAAGGATGAAGGGTTGAGAATGAATAATGAGATAATTCAATCAAGGGCTAGGATTAAATGAGATGTCAAGAGATAATATTTTATGTGGAATATTGGCATGGATAAAGGGGTGAGAAGAGAATTTAAATACTAAAAATTATTTAATCTAGGTGGCCAATGAATAATTAAATAATAAAGATATTATTTAATTATAGAAGAGTGTGACATAGGCAGAATCGTTTTGAATGAAATAATGATTTAATTCAAAATTCAAAAGAGTGGACCAAATTAAATAAATAAGATTTATTTAATTTATGAGAGAAAAAGCTAATGAATAATTAAATAATTAAAATAATTATTTAATTATAGTGGAAAGTGACATAGAAATTAAATAAATAGGAATTTATATAATTTTAGAAAGAAAAGGCCTTAATTAGTGAAGTAATTAAATAAATAAAATTTAGTTAATTAATCAAGGAAGAATAAAGAAATGGATTAATTAAATGATTAAAATTATTTAATTAATAGAAGACATGATATTAGAAAATAATTAAATAATTAAAAATTATTTAATTATGAAGAATGAAAGGGGAAATGATGAAGAATCTAAGAGTCTCAAGCCTAGGACAATTTTTAGTGTCTACAATTCCAAGGTTTAATTACCAACAAGGGGTTTGACCAAGGCAAACCCCCATTTACTAACAATCAACAAGTTTTTCATCTCTTGTGTGTTTATGTTTGCATATTTAGGTTGAAGATTATTTGAAGTGAAAAGTTGTAAAGTTGCAAAGTTGTCATCTTCACGGAAAGTCACCCACAGGCCAGATCTGGAGGTTTTAGGACTCGATATCTGAGAAGAAGGAAGTGTAGACATTGGGCCACAAGATCACATTCAGAGATTTCAGAAATTCAAGATGGGACTAAGATAATAGTAAGGGAATCTTAGTCCACCCAAGGGTATTTTGTAGAGATTCTTTTGGATTCTGTTCTAACATCTGAAGATTCTACATCTACCCCAAAAAATAGCAGCAGGACTAAGACAACAATAAGGGAATATTTTTCCTCCCTAGCATATTTTGACAACATTTTTTCATTTCTAGAATCCTTATCACATTTCTAGACTTCCCAAGTACATACATCCTAAGTTGTTACTTAATGTTGTCATTTTCACTCATCATTTGGCTTGCATTACTAGGTTTTGTGAGTTGAATGTTGTCTTTTCCAAGGTTTTTCTTGGTGGTGAACCCCTCAAATCCTAAAGAACCCTAGGTCTTCCTTGTTGAGAATTGACTCACCTTTGTGTTGATATTCAATCCAATTTAGGATCCTAGGGCATTCCTGAAATATAATTGGAGAAGAGTGGTGTTATATGATCTAGGCCATAAAGCACCCATTTTCCTATTATTCATACATAATGAATGAAAATATAATATAAGTAATATGAGACTATAATAGAGATGTCAAATTTTAGATGAATAGACTGGCGTGCAACCCATGGTTTTATCCTTATAAATTCTATATGTTTGTGATTTTTTCCTCTATAGAAGTGGATTATTTAGTAATTTCCTACTCATATTACTACTTATAGAGGCCTATTATAAATAAATGAGAGACTTTTTACTTAATAAAACTCAAGACCCATGAATAGTGTAAAATATTGAAACTTCACAAAAAAGAGACATGAATGTTGATACAACTAATGTAATTAAAAGTGGAAACAATATAACTATGATTAATATATAAATACAAAATATAAAAAATATATTAGTGAATTGATGATCCTAAACAGCCTAGGATGATGTAGTTAAATATGATTCCTATACACACAAGTTGAGGCCTTTGACATGCAACTTGATGCAATAAATAAATAACATTCACATTTCAATAAATTGGCCTATGAAGAAAATATTTAAAATTTAATTGACTAATAGTATGTATATGGAATTGATTCTAATGGATAGGATTGCATATAGGACCTAATCTAGGGTGTACAAGGCCTAATGAAATGGACTATTAATTTTCTAAGGTGACGGATAGTGTAGATCCAGGTTATAAGTTATAGGCTAGGGCTTGATAATGTACTAAATGATGTAAGTTAAGTGATGAGACCACACTAATTTTTAACATTCACCAAAGTGACATAATTTATCAAGAAGTAAAGTTGAAGGATATTAAATTTTATTCCTTACATGTATATAGCATTATAATTAGAAACATGTACACATATATTGGCATCATGAAATATTAAAATATAATCAATTATTCTATAACAACCTTTCTGGTTAAATAAACTCAATTCATGGTGAAAGAAATTTGATTAATATTAAATTGAGATGACAAAGAGAACATACCTTTAACTCTAGGATTCAATTTCTTAATTTTATGATGTTGTCTCATTTATTTTTCAGCTTCACACTCCAAACTCTAATCAACCTAATGGAATTGGTCAAAATATGAAACAAATGAGTGTAAATTATTAAATTCAAATATAAAACATAAAAATAATCATTCAAAATATTTAAAACACTAGAGTAACAATTGATACTTTCAAATTCAATCCATAAACATGAAATTTTAATCTTGAGAATAAAACAAGAAAATGTGGTAGAATTTTTAAATTCAAATATAAAACATAAAAATAATCATTCAAAATATTTAAAACACTAGAGTAACAATTGATACTTTCAAATTCAATCCATAAACATGAAATTTTAATCTTGAGAATAAAACAAGAAAATGTGGTAGAATTTTTAAAGAATGATGAGGATTTCTCAAAATCATTACAACTGTATTTCTATATTGCACAACACATAGTATGTAGGGTAAAATAGAGATTGCACCTGTCTAGAATCATATGATCCACATACTTTTTTACTATTTTTTGAGTTCTTCTCTAGAAATATGAGTGTATTATAACATTATCATGTTATAACATACCTTGATTATTTCCATCTCTTAGGTTTGGATTTACATATCAATGGCCAAAGGTGTGGTTTATGTAAATTAGAAAAGATGAATAAATATTATGCATAGTACCCATTAGGTAACTTGCACTTATTTTGAGGTTGAGTTAAAACAATACCATAAAAATGTCAAGTTCTCTCTTTACCTTTCTAACCATGTAATTTTTTCTACATCTTCAATATGTTAATATTTTGATCTTTAATTTATTTTTCTAACTAGTGTCTTCCTTTTTTGTTGAAAACCTATGTATAGTATTTTTTGTTTCATTTTTTATCAATTCATTCAGATTTGAAATAAATTATTTTTTTAAATTATAAACTCTTCTTTATAAAAATTCAAAAAAAAAACTTCTCAATTAGTTTTCAAGAAAATCATGAGGAAGAATACTAGATTTTTCATGTTTTAAGATATGTATGCCTTGAAAATTACTAAAAAAAATATATTCATCAAAAGATTAGTGAGAAAATTAGGTATAAACTACATGATATTAGATAATTTTCCATTGAAGCAATTTTTGAAATATTTAAAAAAGGTCAAATTTTAGTGTAGGCACACCATATTCTATGTTATACTTTTTATGAAAAAATAGTACTTTGTGTGCTCTCCATATTTGAATTCCTTAATATCCACCATTTTCTTAGAAATAAATAGTTCAAAACTAGATTTAGAGTAGTATGACTTTTTTTCTTGTCACATCATCAAATTTGAGTGTAAATATCTTCAATTTCTTATCCGAGATTAGTTTTTCTTTATTTGAGAAAAAAATTGGTTACTTAGATTGTTTTTTAGTGCCCCATTTTCATTCACATACCCATCTATTAGTTCTTCAAGATTTAAACTACTAGAATATTTTGGTACATCTACTATAGTCTTCTTACTAATTCTTTATGGATTTCAACATTATTTATTCACCATCTTCACTTTTATTTTTTTCAATGAGACCAACCTATTATTCTTCGTAATTCTCATCATCTCTAGGGTTCTATATTATTTTTTGGTGATCATCAAAAGCATCTATTTATATCTTCATTAGCTTCACCATTTCAAACATTTCTCCCATATTTCTAGAACATTAAATATATTTTGTCACACTTTAAGAGGCATTGTGTCCTTAGATCTAGTTTTTACACTATCTTAGGTTGTTATTCTATCCATAATCACTACTTCAAACTAAATCAAAGTTGGTTCTCTATTTACAAATTTGAAAATTTATTTATAGGTGGAATGTCCACTTTCAATCCTCTTTTTTATACCAATCTATGTAGTCATTGGTAGAGAATCTAATGAAGGATTATCTAACCATGTAATGAAATAAATAAACTTAAAGCATAATTCAATGAAGCATCAACATTATCCTTATTTATTCATGGTCATACATGAATTAGAAATTACAATAAGGTCTTAAAATGAGGCCATACAATTTCAAGTGATATGGGCATAATTAGTGTAAATTATACTTTTAATGATATTACAATATAATCCTCTTTGGCTTGATCTTAACCTCTTATATTCAAACTTAAATCCAAAATATTGACTACTTTCTAATGATCTTGATTGATGATTAAATAAAATATTATCACATTTAGTATGATTCCTATCCATCATAAGGAGTTGTAAATCGTGATGTCAATGATAACATGTTGGTGAAAATGTGTAGAAGGAACCTTCTAGAATGAATACATTGACGATGGTTTGAAAAATCCTTATTTTATTCAAAATAATTAGCTTTTAGATATAATGAGTCTAGAAATATGTTCCTTTGTCATTTCTTGCTTTAAAAAGGTGACAAAAGATTTAAATATTAAAACTATTTGTTATCATATTGTACCTAATATTAAGTCTATAACTAAAATATCCCTTTAGATTGAGTAAAATCTATTAGAAGTTATATGCGAGATTGTCAACTCTTGGTACAAATGTGTTCCAACTATTAGGTAAAGTGTGCACAACAATGATGGAATGTGATAGGCATTGCAATTCCTAGATAAGTGGAATTTTTTTAAAAACATGAAAATATAAAGAAAAAGAAAATATTTTTGGGGGATGTAAGATTTCTCTTTCAAACTAGGATGTTTTTTCATCAATGATATTCCCTACTATTCATTACATCTTTAGTGTAGGGGTAAGGTAGAGCTCCAAATTAAATTATTTCTCTAATATAGGATCAACAAGATGTGTCTATCAAGGAAACTAAGATGCCTAAATTTCTATAATAAGAGACATCCATGTTTGGAGTAGGATATTATAATGTGACACAACTAAAGTCGCATATTAATAGGGCATGCCAAGAAATTCTAACCAATAGGTTAAATTCATATGATGAAATCAACTTGTGCACAATCTTGTGGCATATGTAGTAATTTAGGTTCAAATAAAATTTTGTAAACTCTTTTATTAACACTTGAGCAATTATATGATGGTGTTTCATTGTTAATCCAACTATGTGTTTTTTATGGTACAATTAACAATACTTATAGTTTGTCCTTTTGTCTCTACAATGTCACAATATAGCTTCAATAAAAAATAAAAGAGGTGAAATAACTAAAAGAAGAATTGACCAAGGCTCAAGTAGAATAGTAGGCCACTATAGAATAGATGGATGCTTTCATGCTAATAAATGAGAATGATTCACATTTGAAGATGTGACTATACATGATACAAGCATTGTCAGAATCAAAGGAGGAGATCACATAGTAAAGGTTGAGTATTAATCAACTCTTGCATAGGTTATGAATTAATCTTGATGTGTCCTAATGTGCTCAAGGATGATATGATTGCCAAAAAAATTGTAGGGTTTGAAGAAAGGATAGATGATCACATTGGCACCTTTGGTAGATTAGTAAAATAATTGCTTATTCCAAATTTTTAATTCCAAGTTCTAGAGGCACAACTTAAATCGATGCATGAAGAAAAATAATGATCAAATGAGGAAAAAAGATTTAAAAGAGTACATTGGGCGAAAGTATTTTTCACCATATATATTAATTATTCAGCTAAATGTTATTCTCAAGCACTTGTGGTTAGACACAAGTTGTTTAATCACATCTATAAATTGGTCAAACTATTTACCCACAAGGCTTGTGCTAATAGATGCTAAATTTTTTTTATCCAAGATGAACATATTAGAGGAGATATTATATATAAAAATTTGGAGATCCTTTGAGTGTACAATACAAATTTACTTCAATTTGTATTTCCTCATAAATTAAAAATAGACACCATTATACTTACACAAGTAAATATTGAATTTTCCATAAGAGTGCAATTGACATATGATTTAGCTATGAACTAGTTTGTTTGTTAAGGTTATAGCATAAGGATTATGGTGTACAAAACATGATGAGTAGAGACGAGCTCAAATTGGTTCAAATAATAAAAGGAGATAAGTCAATAATAAGTTTTAGATCTTAAGTTCTTAGGCATTGGTCTTTGCATGTAGATAGAAAAATAGATAACAACCACACAAATTGTTTCTATAAGATATAACATGATATAAAAAACTTCACTATATTTTGAATCCAATATTAGCATTGGATATTAGTCATAAAGAGCTCTCTGTATTAGGCATTATATGTTCATTGTTAATTGTGAACAAGAGAGGTGTCCAAGGATGATCCACATGTTCCATGGTAGAATCTTGAAAGATAGTGCATGAGAAACATATTACCTCCTTGATGCTCAACTTAAAGGAATAGCTAATGATAAACTAATTTGGATAAAAGGTTACACTATACCACATTATTATGTTTTATGTACTCAAATCCTATAAAATTAACATCATTTCACTAAAAATAAAAAAAATCACACTTCCATACATAGATCCCTAGAAGTGTTTCTTTATTCATATTATTCTTAGAGAAATTGAATTATTGAAAACAATTGATCACCAAAATTGATTCCTCCATTAGATGAAACCACAATAAATATGAGTTGTATAATAGAAAATTAGTGTCCATTAGTGTCATACTATCAAGAAAATTAACATAAATCTAGTGTCCATCCTTTGTAATTCTAGTAATGAAATAATTAAGTTAGTCAAGAGAAACATTGCATGTATAAATTGTTGTAAGTCGACTGTTCAAAAACCATCCCTCCAGACAATGTATGAAAAGGATATTTACTGGTATTTGTATTATCTTAGCATGTGAGAAACGACAATGGACTTTCTTGAGTAACAAAAAATAATTCTATTGTGTTATATTCAAGACAACTAATTAGCCGATAGGCTATTTATTGTGGGCATAGCCCATTGATTTTGTCTCACGCTTGAAAACATTTCATTGGGAAAAAATTTTGGCTGCTGGAAAATGGAAATCATGTGACGATAAGATTAGAAACTACAATGAATCACTGAAAATCTCAGCAAAACCATGATCTGCATTATTTTGTTGTTGTATCCTTATCTCCAAATCAATGATAAGATTATAAATTGCAAAGAATCACCAAAAATCTTGGAAAAACCACGATCCACATTATGTTATTGTCGTATCCTTATCTCCAAATCAATTCGAACTTGAGATCTACTTTCATTTAATGTGAATAGATTGAAGCAAAAATAGAAGGGAGATAGGTTGTGGAAGCTATTGTTGCAAACCAGTTCAAGGCACCTGGCCATCTCAAAGTTCATACAAAACAAGTACGAGTTGCCTAGTGATTGAAGGAAATTTTGTACTAGTAGTTGAGAAGCTTGGAAAAGAAGGGAAGGTTTGTTCAAAGGATTAGATCCTTCAAGCTGGCAGGAAACAATCCTGAAGAGGGGGGAGCTCAAGAAAGTTGCTCTGAATGGGAAGGAGAAGAGGAAAATTATGGCCGCTGCAACAACAAAAATGAAAGATACACAGGTTAAAGGTTCAATTCCTCCTACAAAGGAGGAAACAAAGAAGAAAGTTGCTCCAAAAGAGGAGGGAAATGAAATAATTAGGGTTGAAGCACTATCAGTTTAGGAAATAATAATTCCCTTACCCTCAAGAAGGAAAAACCAATTGCCCTTACATTGTGTCATGGTAGGGGTTCATAATTTTTTCCAGGAAACTCTACCCATTTTCTCATCAACATTGTTTATAGCATGACACAGTTTGCACATAATCTTAATCACTTGCCATAGTTTCATTGAATATGTAGGAAAATCCAGGGTACATGTTCAATAAATTTGAATGAATTGGTAGACAATGAGCCATGATTGTTGGAAAATAATGAGTCATGGTTTGATAAGGGGTGTTATAACCCTATTTAGTTATGAAAGTATTTTCCTCATTAGAAATTTTAATTAAGAGAAGATGAACCACTGAAGTTTATTGAAGCAATCAACATATTTTAAAGAAAACCTACAAAAAATATGTATTGAATAGGCAATCCATCTTACTTAGCAGAGAGAAAGACTTGGAGAATGAATCCATGGAAATAAGCTAAATTATGAAAGTCTACTCACCTGTCTTGAAAAGTGAAAAGGGGGCACATTTTTACCATTTTGAGCTCACCAAAATTTCCCTTGCCATCATGTGTCTACATATAGCAGACTCTGAATGGTATAAAAACTCATCATTGAAGGTTTGTGAGCACCAGAAGAATATTGTGGATGAATAAAAAGGAGTGCATGAGAAGAAGCTTGATGCATGAAGGCTTCATGAAACAATTAATGTGATGAAGGAGAAAGGGGTCAAGAGTGTGGAATCTTTCTTGCAGTTCATTTATAGAGTGTACACTCATCAAGATCCAAAAAAGGGATTGCTGGGTAGCATTGCTTCTACTGAAAAATGTTAGAGTAGCTCTCAAAAAATCCATAGTTTCATACCACCCTCATAATGACTTCTAGTATGGTAGGGATTGGCAGGTTTTGTGTGAAGAAATTACAAAAAAATTGAATTGTAAATATGAAACATACAAGAAAGTATGAATAGGGATTTTGATGTCACTAAGAAATGCTAAGAGATTATCATTACAACTGTAGATTTTGATATCATTAAGAAATGCTAAAATATTTTGAAGTTTAAACATGAAACCTACATATAAGAAATTATGATCACCAATTTTTTTCTAATTAGGCTGCACAGTGGACTTGTTTTGATTCATTTGTGCTCTTAGGAAGAGCATAGTTGAATTCAAATTTTAGTGTAAAATCCTATTACTATGTTGGACTGGATACATTTTTAAGCACATCAAACCCAAATGTAGAAATCTGGACCACATATTTTGATTTGATTATGTAATACAAATTAGTTTTCATTTGTTTAGGCTTTTGGGAAGAGCATAATTCAAGTCAAACTTAGTGGAGAATTCCATTTCTATGTTTGATCTATGATGTAGTTTTTGTACATACATTTGTTGGTTGCATGTACTAAAATCTATTGCATTCCATTTCTATCATATGCTAAAACTTGTACATAATATACAACTACATTTGAAACACATGTTACAAAATTTTCATATGTATACGAAATCTTTGTAAGTACCAAACTTGTATGAGGCTTTTTCTTAAGTAGATGATGCCTTATGTGAGGTTATCAATTCCTCTATTCCTTGACTTTGTCTCAGCATTGTTGTTCCTCCTTTTTTCCCAAGATAGGCATGGCATGCCCCAATAAAGAGCTAGAAGCTTAGTCCCTTGTTTTCTTGTCAAGCAACTCACCCAAACTATAGTTCTTAGAAGCCATTTTTTTAAGTTGCTTGAAACTCATTGTCTAGGATTTCCATTTATCACACAATAGATTAATTCTCCTCCACCAAAGGGTCTTGCATGAATTCATGTACTTTAGTATTTTTCCATTGCAACTCTTATTTCACTGATTTGAAAATTACTCTCCTAATTTTCAAGCTAATTAGATGTATTGTATTTGTTAGTTTCCTTGTTATAGACTTCTTGTACATTTATGTTGGGATTGTAACATGATGGGTTTGGAATACACATTTCTCTAGGCATTTTCAGGCTATCTGAATTTAATAAATGCATGAATTCATACATACTCTCCATTGTAGCTCTAATAATTAATTAGACAGGACTTTTCCAACTCTCATATTTATCATTCCCCCTATTACTATTATAGCTTTGTTATGCATTTTCATTGGGAGTGCTATGTGATGGGTATGGAATATCTATTTATTTAGGAATCTCAAGGCTTTCTTAGCTTTCATTTATGATCACTCATAGTTCCAACATTTCCCACTCTCAGAAGATGAAGAGATAGGTACTGGCCTTTCAAATACTTATAGTAGAAAGTAACATCTAGAATTTACTAACCAAACAAAAAAAACAACCAAAATCCTACTAGAATTAAGCATGATGATGATAAAATCACCAAAATATTAATGCCTAAGATTCTAAAGGGAAAATATTTAAGGTCCCATTTTTCATATCAGATCTAATGATCATATGACATCTATAGAGTCCCCATTAAACTCTAGCTTCTTTACACCATTGTTTACTGCAACTTGTAGGCCTTGAATTAGAGGTTATGCTTATAATGTGAATCAACACATAACTTTTCCTATCAATTGAACATTAAAGCCAAGCTAGAGATATGCAGACTAAAACACCCACCCCATTAATGTAAGAGTTTTTTTTTAGCCCCCTCATGAAATTCAAATCAGATGAGACAATCACTAAATGTTATCATGATTTCAATATTATGCATTAGATGGTGTTTTTGTAGTGGATCAAATTATATAATAATGAATTGACATTTTTTTGTAATTTCAAGTCAATCTTCATTTAGTCATGTTATTATGTTCAAATCAAGATGATATGTGCTCAACTAGATAATGAAATTCAACATTTACAGCTAAGTTTAGATTCAAAGCGTATGTGTATACAATCGTTGCACTAATGCATAAGCATAGTGCTTGAAATTTAAACTACAACATGCAACTCAAAGATATTGAGAAAAAATATGTTTTCAATTGAACTTGTATGTGCTAAGTGCAAAATTTTTCCTTGAAGATTCTTATTAGAATGCTATTCAAAATTATATAAAATAATTTATAAAATACAATCAGCGTAACTATTGCACCTTCTTTTGGTGCAAGTGCTAGTTTATTTTTTCTCCAAAACAAGATGCAGTAATGTTGAAAATATGTTGGAAGGAAGTGGAAGGTGAGGACTAGGACACATAGGCAAGAGAGATTTTTAATGTAGTCCATCTCTTCAACAACATTTATATCTTTGACTTTGTCATTTGATTAGGAAAGATACACCCTTTTCTTTCAAATTTGTTCAATTTTGAAAACTTATCGACTATGATGGTTTTGTCTTGTTTTCTATTTCCTATCAATGCATTTCATATATAGTTTTGATCTTGAAACTCTTAAGTGATAGATAATGGGTGAGAACTAGCCACGATACTTAGCCATGATGTGTTAGTAAATTTTTTGATCATCATATAGTGTCAAAAGATGATATGACATTGTGATCGGGAGAAAACGTGGTCCCAGAAATGTGTAGCAACACAAAACATATAAGAAACCACCAAAACACCTAACCCCTCAAGATTGGGAAAATGATTAGCTTAAAAAAAAAAAATTGAATGTTTTACCTCATTTAGCTATTTTTTTGGTTGGCCCTTCGATTGTTGACGTGATATATGCTCCTCTTGATGGAAAAATATGTATGATTGAGATGCAATATGGATGGAAAGTAGGTGAGAATGGATACAAGTGCAAGTATTTGGCTAAGTATGACTCAAGTGAAAAAATTCCAAGAGTTTGGCTAACACAATGATCTCCTTCCAAAATGAGAGAAAAGAGGGGGTATTTATAGAGAATTTTGAATTCTCTAGAGAAATGGATGGTTAAGATTAAACCAACAAGGCCAAGATGTAGGGCTATGGTGAATTGAGAACTCACAAGCCCTTACATCTTGGAATGTGACATGTGAAGTGGCTTGAAAAAGATGATGTTGACTCGACATGGAGGTACTACATAGTACTTTGGGATTTGGACAAGATCTCCTCATAAAGGAGGTCTTTGTCCACATGTGGGTGAGAGAACATGTGAGGAATTAAAAATTCCTTGAATACCCACATGAGAATGAGAGAAAGAATTTAAAATTCTTTGAAATGCATTGGGGGATTAAATGTGAATTAAAAATTCACATGGGGAAAGGGTTCCTTCTCCAAAAAGGAGGAATCATTTAATAGGGTTGACTTAGGACACATTCCATAAATGATATGGAGATTAGGTTGACCTAATTAAGTGATTAAGGTTGTGCAAGTACTTGATTAGACAAATTAATGACATATTAGAGGCAAGTGGGAGATTATGGAGGATGTGACCCTAATGATGATTATGGGTGTGCACATCCTAACCATAAATTAATTATGATTAGAAGAGGGTTAGATGGTTAAGGGGAATTAGAGACCAACTTGCAAAAGTTGGAGGATGTGACAATGAGAGAGAAAGTGAGGAATTAAAAATTAAACTAAATTACAAGAGGTTATATGACTAAATTAAATAAAGTGGTATATTTATTTAATTTAGAGAGGAAAGAGGGTAAAAGTATTTATTAAATTAAACACTTTATGAACCTTATGTAGGACATGAAATATTAGTTAAATGAATAATTTAATTAATACCAACAAAGAGGATGAAGTAGATGAGTAAATGGATGAATAAGGAGACATCTTTGACCATATGGAAGTGGTCAAATTTGGATGTCTACATTTTTCTCCTCTTTGAAATACTATTAGGATAATAGGGTTTCAAAGAAAGTAAAATGTAGATGGCTCTATAGAAGAAGTGACTAGAAAAAAGATGCCCCAGCATGGAATATTTTTTATGAGCTTCCCAAATGGAGGGAAATTAAAGGGGATGCCCCAATCTCGTAAGAGAAGGCTTATGACAGAAGATTGGTAGAGAATGGTAGGGTATGCCTCCTCAAGAATATGGACGGGGAAGGAAAAGGGGTCTTGGGAAACTTCTCAAAAGTATGGAGTGGTATATGTCATTGGAAAGAGCACGAAAGAATGGGAAAAGTGGCTTTTGAATAGAGTCAAACAGAGGTGCAATGCACAAATAGCTGCTCCGGGAAGATAGAGGGTGAATGGATTAGTTGGACAAAAATTTGGTTAAATAAAGGGAAAAAATCCCCTTCATTTAAAAAAGGTAAAAATGAGGGAAAAAAGGTTATAAAGGGTAATTCTAAGAATTACTCCTCATTTGGACAACTTTTAGTTGAGGAAGAGAGGGAGAAGGTCAGAATGCACGATGTTGGACTCTGATAGAGACATTATCCACTTGAGGGACGAGAGACTACAGTTCTTCAACGAGTGTGTCGTGCCACGCTAGGTTAGCCCCAAACCAAACTTTGTGATTGTTGCCATTTTGTTTAAGATTTAAAAAAAATGAAAATATGGGTTTTATTGGGGGGGAGGGTAGAAAAATGGGTAGGAGGAAAAACTAGGATTTTTGGGTTTCAGTCAAGGAGGAAAATAATTAAAAAAAGTTAGGTGGGAAAAGCAGACGGGTATGCCTTGAAAGAGGGAAAAGGCATGGGTGAAAGGGTGGATTCAAAGTTGGGTCCTAGGGAGGAGTGAATCCATCTGAGTATAGGTAGGTCCACCCATGCACGAAGGTAGGTCCGCCCATGCACGGGGGTGGGTCTGCCTGTGCCTGTGCCCGGATAGGTCCACCCACACATGGGGGCGGTTCCACCCGGGCCTGGATAGGTTTTCCCATGCAGCCCGAGGGCTCATTTGGGAGCTTGGGTGGAATCGCCCAAGCTCGAGTGGGTTCGCCCAAGCTGGGGTGGGTCCACCCGTGAGTCTGGGTAGGTTTGCGCTCGAGGGCTTAGGAGGGATCATCTGCGCCTGAGGGCAAGTTCACTCGAGGTCCTAGGTGGGTCCACCTATGACCAAGGGTTGGGTTGCCTGCAGTCGAGGCAAGTTTGTGCATAGATGGGCAGGACCGATAAGGGGTAAAGAGGAAAGAGAAAGGATAGGAAAGGGGATCCCAAGACTGGGGAAAAGGGAAGGAAAATGACATAGTGCTCATGTCATGGATACAAGATTTTAATATTTTGTGGACATGGGAGTGGCAGTCTAAGGTATTGAGTAGATGTATAGCAGCGATGACATGTGTGAATCATTAGGTGTTAGCAGAGGTATGACTATTGCACATGTTATCATATTTGATGATTAAGGCCCATAGGGCCATGCTAATAGTATTGATAGAGTGTTGGGACTCAGTGATGTCAACATTTTATCTACCAACAGGGGAGATGACAATGACTCTAGAGGACATATGGAGGATTCTGAGGCTCCCCATAGTAGGGCTCCCGGTTAGCGAGTGTCAAGTAGAGGGAGGCACTGGACGAGTTTGTGTAGGTTGTATTTGGTGATGATGAGCTACCAATTTAGCAGAAGTAGCTGGACATGGACAAATGTTTGTCCTACAGGGTACTGACATTATCGCTATACCTAATAGGGTTGATTAGCGGGATATTGCTGCTAGACTGAAGTGGTCGATTCCTACACCTCAGGTTCGTCGAGGTGATCCATCACACCATTGAGGGTCGAGAGGGTCAATTTGCATGGGGGACCTGTATGTTAGCATAGTTGTACAGGGATATGCACGTGCTATGCTATCGAGAGGTGTTGAGTGTGACACATGACACACTACTACAGGTGTGGTCCTAGAAGCATATCAGGGTGACTAGGCTAGTCATGTTGAGAGTAGGAGAGCAGGATGATAGAGTAGCAGTGGCTTGGGGATGGGGGATAGAGGCAGGAGCAATACTGCGATATCAGGATGTCAGAGATGTGGATGTGTGGAGGAGATGATTTGATGAAGTGTGTACTAAGATGATAGTATGGCATCCACATATGTTGCGGTGATTGAGGGACTAGAGGGATGATGAGGAGAGACACAAGGATTACTTCTTTACCTGATGTTATATCATTAGGAGAGGTTAGCATGTAGTGGACCTGTACAGGCTAGATCAGGTGACGAGGCAGTTTGGAGTGAGATCGGATATTCTATAGGGCGAGTGAAATTCTGATGATTAACATGAGAGCAACCATGGGGGGATGAGTTGGATCTAGTGGTAGTGTGGGAGGAGTTTGAGACACTATATTTTGTGCCATACCCAGGTAGGAGGGAGGGGTAGAGAGATGCAGGGATGAAAAATCGATATGGTCAGTGGTTTAGGTGACATCCGCCTCCACGGATTACACTAGTGGTACCGATTGAGGGGGTACTAGGTTTTGGGTTAGAGGATGAGAGACAACTAAGGGTGAAGAGAGAGGGATAGGGTCCACGAGGGCAGCAAAAAGGAGGTTAGGAGAGAGGATGATGATGGAGAGGACAAAAGGTGGTTGGAGCAATCGAGAAGCTAGTGAGGGTGGGTAGGAGGAGGAGACGATGGTGTAGAGTCTAAGGAGGGAGAGGAGGAGGCCAGGGTTGAAGAGCAATAGGATAGGGGACTAGAGGCCTAGAGGGAGAGGAGACATGAGGCTCATTCAGCCATGGGGGAGCAACGGCGATAGAGACAGGAGCAAGCCAAGGCCAATGTAGAGTAGGAGAGGATGACGTGGGGGAGGAGGAGGGGAACCCACGTGGTGATTGATGTGGATGAGATGGAGGCATCGATAGAGAGTGAGAGGTATGATCCACAGGAGATGGACATTGATACAGAGGTACATGACATCCCATCACTATCGACGGCACCACCTAGAGGAGAGGATTTGACAGTGGTACTGAGAGAGACCCTGGAGAGACTGCAACTTAGTGAGCAGTGATTACGGCAGATGGAGGCTAAGCGGATTAGATTAGAGATAGAGATGAATGAGCTATAGGAATGATTCTCCTAGAGCGAGAGGGACTACTCAGATTTGGCCATAATGGTGATAGAGGTGGAGAGGAGATTATTGAGAGAGAGGGATGAGGCATGAGATGAGGTGGTTGACCTGTAGACAGAGGTAGAGAGGTTGCGAGAAAAGGTGGCTAGGGAGGATAAGGAGGGGGATGTAGTGATATGGGAGAGAGATCATTTGGTGGATGAGGAGGTAGTATGATAGGATGTTGGAGTAGGGATAGGGCAGGAGTCGAAAGAGATTGGAGCAGGGACTGTAGGAGATATAGAGGGTTTGCAGAGATAGCTAGAGCAGTTATGGAGAGAGAGAGTAGATCTGCATCAGGAGCGACATGATATCAGGGATAGAGTGTACTATTTAGAGCAGATAGTTGGAGACATGGGATTCATGTAGTGGAGAGAGGAGGAGATGAGGGTGTAGATACATGTGTTGCAAACAAAGAGAGACGTGGCACAGACAAAGGTATAGGCCATAGAGGAAGAGAGGGAGGTGGCATAGGAACATGCTCAAATAATACAGAGTGAGAGGCAGGTGGCAGAGGCATATGCTCAGTCTCTTTGATGCAGCGGTGTCATAGGTATTAGCTCTTCAGAGAGAGTGAGACGTAGCTGAGTTCAAACTTAAGGCACTTCAGAAGGACAGGGATGTAGCGGTGGCTCAGGCACAAGCCGTGTATAGGGAGAGAGATGCCACAAAGGTGCGGATGTAGATGTTGCAGAGTGAGTGGGACACAACATAGGCTTAGCTGTAGGAAATATAGGTCGAGGAGGGGGAGCCAGGGGAAAAGGTACAGGGATTGCAGACACAGTTACAGGCTACAGAGGCTGAGAGGGACAGGGCCACAGAGCAAGTACAATATCTGATATTAGCACAGGAGGCTTGGGGGCAATAGCGGAGGGCCATTTGTGGGGATTAAGACAAGTATAGGAATGATTGGAATGCCTCTAGGTATAAAGTTGCATAACTGGATGATTATATACAGGAGGAAAGTTATTGGAGGTGTGCCTATGAGTAGGAAATTCTAGATCTAGCGCAGTGCACAATGCACTACATTAGATAGGTACCTCAGATGTTAGCACCATCCTAGTTCTTAGGGACACATACTAGGGGGTATAGCAACTATCGGAGGACCCTTTCTCCTTATGGTGGGTACTAGGAGACCCCCACACATAGAGGGTCAGCACCTAACTCTCCTTAGAGATTAGACATGGGCAGCTTACAGTAGATCAGTTAGAGAGTAGATGATAGGATACCGATTTTTTGATAGGTATAGGATGGAGGTTTAGTACATGTCGACAAAGATCAGAGGTGATCTATATCTCTATATTTTGTACCTTATTTAATGATATATGATGGATATGTAGTGGATTATGCTTGAGACACTATGATGAGATGTACATTGTGTTATTTTGATTATGATATGCGATAGTCCTTATTGACACTATAAGTTTTTTTTTATGTGGCATGCATGATTTAGTCTATGTATGCACATGTATGGGATATTTCATGTTTATGTGGATGGATGATTTGGTTTATGTATGCACATGTATATGATATTTTATGTTTATGTGGATGGATTATTATGCATGTATTAATATTTATAATGTAGGATGATATGAATATTTGGTATAAAATGTAATTAGGATGGATCTAACAATATGGTAATGCATGTATAATGTAAGTGTTAATATGGACATGTATATGCTAAATGAAACTAAGATACTTAATCTAAATAGTCTATGAAAAATAAAATATGTTGTATCTACAATGTGACTCACAATATGAATGAAACATGAATGCATATAATACAAACCTACATGTCAATAAGAACTTGTATGGGAATGTGGGTAGATGGTACCTATGACATGGGTGTGATACTTTACCTATCAAAAACCATTAGTACCTTGAGAGGAAAACTAAAGGAAAAATGAATCAAAGTTTGCACAACCTAAATCACGAGTCATGGGTTATGAATAAGGATGAATGAAGGGTGCATGTAATGAAATGAAATGCAGTCAGGAACTCAATTTTCCATCTTCGGAGCATTGATTTTTGCTATAGCATAAGATATTGAATACCCTAATATATAAGGCCAAGGTGAGTTGGAATCCAATGCATGAAACAAACATAACAAACAAGGTTATCCCAACACCCCAAAGTTGCGAGGACCTTGGTCAGGCCAAGTATTGGAATAACCACAAGCACAAAGGTATGTTCCCAATGTAACACAGGACCCCAGGAGTCCTGGTGGATACTACATGGGAACGACCCAATAGAAAACAACACAAAAAAAATGATCAAGAGATGTTCCTTCATTAACTCATCAAAACACACCATACTATGATGGATCATGATAGTTTTGATCATAAGTGAGGACAGGGAGCTAAAACAATAAACAAAAGAAAAAAGTATCAAAAGAAATCATAATCAAAGACAAACGTCCTTTTCCATAGGATCATGAAGATGGATGGGTTGACGTGGTCTATTAGGAAGGATGCATCCTATTGAGATGGATGATGGATACTAAACTAAAATGACCCAATTGATGCAAGATATTTTTCGTTAATTAGACTCTCCATCACTAAAGGATCTTGTTTTTGAAGAACCAGCTAGACAAGGGTATTCTTGACAACATGAAGCAAAAGACCAAAAAAAGGATCGACACACCCTACAGACCTAAGGGCTCAGGGGCTGATCAAAGATTAGCCTTGCCTACGTGAAAGCGTAGAGCCCTCATAGTTCTAGAAAATATCATGGATAAAGCAGAAAGAGTACGAATAGAGACTAATGGGGGATGATGAAACACAATCAGATACAACAAAATAAATCCCTAGGGGTGGATCAAAAGATCGACCTTTCCTACATGGAGGCGTAATCAAAAAAGGAAAATGATGACTGACCATAGTGGAAAGGAGATAATGAGGACAAGTGATGGGGGACCATCATAGGATGACCCGAATGCCCCAAGGGAAAATCAAATGATCAGCTTTTCCTACATGACAACTCAGGAGTAGCATAGTTTGACAAAGGACGAAAAGACCAATGTGACAAGATGAGATCTAGATGAAGAAAGACATGATGGATGATCTTAGATGATGACAAAAATTGACAGATGAATAAACTAGCTATAGAAGCTCAAATTAGGATAAAGAGCTTAGGATGACATATAGTATATAATTGTACAATGCTCAATCAAAATATACCAAGCAGCCAAGGATGGAATGTCAGGATAGGATGGATGGAGTCATAAAGTAATTAGGACACAAGGTAGATAATGATTAAGCCCTCTACGAATGATGTCTGTTACCAAGTTTTCACCACTCGTACCTATCCAATGCGCCACCAAAGATGGTTTTCACCATAGGGTGAATTTATTTCTCTTTACTATTTTTGGATTTTTTTTTTACTTTTTTCTTTTTTTGTGATTTTTTGTGAAGGTAGGGTTACCAAGCGGACTTATGTGCAGAACCTCTTTAGATGCATGATATTGATAGGTTCTTTGAGGGGCTCTCCTTCAAGGGTAGAAGTCTATATGCCCCAGATCCATATTTAGCGATTATGATATAAGGACCTGTAGACACATAAAATTGTCCAAGGCTTGCAACTCTTAGATTATTCAACATTGCCCCTTTCATTCTTAATAATTAAATAGTTTTTAATTATTTAATTATTTTCTAAAGTCATAATTCTTCTATTAATTAAATAATTTTAATTATTTAATTAATTCATTTTTAGCTTTATTCTCCTCTTTGATTAATTAAATAAATTTTATTTATTTAATTATGTCACTAATTAAGTCCCTTCTCTTTAAAATTAAATACATTCTAATTTATTTAATTTTTGTCCACTTTCCACTATAATTAAATAATTATTTTAATTATTTAATTATTCATTAGTCTTTTCTCTCATAAATTAAATAAATTTAATTTGTTTAATTTGGTCCACTCTCTTGAATTTTGAATTAAATCACTATTTAATTCAAAATGATTCCTTTAGTCACATTCTTCTATAATTAAATAATATCTTAATTATTTAATTATTCATTGGTCACCTAAATTAAATAATTTTTATTATTTAATTTCTCCAGCAACCTCTTTGTCCGTGCCAATCTTATCTTCCAAATCAAATCTTATCTCTTGACATCTCATTTAATTTCAGCCCTTGATTGAATTATCTTATGATTCAATCATAGCCATTCATTTCTTGTCATTGCCCTAATTTTGACCTAACCCTAATTCATACTACAACATTCAATCTTGACCAATGATTCTAGGGTATTTGTCGTCTTCTCATCCTGGCCACTCATTCAAAATTGCAATTTTTATAAAATGACAATTTTGTTCTCATTTGGCTCTCTCCCATGCTCAGATTTTAACTTAGGCTATTATTATTTTTGCAGTCATTGTCATTTTTAGTCTATTGTGAGTTCATTTCTTTTAATAAAATCCTTCAAAACTTGCTTTAGTCTTGTCATTTGTCATAGTTTCTCATACAAATCTGAGGGCATCTCTATTTATAGCAAGCTAGGAGGTGTAACAAAGGTGAAGCATGGAAGATGAAGACCTAGGGTAACTTTGTTTCTTTTGTTTTCATGTTTATTTCCTTTGTGCTTTGTTATTTCAATGGATTTTATTGTTATTGTGCTAACACCATTAACAATTATGATTTTCCCTTGATTACATTGGTGAACCTGACATATTTTAACACATTTTGTGAAATCTTGGAGTTGGGTTTCTTTTTGTTGCAGGTTTGACATCATTGTGGACAAAACCCTAGTTTCCAAAGATTCAACCATAACTTTCAAACGGATACATATTTCTTCACAAATGTTTTTTTGTAGATTGGAGACAACGTTTAGAGATTTCATTCCAAAAATCAGATTTTATGGGGCCGATTTGAATTTTTTATAATTTATTTTTTGTTTTTCATAAAAAATTAATTTTGGGAGCAAATAATCGAATTTTTCAGATATGTTTACATTTATAGAAAGCTCTTTGAATTTTGATAGGGGTCTACTCTTTAGTTTTAAAATTTGGATGTGCAATTATTAGTCAAAAAACATATTTTTTGAAATTATGGTTTAAAACAAATTTGCTTAGATCTCACTCATGGTTATAGATCTACTCACAATTTTTTTTTTTCAGATTTCGAATGACATTAGATGACTTCAATAAAAAAATAAGAATTTTTAGAGTTGTTTTGTATTTTTTATAAGTTTTTTATGAGTTTTCATAAAAAATTAATTTCTAGTGCAAAACAGCAAATTTTTCTGATTTATTTATATTTTTGGAAACCTATTGAGATTTTAGACAGGATTTATTCTCTATATCTTTCATTTTACTATCAAATTTTTTTCTAAAAATCAGATTTGTTGTGACTAGCTAACTCTCCAATAGTGGTGACTAATCTTTTCTTGTAGCGTGTGGTGATCCTCATTCGTGTGTCCAAGACCATTGCTTAAAGAGACTACTAATTCATTGTTTGCAGATTCAAATGTCAAAGAAGGAAGAAACAAACATTGTGATTGTTTTCATAGATCAGCAAACATTTGAATTTGGTGCATATAAAAAGAACTCATGTCTTCTTTGGTTGATTGTGCTTGCAAGATGGTAGGTGAGTATGCTCTCACTTGGTGAAAACCTTGTGATCAGAAAACCAGACCCATTCTTTTTTTTTGTTATTTTACCCTTCATGATTCGGTATATCAGAGTATCCTTTCCCCTTGCGCATTCGTGTGATCCTAGGTGTAAGAGAAACAGTTACTAACTCTAGAACTTGGGCCTGTTCTAGTGGAAAAAAATACTCACCCCAGGATGACTCAGACCGGTAGCACCCTGACACCGAGGGACTTCCAGCCGGTATATAAAAGTGGGTTCTTGGGGAAAGCCCAAGAATCATGAGCGTGGTTCCGACAAGATGGATCCGAAAGGGGACTCTCATCGCATGGATCACGCCCCATGAATGGAATGCCCGAATTAAACACCTCTTGTCTTAGTGTCCAACCATTCTATTGGCCATTGCTTGATATAGTGCAGGGTATAGTATCATGCCCGAAGATACTCACTACTGATCCCCTTGAGTAGAGATAGCAATTCTTGGGATGTCACTACCCAAAGAATCAGAATTTGGTGTGCTCGAATGACGTTAATGAGCCATGGAGGGGAGCTAATGCCACCAAAATTCTAAGCTATCCGCTCTCGAGAAGGAAAGGTGTTTATCACCAATCCGGGGTATAATAGGTGGGCTATATCAAGTATACAAACCCTTGGCCTATTGGCATTTTAGGATTGTACTTATCTCATGTGTGCTTGCTTATACCAAAACATTGTGCTTGTCAAGTGTTTTCTAGATTTTCAAAACATTATACACAATATTCACAAATCTGGACACAAACAATTGACCTTGGACAACTCAGACTTTTCAATAAGACATTAGAAAACAATCTTAGTCCTCATTTTGAACTTAGACTTTGCATTGTTCATCTTAGTCATCATTTTGGACCTAGACATGGCATTTATAACATTAAGTCCTTAGTCAAACATCATCATCTTAGTCCTCATATTGGCCTTGACAACCTTGTCATCATGCATTAATCATTTTCTTAGGAAAACGTCATCATTATCTTGTATTGTCATCCTTTATTCCAAAAATACAAAACAAAAAAAATAGTGTTATAACTTGTCATCCTAGTCTTCATTGTCCTTTGGCATTAGTCATTTTCTTTAGACAACATTGTCATATTGCATCCCTTATTGTCAAAAATCCAAAAACATAGTCTTGCATTGTCATCCTTTATCAAAAAATACAAAAACATAGGCTAGTGCCATCCTTGCATTTACTTATCATTCTCATCATCCTCATTTGAGCAAATCCCTTTTACGGTTGAGACTAGGCTTCAAAGACGACAACAACAAATGGAAAACTTTGGACAAGATTTCAATCCCAACATCAATAATAACACTTATGACACAAACCAACATTGGACCTTTTCCAACCCATGAACATGCCATCTTCATCAAAAAACATTTTTGAACCATTCATACAAAGAGACCAAAATGGACGAGTATATTTCAAAGACATAGAAGCTACCAAGAAAAATCCTGATATAATCTCTTTTGTAAAAAAATATCTCTTACGTGACCCTCAAAAGTATCTAGCCATGCTTTTGGACGAAGGGGCTAAGTTACCACAAGGCTTTGACATAAATACTTTGCCACCATCCATCTACCCTCACCATCATCAGTCAATTGACATGAATCCTACCAATAATTCACAACAAACGTCCACTTATCACCCTTATCCTAACCTTGACAAGGGAAGTCAATTGTCCACTAGTCCATTCCATGTCTCCATGTCATATGCTCATCCTTCACCTATCAATCCTATCAACGTCTACATGCCCTATCAACCATCTATCAACTCATGTCATGTCCCCACATCATACCATATCGATTTGGCCCAAGTCTCCAAGTCCCATTTTAGTCAACCTTACTCCAATCCAGTCCAAGTCCCTATATCATTACCAACTAATATAGTCAAAGTCCCCATGTCACATCATATGCCATCACATCCTACTCCAGTCCAAGACTCCATGTCATATCCGGTCCAAGTCTCCACATCATACCTTGTCCTTCACATACTAGTCCAATGCAAGTACCCATGTCATATCCTAGTCCTTCATATACTAGTCCAGTCCAAGTTCCCACGTCCTATCCTAATCCTTTGGTCATTAATCCTTTTCAAGTCACCCCCTCACAAGCCACATCTAGTCATGAAAATTCTATCATAGTCCAAAGTCAAATCCCATTTAATAAACTTGAGGATACATATCAAAATGAAATCCCAAAGCATAACCTTATAATGTCACCCTCATGTCAAGAACAAGGTAGTCCATCCCATGACCCTATCTTAAACTCCATTCAAGAAGTCCTTCAAGACAATCATGACATCCAAAATACACCTACCATTGACCAAGAAGTCCAAATCCACGACAACCCCATCTTTGACCAAGAAGTCCAAATCCATGACAACCCCATCTTCGACCAAGACCCTACCATTGACAAAGAAGTCCAAAATGATCCACTCCTTGACCTTTACGCCATCCATAATCAACCACTTGACGACCCTATACAAGCCTCAATTATTGACCCTTTCCAAACTGAGACACTTGCCTCCATGGGACACATAGATGATATTCCTCCAGAAAAAGAATCTTCCACTAGGGACATGCTTGCATATGATCAAGTTATAGCTAAAATTATGGGACTCTATGACACTAAACATAATGATGGCTTTGAAATTTCCTTGGAAGCACCAACAGAATCATCTGAACCTAACATGTCACATGATCACACCAAAGATATCAGTCAGGAATATGTCCAACATGAAAATGAAGCTAAGACACTTTATCAACTAGGGTCATCTATCTTTGTCAGAGCAGGCTTTCTTGCAGATGAAAATATTACAAGTGACAGTGTCCATAGACATCATGATGGGTTAGCATCTTGCTTTCAAAACAACAAATACCCCATCGCAAATAGAATCTGTCAAAGCATGCAATATCAAGGCAAAGGACTAGGCATACATGAGCAAGGCATTCTTGAACCAATACAGCTTCAGGGAAATTACAAACATCAAGGTCTTGGTTATTCCTCAGGAAAAAAATCAAATGATGTCAGTGGTACCTCCTCGATACTGGGGGAAACTTTGTCAGATACAAATGTCAAAATGGAGTCCATGAGAAATCCTTGTCATAAGATTGCTACCAACACTCCCTCCACCCACACCACGAACCGTCATTCTATCATGAATCAACCTTCCCTTTGGAACCAACAAAAACAAAAGTCTTACAATTCAAAAGATCAAAATCAAATGTCAAAGTCCATTGAATCAAATAAAAGGACAAGTGGACAAATGAAATTAAAATGGATCCCAAAGAAAGATGGATCAAACAAAGACATCAAGTCAAATACAAAATTCAATCATAATGTGGAGCCACAATACAAGAGGACTTCCACATATAACACATGTCCACCTCCTTCAAAATGGTCATCAATCAAGGCATATAAAAGTGTTGGTTCCAAACACCATTCCTCCAAAATCCATCATCCACTATCCCAAGTTTGGAAAATAAAAATTCATTCATCCAAATGTCCAAACAACCTCTCCACATCTACCATCATCTATCATAATCCTACATCTCGTCTAAAGTCCAAAAATCCCACATCACAAATCTGTCATGTCATGGCAACAACTCTTTACCGCAAGGACTCTCATGGCACTCTATTGCGATGTGCGTATTTTGATAAGGTCAACTCTAGTATCAGAAAGGATCACAATGACATCGACCAGTTGTATACAAGTGCTACGATCCTGATAAGACAACTCCTTCAGCAAGGTCATTATTGGCATATCATGGCACCAGTCTCTACATCAGCACCGTCAGTGGATTCAGAATAGTCAGTGGTTATCTAAAGCATCCAGGCTATCCACAAAATCAGAAATACAAAAAAAATTAAAAAATTAAAAAATCGCCACCCTGATGAAAACCTGGCAAACAGGCATCTTGGTGACACCAAAAAAAAATAAAAAATAAAAAATTCAAGAAAATAGTAAAGAGAAAAAATTCATCTAATGGTGAAAACCTGGCAAATAGGCACCCTGGATAAGTACCATGATGAAAACCTGGCAAACAGGCATCATGTGTAAAATAAATCATCTATGTGAATTTTTACAATTGGGGGCAAGTCGTCTCATTTCCCATGCCTTCCTCATGACATTTACATCCATCTAAGCACTATCATTTCCATCTATTTTTCCACTTGCCTTGGTCTTGACATAAAACTAGCACACATAAATCATGCTTTGGGAAAAATCTTGACATGTCTATCCTTCGGTCATACACGATTCATGAAACGAAATGTCATTGACTGTCATAGCCTTATTGTCATTATATAACAGTCCTTGAAAATCATATGACAATTCCCTTAGTCTCATGTCTCCCATTCTTTACCAAGGCCACCCCCTATCCTTTCATGCCTATCACCTATCTTGGCTTTCCCTTGTCAAACAGTCTAAGGATAATCATCATCCCATCTAGTCCTAACCAAGTCATTCCAAATGCAACGATTCTAGTCCATACAAGCACATTATCCAAAATTTTCCTTGACTGGGTTCCTGGCTTGGCTGTAGACCTTGATACTTTCGTCACATTATCATCGTCATCCTCACGTTGTTTTGGGATGCGTCCTTCCCACATCAAACAACATTGTCATCACCTTTCAATTGGTATTCAACTTGACTAGGGGCACAATCACGTTTGTCCTTGGATTCTCATGTGTAGGCATCAGTCATATGCATTTGTCACAATCCTCTTAAATGTCAAAAAGACCCAAAAAAATCATAAAATGTCTTGAAAAAAGACAAAAAAAATCATAAAATGTCCTGAAAAAAGACAAAAACATCATAAAATGTCTTGAAAAAAGACCAAAAAAATCATAAAAGGTCCAGAGAAAAACACAAAAACATCCAAATCAATGTCAAAATCCTAAAAATGGAGTCAAAGTCAATCATGTCAGTCAGTCCATGTCGTTTTCGAACTACGTTGTCTCTGTGCATTTGCTACGTAGGCAAGGCCATCAGTCGATGAGTCCCTGAGACATTAGGTCAGTCCTTTTAGGTTGGTCCAAATAAAATCATGGCATTTGTCACAATCGTCACATTAGTCAAATAAGTTAGACAGTCAAAATCAAACACAAGATAGTCATTTGAAACATCAATGTCAAAATTGGTTAAAATTAGACAACATAAGCCAATCAATCATACAGTCAACATCAGTCAACTTGCCAAAACATATTACTCAAAACAATGTCAATCTCGTCACTCTTTGGTCCTCTTCAAGATGTGTCCTTCTTGGAGTTTGACCTCGTCAAATTGTCCTTTGCCTTTTCAGGATGTGTCCTTCCTGACAATAGGCCCCGTCAAACTATCAACACCGTCAAATTGGCAAAACTCTTAAGCTGTCAAAACTATCAAACCGACCATAAATCAATCTTTGGCAAACAAACATTTGCAAATAAACATTGACAAACAAAATAAAATGGATGTTAATCTTTGGTCTATCTTGTCTTATCTTTTGGCTATCTTGGCTATTTTGTCTTATATTTTTACTATCTTGTCTTTTTGGTCATGTTACTAGCTACCTCGAGGATGTCCCATGAAGGATTTAGAGGTGCGATGACATCTCCTGGCCTATTTTATTTTCTTTGACTGCTGTCTGTGGGTTGTCTTGACAAAAATACTGGGGCAACTTCGCCCTTAGTATGAGTTAGGACATTCCTTGTCTGTGACTATCTATTTTTCAAGTGGATGACCTTGCACACCTTGGTCTACATCATACCATTGTGTTTATTGTCCATTTGTGTCATTTTACCGCCCAATGATGATTAAGAGCAATAAATATTAGTCCTATGGCAATGTTTTGAAGGATTTGGTCTAGGAACTAATGTGCATCTTCTTTAGTCTTGTCATCTTCTCTCACTGCTCATATAGGCATTGCATCCATATCATCATCCATATCTTTTTGCACTAACATTTCTTTGTCTCTTCATATTCTAGTCTTCTCATCCATTTCGAGAGCACACTCATGTTCTTGGAACCTATCTGTCTCTCGAGGGGGCATACCACAACCCTCCTCATCATTCTTCCTCATCTTATTTTGCACTAGGGCATATTTTTGACTTATTTTCTTTGTCACAATGCGACAAGCGACATTATGACAAAGAGGGGCAAAATGTAGAAACATAAAATTTTCCAAGGCTTGCAACTCTTAGATTATTCAACATTAACCCTTTCATTCTTAATAATTAAATAGTTTTTAATTATTTAATTATTTTCTAAAGTCATAATTCTTCTATTAATTAAATAATTTTAATTATTTAATTAATTCATTTTTAGCTTTATTCTCCTCTTTGATTAATTAAATAAATTTTATTTATTTAATTATGTCACTAATTAAGTCCCTTCTCTTTAAAATTAAATAAATTCTAATTTATTTAATTTTTGTCCACTTTCCACTATAATTAAATAATTATTTTAATTATTTAATTATTCATTAGTCTTTTCTCTCATAAATTAAATAAATTTAATTTGTTTAATTTGGTCCACTCTCTTGAATTTTGAATTAAATCACTATTTAATTCAAAATGATTCCTTTTGTCACATTCTTCTATAATTAAATAATATCTTAATTATTTAATTATTCATTGGTCACCTAAATTAAATAATTTTTATTATTTAATTTCTCTAGCAACCTCTTTGTCCGTGCCAATCTTATCTTCCAAATCAAATCTTATCTCTTGACATCTCATTTAATTTCAGCCCTTGATTGAATTATCTTATGATTCAACCTTAGCCATTCATTTCTTGTCATTGCCCTAATTTTGACCTAACCCTAATTCATACTACAACATTCAATCTTGACCATTGATTCTAGGGTATTTGTCATCTTCTCATCCTGGCCACTCATTCAAAATTGCAGTTTTTATAAAATGACAATTTTGTTCTTATTTGGCTCTCTCCTATGCTCAGATTTTAACTTAGGCTATTATTATTTTTGCAGTCATTGTCATTTGCAGTCATTGTCATTTTTAGTCTATTGTGAGTACATTTCTTTTAATAAAATCCTTCAAAACTTGATTTAGTCTTGTCATTTGTCATAGTTGCTCATACAAATCTGAGGGCATCTCTATTTACAACAAGCTAGGAGGTGTAACAAAGGTGAAGCATGGAAGATGAAGACCTAGGGTATCTTTGTTCCTTTTGTTTTCATGTTTATTTCCTTTGTGCTTTGTTATTTCAATGGATTTTATTGTTATTGTGCTAACACCATTAAAAATTCTGATTTTCCCTTGATTACAGGACCCAACCAATTTCCTTCAAGTTTTCCTTTTTTTATTTTGGTCCTGCTAGGTACGTTGGTTCTCTTTAAGGACAAGATCACCAACCTGGAACTATTGAGGATAAACCTTCTTGTTTTAGTTATGCTTGAGGTAGTTTTGGTATGCTTGCAAATGATCATAGGCTTTGATTCGTCTTTCATCAAGTAACTCCAGCTGTGCAAGTCATGCAACACAAGCATCCTCATCAGTGATAAGGTTCTTTAGAGAAATCCTCAGTGATGGGATCTCAACTTTGATTGGAAAGATGGCTTTGACACTATACACTAAATAATAGGGGTTGGAAACTATAGGGGTGTCGATGGAGGTGTGATATTCCCAGAGGGCGGGATGAATGTGGAGGTGCCAATCTTGACCAGTGTTATTGACAACCTTCTTGAGGATGTGGATAAGGGTCTTGTTGGTTGCTTCTACCTGACCATTGCCCTAGGGGTAATAAGGTGTTGACCAATGACGTTGGATATGAAAGGTGTCATAGAGATGTTTCATACCTTGGTTTTTAAAAGGTTTTCCATTATCGGATAAGATGGTGGCTAGAATACCATATTTGTAAAGAATATGGTAAATGATGAATTTTGAAATTTTAGTACTGGTGATTTGTGAGAGTGGCATTGCTTCCACCCATTTAGTGAAGTATTCAGTGGAAGTAATTATGTATTTATGGTCATCGAAAGAGGGTGGGTAAATCTTTCCAATCAAGTCAAAACCCCATTGAGAGAAGGGCCATGGTGCTAGTAGGGGCTGAAGGTCTTATGTTGGAGCATGAATCAAATTTGCATGTTGCTAGAAAGGAAGGCATTTCTTCATGAATTCACAAGCATCATGCTCTAATGTAGGCCAATAATATCCAACTCGAAGAATCCTTTTGGCCAAATCCATACCATTTAAATGGGCCCCACAAACACCACTATGTACCTTCATTAGTGCAATATGGGCTTCGGTCTCACTCAGACATCTAAGGAGGATTCCATCATACCCATGATGGTAAAGTGTATCACCAATGATAATGTATCGAGCTAACCATTGAATAAAGGACTTTTGTTGGTTTTGTGTGAGGTCTGGGGGTAGAATATTATCATGTAAATAAGCATATATTTCTTGGTACCATGGGGAAGTGGGACCCACAATGTCGCACACCATGTCAGTCTCAGGGATATCATATGCTGGGATTAAAAGTTGTTCTTCAAGGAATTCTCATTCTATTTGATCTTTAGGCATGTCAATTAGGGAGCCAATAGTAGCCATTGCATCAGCTATTTTATTCTATACTCTGGGAATTTGGTCAAATTGTATGAAGGTGAAATATTTCTTGAAATCATCCACCATGCATTTATAGGGTAACAACTTATCATATTTTGTTAGGAATTCATCATTAACCTACTTAATGACCAACAATGAATCACCAAAGACCTTCAAGTGAGTTATGTGCCATTGCTTTGCAATTTAGAGGCCTATGAGGAGGGCTCCATACTCATCTATGTTGTTGGTACATGATAATGCTATCCTGAAGGATTTTGGAATGCAATCACCTTGAGGGGTAGCCAATATAAGTCCTGCGCCTTATCCATTATGAGTATATGATCCATCAAAATACAATGTCCAAACAGGTGCTTCTATTACTGTGAAAACTTCTTCATCTGGAAATTAAGTGGCTAGAGGGTAAGCATCCACTAGGGGTGCCTCGGCCAATTGATCCGCTATGACTTGTCCCTTTATGACTTTGTGATCCACGTAGTCTATGTCAAATTCACTTAGGAGAATGACCCACTTATCCATGCGACCGGTTAAAGTGGTTATGGATAATAGATACTTTAACAGATCATTTTTTGATATCAATTTGACTTAATAGCCGAGCATGTAATGTCAGATTTTTTATGTACGGAAGACCACTACAAGACATGCCTTCTCCATGGGTGAATAGCTTAATTCATAGCCAACCAGTGTTCGAATGATGTAGTAGATTTCTCTTTCTTTTGATGATTCATCATGTTGTGCCAATAATGCCCCCAGTGCGACTGAAGTGGTAGAGATGTAAAGCGGGAGGGGTTTCCCTAGAATAGGTGGCATCAAGATCAGTGGATGAGCCAAGTATTCCTTGATCTTATCAAAGCTATCTAACACTGTTGGTTCCATCTGAAGGTGGAGTCTTTTTTCAGAAGATGGGTGAATGACTGACACTTATCTACAAGCTGGGCTATGAATCCATGGATGGATTGAAGCTTCCCTTGGAGACTTCTTAAATGTTTTAGATTGTGTGGGGGTGGCATATCCAAAATAGCTTTCACCTTGGAGGGATCAACCTCAACACCCATTCGAGAGACTATGAAAACCAACAATTTCCCTAATGTAACACCAAAGACACACTTTTTTGGATTTAGTTGTAACTTGTAATGTTCTAAATGCTCAAAGATCTTTTTCAAGATGGTAGGATGCTCTGCTTGGGTTCTAGATTTTCCTAGCAAGTCATCAACATAATCCTCCATGATAATATGGATGAGGTCATGGAAGATGATAGTCATTTCCCTCTGATATGTTGCCCTTGCATTCTTGAGACCAAAGGGCATAACATTGTAACAAAAATTACCCCAAGGTGTCATAAAAGTAGTCTTGTGTTGGTCTTCAAGTGCAATTCAGATCTGATTGTAACCAAAGAAACCATCCATAAGGGATAGCATCTCATGTCCTACAGTCAAGGCGACCAACATGTTAATATTGGGTAGTGGGAAGTCATCTTTTGGACATGATTTGTTAAGGTCCCTAAAGTCTTTGAAAATATGAATGTCTATGTTTGGTTTGGCAATAGGTACTATGTTGGAGATCCAATCAGAGTAGTCAATTTTTCTAATAAAATCGACATCTAGTAATTTATCCAATTCCTTCTTAACTAATAATTCTACCTGTGGATGCATTTTTTGGAGCTTCTATTTGACAAGCTTAGCATCTGGGTGAACATCCAAATGATGAACTACTAAAGCAGGGTCTAAGATTGGCATGTATGAGTATGACCAAGAAAATTTAATGATACCATCTTGGAGTAGCTGAAGAATGATTGAATATTCTTGCTTTGATAGAGATTTGGCCACATAAGTGATCTTAGGGTTTTTTGCAATACCCAGATTAACTTCTTGAGTCTCTTTAATTAGGATGGATGATCATGTGGATAACTGAGTTTCCACACGGGGAGATGAATGTCTCCATCCTCCAGCACCTCTTCGAGATTTTCACTATCAGATGCATAATTTATTTTTACTTTTTTCCAGGTCAAGAAGTGCCTCAAGGAGGTTTTCACTAGATGATTGCTTTCTATTTTTCTTGTTTTTATTTTTGCAACTGGAGCGTTCATCTTCCCCCAATCCCATGAGGTTGCCATATGTATCCAGGGAGACATTGATAGGTGTGCTATCACATAGGTCCCAATCAATGAGTTAGAGATGGTGAAGAGAAAGGCTGATGGTGAAGACAGATAAGTAATCAAACATGGATGATAGATGTATGTGATCAACATCATTGTATGCATGTATGAAGGATTATTCCTCGGGTATGCCTTCCAAGGGACCATTTTCCACAGTAACACTATTGGAATTATTAAATGGCATTGTAGGGCCTTTCTAATTTTTGTCATATCTGAGGCCTATATTCCTTAGTAGCTTTGATACATCAATAGGTTGCAACCATCCCTGTTCTTCCTTACCTAGGCCCCCACCTTGGTAGTTATGCCTTTTTGTGAACTTAGTTGACCAAGGGTATACTTCCTAAAAATATTCCTTTAGAGGAAGATCTAGTTGAGGTTCTTCACAATATACCCATTGATTGATATCCTCTTTTGGTGCATCTATCTTTATACTAGGAGACCGAAAAGTGGTAGTGGGATTTTTTTTGCGCTAAAGGTGATAGTCTTGTCTTCCTTTGTAGTAGCCTATGAAGGTTTGTCATACATGTGTGGTGACGGTGGCATGGTTTCCACATTTAGAGCGATATGCATTTCATATTCACTACACCCTTGTCAATGATATGGACTTTGGTGACTATAGAATTGGTGGAAGAAGATGGAGTGATCGTTGTGGTGGATGATGGATTGGAGGATGATGACTGAAATGCCCCCATTTCGACCCTAGGAAAATAATGTAAATGGGGAAATGATGCTTCTAAAGTGCAACAATATTCAAATGGTTGAGGATCAACGTAATGGTGATATCTTGTCCATTAATCAAGAACTTTAGGCATTGATGGTAAATGGAGGGGACGGCTTGCATGGCATGGAGCCATGGGAAGCTAAGGAGGAGGTTATATGGTAATTCTAGATCAAGGACATGACAGTAGTATACTGAGCTATAGGTCCAACCTAGATAGGAAGACTAATAATTCCTTCAGAATTTCTTTCTGTATTATCACAACCCTTGATCATGATGATTTGATTACTCAAATTTTCTTGAGTATACCCCACCTGTTGTATGAATTTCAAAGTCCATAGATTGAGAGCAGAGCCATTATCTACCGGGACCCTTTTTATTTTATGACTGGAAACCAAGAATTCGATATACAAGGGACAGTTGTGATTGGCATCAATATTTGGCAAGTCATTCTGGTTGAAGTGTAGCTGGTAAGATAAAGCTAGGTGTCCTACTAAAGCTTGGAACTATGTGGGATCAATGTCATTAGGAACATGAGTTTCCTGTAAATCTCTATTGAGAATTTCTTAATGTATGGGAGAAGACTTAAGCAGATCCAAGATTGAGATCTAAGCAGGGGTCTTTCCTAAGTGATCAAGAATGTTGTACTGAGAGTTTAATGGATTTGGCTAGGCAGGTGTGCAAGCTGTAGGGATAGTAATGTGGGATCATCAAGTAGCAATATCACATTGGGGATCTTTAGCTTTAACATGTATCATAGACACATGGGGTTCTACCTGCTCAATGTAATGGAAAATTCTATCATAAGTGAGGGGTACATTCTTATAGCTTATGTTATTTGTGTTGTTGTCTTGGGAATTGTTGTTGGAGATGTTTGCACCTTGATTATGGTTGGGGAAAGCATTTTGATATATCTACAATTAAGCATTGGATGATGAAGCTTGACTAGTGTCGACTTTGATTTCTCCTCGATCGATAAGATCTTGGACATAGTTTTTGAGACCTTGACACTTATTCAGAGGGTTCCCTTTAATTTTATGGAATTCACAATATTCATTCTCCCTAAACCAGGTAGGTTTTGGCTTGGATTCATCAAGTGGTTTGGTGATAGGGTATGTGATAGGATAGTTGACCTGTAACAACTTATTGAAGACAACAATCAAGGGTTCTCCTAATTGAGCATACTAGCATTTGTCATTCCCTTGACTATTCTAGTTTGACTGTTGAGGAGGATGAGACACCCCGTGTGGCATAGATATGGAATTAGGTACAAATGGTTGTTGTCTCTAGGATGTATTGGCCACTTGAACATGTTTACTGTGAGTGACACCATCATTCACTGCATTTTTTTTCTTGTTCCAACATTGTGACTTATCATTAGATGGCATTTCTTTGTCATGGTTGTGTATCTTGATGTGCCCTTTGGCAGTAAGGGAATATTCAAGGATGGGTTATTTTTCCACTATCTCAGCAAAAGTGGTGACATAGTGTAACCTAAAATTATGAGCCATGTTAGGATGAGAGTTCTCCACAAAGAGGGTGACCATGTCTTTCTTTTTAAGAGAAGTCTTCATTCGGCTTGCCAATGCATACCACCTTTAAAGGTAGCTAGCAAAGGTCTCACCTTAACATTGCTTCTCTTTGAGGAGATCCAAGGTATCAGTGTCCTCCAAATTGAAGGAGAAGTAAGAAACATTTTTTTTTGAAAGATCTACAAACAATTTTATGGACCCTCATTCTAGACTCATGAACCATTCTAGGGAATTCCTTGTCAAGCTGCATGGAAACAGATGCAAGAGATAGTTGTCATTGTGCATAACTTCTTGACATTGGGATTAAAACTCTTGCAAGTGGGCCTTAGGATCTTTGTTTCCCTTATATCTATCGAATTTTCGTATTTTGAAGTGTTTAGGGAAGGGGATCAATGAGATAGAGGGATTGAATGGATAGGGACATATATCTTCAAATTTGAAAGATTGTTTACTAGTCATCGCTTTGAGATCTTTCAGAGTGGCTTTGATTTCCAATAGACTTGTGTGTGCTAGTGGCATGGGATCCAAAGATGGGTTGGATGGATATGGATGATAGGATGATGAAGGATCTTGTTGAGATAATGTTTGAAGGTTGAGGTATGTATTTTGATAGTGAGATGATGATATCCCTTGCCGGTATGCTGAGGGAGTTTTTTGGTACTAGGGTTGTTGTTGTGAGGTATAGTATAATTTTTTTCTTGATAAAAATGTGTGGTAGGAAGCTGAGGAGCTTGAATGTGGTGTTGCAGATTGGTTTGCTAATACTGAAGGTACTGTTGTGACTGTTGGGAGGCCACACAAGGTGGTTGTTGTTGGGACTATTGTTGGTTATTATAATAATAATCTAGGGGAGGTTGCTAATGTGATGTCAAGTGTTGAGTGGGATGAGATGGGATGCTATGTTGTGGTTGAACTTGCAGATGTAGAATGGATGTGAGGAATGAGGATATGGTCTGGGTGGAGATCGGGATGGATTTCCTTGTGATTGGTGTGGTGGTTGTTGTGAAGAGATCAATGGGTTATGTGGGGTTTGTTGCTAATCAGTCGATTGAGATAATGTAGAGTCGTTTTGCAAAAGGGGTTGTTGGGTACCAAAGGGAACATTTAGTTGGGATGTGCCTTGCGATGGTAATGGAGGTGGCATGTTAGATTGGGGAGGCTATTGAGATGTGTATGAAGGAGATGGTAGGTTTGTGGCCCCAGGAGGTAGAGGCAATGTGGTAAAATGGTTTCCCCCAGCATTGACAAGAGGTTGATTTGAAAGGGATGGTGCTGTCAGCATTAATGGAGGAGGTTGTGGAACATTATGTGGCATGTCGTAGGAAAAAGGATTGTTGGGATTAGTTACTTGAGGAGCCCCCTTGACTGAGATTGTGGCATGTGAGGGATTGTTAACATGATATAGAATGGCATTGCCGAATTCAGGTTTATGCCAACCCTCCACTAGAGGAACATTAGGAATGTATGAACTACCTGGTGTGTTTTGTGAACCTTGGGGTATATTAGATGTGGAACTGTCATACTTGGATAGGTCGACACCTGATGGAGGTTTGACACCTTTTTCAATTAGGTGGGCCAAGATTTCTTCCCCATGTTTTTTGAGAATGTGATGTCATTTGCACATTGGTAGGGTTACTAAAGTGTTCCTCAAGTGTAAGTTCAGGTTGATTGACCATGTTCTCATCTCTGAGTGGTGATGTGTTTTGATCATCAATATTGGATTGTGATGATGTACCATTATGAGGATCTCGAGGGATATTTGTATCGTTATTGGGATCTTGTGAGACATTAGTCACATTGTTGGGATCTTGAGGGATATTTGGTGGGTAATTTTGGGCTTGTTGCTCAACTATTTTCCTTGTTTGTGACCGGGTCTGAACTGGCATGCAAGATGATAGAACAAACTAGGATGTTAGGATGATCTAAATGATGATGAAAGGATTGACCTAATTAGATGATGGATTAGCCACCAAGGATGTGGCTCAATAGGATTATTTTGGATGATTGATTCAACCAAAATGGATTTTTTTTATGAGATTAGATTGAGTTGATTGGTAAACAATTGGTCAAATTGGATTGGATTGAATAGATTGACTGGGAAATTGATATAAGGATTGGATTGGATTGGATTGGATTGGATTGATGAATGATTAATAATATTGGATAGTAGGATGAATGATGATAATTGAAATCCAAAACCAAGTTCAAGAGTGATCCTTGGTAACACTAGGTGTTGATTAATCAACTAAAGGATGGATGTATGATAATGACACCAAATCCAAATTAAGATAGAAGTAGATTGATTAGGCCGAAAAGGATGACTGACTTAGGACGGATGAAAATCCTAAGTCAGTTTTGATAGATGATGATTAGAGACGAACACCTAGGTTAATTTGGATAACTGCTTTAACAAAGTTTAATGGAATAATGATGATCTGAAATGTGTAAATGAAATCTAGAATAGGGATAATGGCTGAGTGAATGGGGGTTCAAAATGGATGAATGAGGACTCAGAATGGGTGAATGGATGCTTGATGGTGGAGGCTGACCTTCAAAATGAGGAAACAAATATTCAGAACGGGCAAATGATTACTCAAAACATGAAAATGACAATCCTAAATGAAGGAATGACTCCCATAACAGCTAGGAAAAGCATCAAATTTTTTTTCTGAAGGTCAGATCCACCCCTAGAAAGGGTTAGGTCCACCCCTGGATGGGTCAAGTTTTCCCCTAGAACTAAAAATATAGAAACAACTATCTGAACTAAAAATGGGTTGAAAATAGCTCTTCAAGATGGGTAAACAGACACTGAATAGGGCAATGAATGCTTGGATCAAGGGGATGAACATTCAAGATGGAAAATGGATTCTCGAAATGGGTGTACAAATGTTTGGAATGGGGAAACGAGTGATTTAAACAGTGAAACGAGTGCATGAAACAATGAAACGGATGATAAAATTGACTAGTCAAGGATCAAGTCCGCCCCTGGAATAGGTCAGGTCTGCCCTTGAAGGGTAGGTGGGTATGTGTAGGATCATCATGGAAAAAATAGGCCCTTAAGTGGCAAAAAATTAAGAAAAATCAGAGTTAGGCAACTTGACATGAAAATTTGAATAAGTTATCTATATTATATAAAAAATATGTAAGAATAGAATTTGTAGCAAATTGAATGTAGTTTCTAAACTACTAGGTTTATTTTTTTTTAAATAAAATCTATTTGGTGAAAATTTGAAATTTCAATGCAGTAGTACTTAAATTTCAGGGAAACAATAAGAAGTAGGTGTCTGTTTGACCACTATAACCACAATAAAATGATAATATTTTTTTATAAGAGTTTAGATATAAGTAGAGCACTCATGTCCCGATGTGATGCATATTTTTTTGTAATTTTTTTCCAAGTAGATAATTAATTATGATTTTTTTTATTTCAAATTTTAAAAAATATAAAAGCTCTTACATCTAATCACCTTAACTTGGTAAAAACTTCATGAAATTCATTTTTTCATTTTAATCCTATAGTATATGAAGCATAGAATGTGACACATGTTTCAGATTCAAAAAATATGATATCGTTTGAAAGCTATAGATTTTTTGTAATCACCCTATTAATCAGGACTTTAGTCATAATTCAAATAGAAAATGAATAATAATTATTTATTAAATTCAAAGTAAATAATAATTTATATTGGTAGAAAGCTAAGAATCCCCTTTAAAAACCCTTTTCATTTCATTAATTTTGGGTAAAAAACGTCGTCAGCCACACACCCTACAAATACCCATCATATTGCCATTTTTTGGCCCATCATGATCCTACACATAGCTAGGTCCACCTATCTATCAGTCAGGTCAAGTCTGCCTATCTGAGGGTCAGGTCTGCCTGTCTGACAAAAGTTGGTCAAAATTGGTTAAAATAGGATGAAAAGGGGTTGGTTCAGAGGTCAGGTCTACCCCTGGAATAGGTTAAGGCTGCCCCTAGAGGCCAGGTCCACCCCTAGACAGTTCTAAACTTGAGTTTTGAAAAGAAGACTAAGGAAAATGACCCAAAACACAACAAGCATCAATCAAAAGGATACAATTGAGTCAACTGAATAGAAAATTATTGGTTTCACACAAAGAAGACATCTCAAATAGCATAATCCTAAGACTAGTAGAAGGGGTATGGACAAAAAAGTCTTTTATCCTAAGATGAACATGGTTGCTAAGGAGTCCTCGATATACACCTGGTATGTGAGGCCCAAACCGTGAACACCAACCCATTACAAGCATGAGTCGGGAACCTTAGCAAGATACTAGAGGCTCAGACCAACTCTTCACATCATCCTGATGCTTCACCAATTACAACGTGGTTGGATTGAGGTACAACTTTTGCTCTCCCTCCTTTATATACCTCGTCGATATGCATGGTTGGAATCATCCCTTGGGGTGATGAAACCCCCAAACAAGTCTCAATAAGAAGAGAAAAATGGGGACTAAAAGAACTTGGTAAGCTACAATTTCTCATCACCCAAGATCGCTAAATGGCACAAGGGGATTGGATACGTCAGATAGCTTACCATCAAACACAACAAACAAGATTAATTGACACCCCTAGTTAAACTATGTGCCTAAGTTATGCAAAATAACAAGTAGCAGTTGATAAATAACTAACCCTGCAAGGAAACTTGTTAGTGATTGTTGTCCTTGTTTCTTGCCAAATGTTGATCAAATGCTTGCACAGAATCAAACAAGACATGTTAGGAGGTCAAAAACACTTAAAATAACCAAACAAAAGTGTTGAAAACTAAAATTTCACCTTCTAAAAAAAAGTTGTCTAGGTCAGGTCCGCTTGTCTGAAGGTCAGGTCCACCTATTTGAAGGTCACACTCACCTGTATGAAGATCAGGTCCACCCCTTTGTGAAAAATCTACAAAATATCAGTTTCTGGAGTTTGTGGAGGGCAGGTTCGCCCCTAGACAAGGTTGGGTCCACCCCTAGTGGTTAGGTCCACCTTTGGTAGTTAGGTCCACCTCTGGTGGTCAGGTTCGCCTGTCTGTCAAGTCAGGTTCACCCCTCAAGGTTAGGTCTTCCCTTGGATAGTCAGGCCTACCCCTCTACTAGGTCGGGTCTGCTCCTTTGCAACTTGCACCTATAAAAAGTGAAAAAAATAGAGAACATGAAAGATATAGACCAGTCTGTGGATCCCACCAGACATGCCAGAAATGTGATCAAGACAAAATGTGGTCCCATAAATGAGCAACAACATAAAACATGTAAGAAACCACCTAAACACCTAACACCTCAAGATTGGGAAAATTATTAGCTTAACAAAACAAAATGGAACATTTTACCTCGTTGAGTTGTTCTTTTAGTTGGCCCTTCGATTGTTGAAGTGATATATGCTCCTCTTGATAGAAAAATATATATAATTGAGATGCAATATGGATGGAAAGTAGGTGAGAATGGATGCAAGTGCAAGTATCTAGCTAAGTATGAATCAAGTGAAAAATTTCTAAGAGTTTGGCTAACACAATGATCTCCTTCCAAAATGAGAGAAAAAATGGGGTATTTATAGAGAATTTTGAATTCTCTAGAGAAATGGATGGTTCAGATTAAACCAACAAGGCCAAGATGTAGGGCTATAGTGAGTTGAGAACTCACAAGCCCTCACATATTGACATGTGGCATGTGAAGTGGCTTGAAAAAGATGATGTGGACATGACATAGAAGTACTACATAGTACCTTGGGATTTGGACAAGATATTCTCATAAAGGAGGTCCTTGTCCAGATGTGGGTGAGAGGACATGTGAGGAATTAAAAATTCCTCAAATATCCACATGGGAATGAGAGAAAGAATTTAAAATTCTTTGAAATGCATTGGGGGATTAAATGTGAATTAAAAATTCATATGGGGAAAGGGGTGCCTTCTCCAAAAGGAGAAAGAATTTAATAGGTTTGATTTATGACACATTCCATAAATGATATGGAGATTAGATTGACCGAATTAAGTGATTAAGGTTGTGCAAGTACCTAATTAGACAAATTAATGGCATAGTAGAGGCAAGTGGGAGATTATGGAGGATGTGACCCTAATGATGATTAGGGGTGTGCACATCCTAACCATAAATTAATTATGATTAGAAGAGGGTTAGATGGTTAAGGGGAATTAGAGACCAACTTGCAAAAGTTGGAAGATGTGACAATGAGAGAGAAAGTGAAGAATTAAAAATTAATTTAAATTCCAAGAGGTTATATGAATAAATTAAATAAAGTGATATTTATTTAATTTAGAGAGGAAAGAGGGTAAAAGTATTTATTAAATTAAATACTTAATGAACCTTATGTAGGACATGAAATATTAATTAAATGAATGATTTAATTAATACCAACAAAGAGGATGAAGTAGATGAGTAAAGGGATGAATAAGGAGATGTCTTTGACCATATGGAAGTGGTCAAATTTGGATGTCTACAAACTATATATAAAGAACATCTACTATATGTGAAAATAGATTGATAATGAAGGAGGAAATGGTCCGACTTAAATCTAAACTATGTAAAAATGAAGTTATAGGAAAATTAATCACAATGTAAAATTGTTCTACAAGTTATATTTTATAAAAATCTATTTTTTTATTATATTTTGATGGATGTTCAATATATAGATTGTTTCTATATAATATAATAGATCAATATTAAGTTGATACATAGACAGACATGGTATCACCATAAAATATTGAGGGGTTAGATGAATAGGATAACGTCTAAGTATAAGTGGAAGTACACATATTATGCATTTGATGGACCGTTTGTACAATTGTGTCAATTCTCAAAGGTATGTTTTATGTAAATTGTAAAATTTTACTAAATCTTGAGCATGCTATCCATTAGGTTTGCATTTGTTGCAATGTTGAGCTTCAAACATACCATAAAAATGTCAAGCTCTTTCACCTTTCTAACATTGTATTTTTTTGACATTGTCAATATGTTAAGGTTTTGATCTTTAATATTTTTTTCTACTGTCTTCCTTTTTTCATTGAAATTCTATGTATAGTATTTTTTGTTTCATCTTTTATCTATTCATTCAAATTTGAAACAAATTACATTTGTAAATTGTAGAATCTTTTGCATACACATTAAAAAAATGAATGCAAATTAGTTTCAAAGAAATAACAATGGAAAATGCTTCATTTTTCATTTTTCAAGATATGTGCACTTTGAAAATTGCTAAAAAGTCACATATTCATTAAAAAATTAGAAAAAAAACTAAGTATAAACTAAATGATGTTAGCTATTTTTCCATTGAAGTAATTTTTGAAATATTCAAGAAAGGTTAACATTTTAAGGGGACAACACCATATGCTATGTTATAATTTTATGAAAAATAGGGCACTTTGTGTGCTTCACCAATTTGAACCCCTTACTCTTTATCTTTTTTGTTTAATCTAATATTTTAGAAAGTAGATTCAAAACACTATGAATTTTTTCTTTTCACATTATCAAAAGGTGGCCACTTAAGACTCCCTTTTGGCCCCTATTTTCATTCGCACACCCATATGTAAGTTCTTCATGATTTAAACTACTAGAATAATTTGGTACATCTACTATAGTATTCTTACCAATAATTTATATGTTTCAACATTATTTCTTCATCATCTTCACTTTTATTTTCATCAATGGGACCTACCTTTTTTTCTTCATCATTCTCATCATCTCTAGGGCCAGGGTCCCTTTTTGGTGCTCTTTAAAAGAATCCATTTGTATCTTCAATAGCTTCATCATCTCAAACATTTCTCGCATCTTTTTATAATATTAAATATAGCTTGTCACACTTTAAGAGGTACCATGTCCTTAGATTTGGTGTTTAAACTACCTTAGGTTGGGATTCTATCCATTCAAACTACCTCACAATTGGTGTTTTATTTACAAGTTTCTTATCAACTGTATCAAATTTGAAAATTTATTAACAAGTCAAACCTCCACATTACAAACCATTTTTATACCAATTTATGTAGCCATGGGTAGACAATATAATGAAGGACTATCTAACCATGTAGCCAATCAAATAAACATAAAAGATAATTCAATTTAACATAAACATTATCCTTATTGAGTCATAGTCATACGTGAATTACAAACTACAAGGGCTTAAAATATGAGGGCATGCGCTTCAATTTGATATAGAAATTATTACTAATAATTAAATAATTTTAATTATATACAACAATATAATCCTTTTCAAATTGATCCTAACCTCTTAGATTCTATCTTGAATCCCAAAATTTGACTACATTCCAATGATCTTGATTGACGATTAAATAAAACCTTCTCACATTTAATGTGATTCATATCCATCATAAGGAGTTGTAAATCTTGATGCCAAGGATAACATGTAGTTGGCCCAAATGTATAGAAGGAACCTTCTAGAGTGAATGTATTGATGATGGTTTGATGAATCCTTATGTAGTTTAAATTAATAGCTCTTAGGTCCAATGAATCTAGAAATATGGTCCTTTTTTATTGCTTGCTTCAAAAAGGTGACAAAAGGTTTAAATAGTGAAATTATATGCTATCATATTGTACTTGATAGTAAGTCTAGAACTAAAATATCTATTTGTAGTGATTAAAATCTATTGGAAATTGTATGAGAGATTATCAACTCTTTGTACAAAATGTGTTCCAACTACTAGGTGAAGTGTGCAATAGTGATGAAATTATATAGCAATTACAATTCCTAGATAACCAAAATGATATTAAAAACCTAAAAAATGCAAATTAGAAGAAAACATTTTTGGGTGATGTAATATTCCTTTTTCACACTAGGATGCTTTTGCATCAACTATACGCCCCAGTATTCATTACATCTTCAATGTAGTGGAAAGGTGGGACTCCACGTCAAATGGTTTCTCTAATATAGTCTCAACAAGATGTGTCTATCAAGGAAACTAAGGTGCCTTAATTTGTATAATGAGAGACATCCTTGTTCAAAGTAGGAGATTATAGTGTGACAACTAAAGTTGCATATAATTAATAGGGCATGTCAAGAGCTTTAATTTGCATTTCCTCAAAAAGGAAAATAGGTACCATTTTATTCACACAAGTAAATATCAAATTTTGTATAAGAGTACAATTGACATCAAATGATTTAGTTACGAACTAGATTGTTTGTTAAGGTTATAGCATAAGGATTGCAATGTGCAAGACACAACAAATAGAGAAGAGCTCAATGTGCTTCAAATGATAGAAGGAGATATGTCAATAATAAGTTAGAGATCTTAAGTGCTTAGTCATTGGTCTTTGCATGTAGGTAGGAAATAGACAACAACCACACAAATTGTGTCTATAAGATATGACATGATATTAAAGACTTCACTATTTTTTGAATCCATAAGTTAACATTCAATATTAGTCATAATGAGCTCTCCTAAATTATACATTCTATCTTCATTGATAATTGTGAACAAGGGAAGTGGTCAATGATGATCCACATGCTACATGGTAGGATTTCCAAAGATAGTGCATAAAAATCATATTACCTCCTTGAGGCTCAACTTAAAAGAATAGATAATGACAAACTATTTTGAATAACAAATTACACTATACTGCATTCTTATGTTTTATGTTCTCAAACCCTATAAAATTAACAATATAATTTCAGCGGAAGCCAAAGAAAATTCACACTTACACAAATCCTTAGAAGTGCTTCTTTCTCCACATTATGTATGCTGCATTCTTATGTTTTATGTTCTCAAACCCTATAAAATTAACTATGAGGGTTTTGTCTCGTTGTCTATTTCCTATCATTGCATTTAATATATAGTTTTGATCTTGAAACTCCTATGCGATAGATAATGGGTGAGAACCAGCCAGGAGGTGCTAGTCAATTCTTTGATCATCATCTAGGGTCAAAAGAAGATATGATAGATATAAAGTCATCATCTACTATATGTGAAAGTGAGATTGATAATGAAAGAGGAAACGGTCTGACTTAAATCTAAACAATGTAAAAACGAAGTTATAGCAAAATTAATCACAATTTAAAATTGTTCTACAACTATATTTTATAAAAGTTAACGTTCAATAAATAGAATGTTTGTATAATAGCATAGACTAATTTTAAGTTGGGATATAGACAAAGACATGTTAGCACCATAAAATATTGATGGGTTAGACGAATAGGATAATGACTAAGTATAAGTGGAAGTACACATACATACATAATATATTTGATGGACCCTTTGTACAATTATGCCTCTATTAATTTATGGCACATACAAAATAGTCAATAAGCAAAGCTTTATAGTGCATAGGTCCTTACACTAACTACTTGGTGGAGGTTTGTTCTTGCACTCTATAACATATAGCGGTACCTTATGAAGGATGCCATATGTTGTTGTGCTATTGGTTTTTATGTTGTGAGCATTGTCCATCAGGGATGAGTAGCTATCATTGATTAAATATAGAACATTGCATGAACATATGATTATGCTTAGACCAAACATAAATTAATACATAGATCGTATAACAATGGCAAGCATATGCATTTGGTTGCATGACAACATTTGGACAATGCTATCAAAATTTTCAAACAACCAAGATGGTTTCAATACTATTTCATCATTATTGTAAGTTCTTAGTCATTGATTTAGAAAGTCAACTCACTCCTCATAGAGAGGAATGTTTTCAAAATAATAATAAATCTTATACATGGATTTTTATAAGATATATTTTCTCTCAAAGCTAGATAAAAGAATCATATAAATGCATTATTTATTCATAACCAACTTAACACAAAACGTGAAAGTACAGTGAAAATACAACTCCAATTCAAGATCTTATAGATCTCTAATTTTATTAACATTCAATGAAATAATGAACATCTCCAACAACTATCGATACTCCATGAAAATTCACAATTATTGAAATAGACCCAAGTGGAAACACAAGAATTTCTAATTTGAAAACATGTCCATTTTAAGTGAACTTATTATAAATTTCAAGTCAATATCCTAATAAAATTATAGGCCATGAAGAGAACTAAGTCATGAAATGCCTAAAGAACTCATGAATTCAATTCCAAGAGCACAAAATTTTAAGAAAATATGGAAAAGGTGCTTGAAATTGTATTTTTTCAATACAATGGACAACAAGGATTAAAAACATCCAATTGAGTTAACATATTAGGATTATCAAACCTCATGCTTGTGTTCTTACCTCCACAATGACTATGATGATAAATGATAAAGAGTGTGTGATCTAGGGAAAGCATAGGAAAATAAATAAAGAATATGATAATGAAAGACAATGATATCTTACCACTTAGATCTAAACCCTTTGTTTGACTAATGCATGCATGTCAATCTCACACATGGAGGATGAAGAAGTATCCTTGAGATATTGAAAGTGTTAGTGTATATAATAATAATAGAAATAAATGAGAAACAACATGCACTTCATGAACATGAATTCATTGATGAGTTGCAGACTGTAATTGACTTCAATTATATCTATATTTTTTTTACATTAATTATCTTAGATGTGTAGTTGTTAGAGAGAGAATTAGAGTTATAAAAGGAGGGAGGAACTTATATACATATGAATCTAAACATATTTTTAAATAACCATTTGGGGAGGCCAACCAATAAAGTCGAAGTCTTAAACACATTGAGGGTGACTTTCAAATTTTATTTTTTGGGCATGAATAACTAGTATAGGGGTATTATACACCCTTGTCTAGGCTTTTTTTTGCAAAAGCTTGATAAATAAGGGTTTAATCAAGTTTCTTGAAAATGTGCTTTAACAAGTACATTCGAAGCATAATTTTAGCACATGCACCAAAGAGGGTGCCAAACCTTGTATAAAATTGTGAGTGGCAACCATTTAGGACACTACAAGTACCAACAAGGAGACCTTGATAGAGAATACACCGATAAAATGGATAGTTTTTAACTCAAGAATAGTTGGCTAAAGAAATCAAAATCTACATCACCAAGTACCAAATGAAGATTGCTCTAGGAAAAGCATGTTACACACCTTGCATAAGAATGAAATATTTTAATTAAACTAGAATAAGTTGTTGCTAGTGTAGGGCTATTTGAGGTAGGGGTAGCCCCTACTATTCGCCAAGTTTCAGGGTGGGGGGATTAGTTGAAACATGTGTTACTTATAGAATCAAGAAAGACAACTATAGTTTTCCCACCCCTTACTCTAGCTTATACTAGCGGCCGCATTAATTCCAAATTAATTAGCTTGCTAGGGTAAGATTAATTAACTAGTTTCCTTATTCTAGCTTAGGATTAATTAACTTGCTAGAGTAGGGGAAGCAGATTTATTAATTCACCTCGAATTAATTGACGTATTTTGATGAACCATGAAAAATAGGGGTGGTGACCAAATATGGAAATGTACGTCAAGAATGTTAAAATTGTGAAACAAGCACAAAACCATGAGCCACATGATCAAACAAAAACAAAGACACCTTCCACGCAAGAGATCTGCAAACAAATATATGCAATTAACTTCAACAAGAAAAAGTTACAGTTGAGAGAAAACTTTCATGAAGATATGAAAGTTACAAATATTCTCCCATTAATAATTACAATGAGATCAATCCTTATAAAAAGAGATCAAGAAACCCTAGTGTGCATACTTAATAATTAATAAATTATTAATTATTAATGTGCCTAATTTTAGCTTAAGTAACTAAAGTGATAAGTGACTTAATTAATTAACCAATATATTAAATTAATTAAGTAAAACAACTTATTACTCTAACAAAGAACACACCCCATCTTCTAATTTCATTTGGAAATGAGATCCTCATGAAGAATTGACTAACAACCCTTAGGCTAATCAACCCTCTACAAGAATCTACAGATTTTCCTTTATGTGTGGAGGATGGGGGTTAGGTTCACCAAGCACTTTTGAGAGAAAAACTAAAAATAGAAAATCAACCAAATTATGCCAATTAAAACTTGAAACAACAATATTAAATTCAATATAAATGCATAACCAAAAAATAGATTGCAGATTTGAGAAGGGTTGAAAGGTTTTTACCTATCACCAAAAGTCACCTTTTGAAGGAAAACTAGAACTCATTCGCCCATGGGAAAATGGGTCCAAGTACAGGGTTTTTCTGCAACTTTTGAGAGCCTTTGGTGTAGATCTAAAGCTTCTAAATTGTCTAGGTTGCAATGCCAGAAAGTCAAAAATAACTTTTGAATCCGAGTTTTTGTGAGATGATAACAATTTTGACAACTTTTACAACTTTTTCAACTTCAAATTTTCTCTTCAAGAGGTCTTCAAATTTTCTTCCACCTAAATCTGCAAACACAACACAAGAGGGATTTTTTTTTTTTTTTTGGTGAATGGGGGTTTTCCTTGGTTAAACCTTGTTTTGGTAATCAGGCCTTGAAATGAAATGAAAGCATGAAAGATGGAATGAACAATGAAAAATGCTATGTTACCACTCAACAAAACCTTGTAGAAACCTTGATAATGGAGGTTTGTAACTTGCATGAAATGGATTCAATGGATGTGGATCTTGATACTTGAATCTTGCTTGGAGTAATGCTTTGAATGCTTGATTTGATCATGAAAACTACATCAAAATGTTAGCTCCAAAAGAATGCATGATGCAAGAAAATTTTGACATGATGAATGGATCTTGATTGCTGCAATAAGACTATGAATCCACCTTTGGATGCTCTTGATCATCAACTTTGCTTTTGTGGAATTTCTCTTGAGATATCTTGAAATTCTAGGTGAAACTTAAAAAAATACCTTGTATTTATAGGTATGTATCCTTAATTTCCCGAAATTCAAATATTACAAGCCGATATTGAAATATGGATTTGGGGACATTAAAATACCAATAAAAAAAAAAAAAGGTTCAAAGGCATAGGGAGGACCCATTCGCCCATGGGAAAATGTGTCCTAGGTCCCTATTCCTAGAATACAGTTTACTGAAGGTAAAGTGTTATGTTTAGGCATTAATTATTGTTAGATTTCCCCTTTAGAAAATGTAATTTATTAGGCCTATAAATGAATAAAAGGGCTTATTAAGGCATAATTAAGCTCAATTAATTAAGAGGGCCCAAAACTTAGTGTGAAGATGTAAATGGCTACATTTTGTAACACTAAATTAAGGTATTATTAAGTCCATTTTAATAAAGTGGGCCCAAACAAGTGTGAAAATG
>VDFB02252616.1:210911056-210947731 GCA_007258455.2 Sequoia sempervirens | reverse complement strand
CACAAACAAAATGAAGCATGAAATGTTGAAAAACAAGTTTTAAAGGGCATCCTTAATAATTAGGGTTTCCCCTTGTTGCCCTAAGATCTAAGGGCTATCATTCATTCAAATCCAATGGTGGGAAAATGTTGCAAATCCCATTAGCTTTCTAATTAACTATTACTTTAGCTGATCAAAATTAATTTCAAATTTGCTCATGGTGGGGGCCTATATCAATTATTGTCTTGAAAATAGTCAATCCTTGTGATTTGTGGATTGTTAGTACCCAAGATAATCATAATGGAAATTGAGATGTGCACCCCGTTTGTATTGGTGAAATTGGAATTAAATTTACAGATGCATCTTCAAATGGAATTCCAAATTAATTATCAAATTCAGCCATAACATATGTTGGTGGATTTGGTGGGGCACTTTTAGGTTTGTATATGATATTTGGAATGTATCCTAAAGCTCCATTTACAATATTTGCTTCTATCCACATATTAGAGGTTAACATGACCCTTTCACCCTTAGCAATTAATAATTCAACATCCAATTCATCATTTTGACCTCTTACTGGATTAGTACTACCTTCTTTAGTTGCAATGCTACGGGCTATCGCTCTTCTTAATGAATAACTTTTTTTTTTGTTATAGTTATGTGGATTATCATTTGTTTCAAATAGATAATATTATCAAACTCTTTCCTAAGTGTTTGATGAAATGAAACATTTGTTCTTGTCATCAATAATTTCCAATCATTGATTGTTGGATGTGCATCTCTAATATTTATGAGTAGTTGGCAAAACCTTTGTCAAACTCTATCAACATTCATTGCATCTTGAACTCTCTTATTTGGTGTTTGTAGAACACAATTTATTGTAATAGAATTCATCCCTTCATAACTAACCTGAACATTCCTATGATATTGACTATGTGTTTGAACTAATTCACGATTGCACATTTGTATTGGTTGTATTTATATCTCATTGAATTGATCTAAATGATTTTTTTTTGCATTCTTCTGCTCAATATATATTGCTCCTTTTGAGATGCTCATGCACGATGTGTTATCATCTCATCAATGTGTTGTCTCATTTCTACTTCAATCTCTTCCACTGTCATATCTTCCCTATGTTCAACACATATTTCTCTATTGGTTATGACAATTTATTACTTCTTGTCTTTTTGCATCACTCATTTGTTCACGCCATTGTCTCACATAATTTTGAGCATATTCTTTTTGTTTCTCTTCATTTTGAAGACTTCTTACTTCCTCTCTTTGTGCATCAACCATTTGTTTACATTGTTGTCTCATATAATTTCAAGCATATTCTCTTCAATGTTCTCTTCATTCCTCTTCATTTTTAAAATTTAACTTTGGACAAGGCATCCTATAAATTATAACAAAATATATTCATTAAGTTATAATGTATTATGTTGTTTTTTTTTTTTGATACGCACGATAGAAGTATTATATTAAAAAGGAAAAAAGCTTACAAGCGTCTGCTACGCAGGAAAACCAACCACCATCACCAGTGGGCAAGATGACAGCCCAACCACCAATTCAAAACCAAGAACCCCGAGCCCGAGCAAGCAACAACCCGAAAAACTTGAAACAGAGACGGGGATTAACAGACCGAACCACTCCCCCATATGAACAAGCAGCCAAAAAACCAACTACTACAAAAAATGGCCGATAGAGATTTAAGACACGGATCCACCTTACAAGAAACCATTGACCTCCGCAAAACAAATAAAGCCCTCTAACCAGTCCAAACCCTCCGTCGGCACCATCATTAATTTGCGCTTCAGAAACTCCACAGCCACGTCCGCGAGCTTCCGGTGGTGAGACAAAGCTGGCCCTTTAAGATCAAGGAGGAAGGGATACACCTTGACCGCTTCCTCCGTATGCCATAAGAGAGGAAAATCAGCCGGGCGCGGAATACCTTTACCCAGAAGGGCCGCCTTCAAAGAATCTTCCAAGCCACCGAGTAAATCCGCACGGAACAAACGCTCCATTAGTTCCCGCGCCACCTTCTTCGGAATTTCCAGGTCCAATAAAACTGCTAGAAAACGTGAGGAAATGTGAGCATTGTCTCTGGCATATTCCTTTTGATGCAAGTGTTCATTTCCCAGAACCATCTTAACCGCGACCAATAACATAGGATCATCCTCGATTAGAATTCGTTTCAGCCTTTGGTCTGAGATCTCCCTAAAAGCTATTTGTCGCTCCGTGGCGACCAAAGAAACCGGTGTGTCCACACCGAAGCATTCCAAACCATCCAAGGAAATATGAATGGTAAACTTTGATTTTTTTGACCCCTCCATGATAACAGCTACACCTTGCAACACAGAAAAACAAAGCCAGAATGCGAAAGCCAAGCACCGGAATGAATATAACGGATCCAAATTTAAGCCCGTGAGAATCCGCTTGGCCATCGCACAAATGCCGAAATTATGAAAGGACGATCTTCACATCCTCGCAATGAAGGAGGGCTACGGCCGCAGTCCGAGCACCATTAACTATAATCACTTCAAGTGAAGTGAGTCGCCACCCGTCTATACTGAAGTCTTGTCAAGGGTTACCGTATTCGACGTGTCACCAAATGACAGACTTGAAACAAAGCCCAACTTGCATTCTGACAAACATAAAAGCTCTGCATCGAACGAGCCGTCCTCATTAAGGTGGCCAGCATTCCTTCTGCGAACTCAGAATCCAAGAATGACATGGATATGTCACCTCAGCATCCTCACCCTCTGTCGCATAGCCATCTCACACCCTCAGTTTTAGGTGTCAAAGGAGAGGCTGGGGAGGGACCCACCCATCCGCCCGCTGAGCACAGCTAAAGAAAACATTCTTTAAATCCTGGACCAGTTACCCCTAAATTAGATAGGAGGTCTGCCTCCTTGTTGCCTTCCCTTAGGGTATGATTTAGCATCACTTGTTCAAAACAATCCATCAGTTCCACGGCCACTTCCAAATACACCCTTAATTTCCAGTTATGAATCTGTCTTGACCTCAAAGCATTTATAACTAATGAAGAGTCCCCTTCAATGACCAGCCTTTTAATTCCTAATTCTTTGCTGAATTTGAGACCAATTATAAGAGCTTGAAACTCAGCCGCATTATTCGTACCATCCACAAGAGGTTGAGCAATTTTACCAAGAACCACACCAGAGTTGGTTCTGATTATGCACCCTGCACCTGACGGACCCAGATTACCTTTTGAGGCTCCGTCAAAATTTAATTTGGTCCAGCCTAGATCAGGAGGGAGCCATTGTATCAATTTGTGTTGTTCCGAAGAAACTGCACCATCTGAACAAGCCACAGGAGGAGTCTTGATACCAAACCATTGTTTCAAAATCCAGGCATCCCATTTAGTAAATTTGGATTTCCTCTGTTTCACCAGTAGTTGAGAGTTAAAAAGTTCAACGATGCAAGCCTCTATCTTGCACTGTAGCCTTGGAATTGATAATTCTTTATCCTGAAATAAGCATCTATTACGTTCCTTCCAGACCTCCCACAGGAGGATGGAAGGACTCATTACCCATAAATCACCAAAGATGGCATTATGCTTATTGCTTGGCCACGAAATTAGACATTCAAGCAAATTGTTTGGAAAAACAGTTGACCATTTCAGTTTAGTGCACAGCCATGTCCACATTTGATAAGTAAAGTTGCAACTTAAAAGTAAGTGATTCACACTCTCCTCTGCTTTCTTACACAAGGGGCACCAGGTTGGACCAAGATAACCCATCTTCAAAAACCGATCCCCTGTCAGTATTCGGCCTTGGGCAGCCGCCCAGGTGAATAGCCCTGCTTTCGGAAGACAGACCTTATTCCAACACAAATTAATAGGAAGTTTTGCAGTAGAGTCCTGATAAGTTAACATGTTATATCCAATTTTGGTCGAATAGACACCATTTGAAGTAGCATCCCAGCGAATACTATCTGCCCCTTTTCTGACCCAGATTCTCCGTGCTTTCATGACGCGTTCAAAAAATTCCATTTCATGACTTCCCACATTCAAATTTCGCACCGATTTCCACTTCACAAAACTACCCTCTGACACATCTTCAAGAACAAAGTAATCTCTGACTTTTAAACCCCAGGATTGTTTAGTCTGTTCCATTATATTTGAGAGTTCAGGCATGGCTGCTAAGACTGGAAACCCTTCCCATGAATCATCCCAGAATAAGGCCTCCTGCCCCTCCTTCACCTCCCATGTAATAAAATCTGTAATCAAATCTCTGCAACTTTTAATGAAATTCCAAATTCGTGACCCAGAAGGGAGAGTGTTTGCATAAAAAAAATAATTTGGATCAGGTTCCAGATATTTTGCCCTGACGATCTTAACCCATTTGAGATCTGGCCTAGAGTGGATTGTCCAAGCCAATTTTGCCCCCAACGCTTTGTTTTGTTTTAAAACATTTCTTAGCCCAGAACCATCATTTTCCTTCTTATCACAAACCTTTTGCCAGTTAATAAGAGGGATTTTTTTTTGTTCAGAGCTACCTTTCCAAAAGAAGTCTCTCATTACTTTATTTAGATCTTTGCTTGCACCTCCGTTTAACTAGAGACAGGACATCAGATATATTGGCAAGGCTGAAATGACTGATTTCAGCAGAGTTAGCCTCCCAGCCCAAGAAAGCCATCTATTCTTCCATGAAGAAATTCGATCTTTACATCTGCTCACTATTGAGCTCCATGCATTATTGTTTTTAATGCCTTTATCTAATGGGAGGCCCAGGTATTTGCAAGGCAGTTGCCCCATTTTGAACCCTAGAATCCTCAATATTAGTACCTCATTTGGACAAGTTGTATTGAAGAAGAAAACCTCTGATTTAGCCTTACTAACTTCTTGACCTGAGGCCCTAGAAAAATCCTCAAGCAATAGTTTTAACCTTTGTGCCTCTTTTGCCGATGCTTCGCCAAACAGCATTGTGTCATCTGCAAATTGTTGATGAGTAATATTGGGAAGGCTGCTGGTGACTTGCAAACCTTGTATCTCCCCTGACCGTTTTGCATTTTCAATCGATCTTCCTAGTGCTTCTATCATTATTATGAATAAAAATGGAGAAAGAGGATCGCCCTGTCTCAGCCCTCTTGAGGCAGAAAAGAAACCTTCCGGAGAACCATTTACCAATACTGAGAAGCGCGGGCAAGCTACCCAACCAAAGATCCAATTCAACCACTCCTTCTGAAAACCAAAAGCCTCCATTACTTTAAAAAGAAATCTCCAGTTTACTCTGTCATACGCTTTTTTAATATCCAGCTTCAACAACATTCCTGCTTTTTTTAATTTTTGAATTGAGTGAATGACTTCTTGGGCAATGATCACCCCATCTAGAATAGAACGCCCAGGAACAAAACCAGTCTGTTCTTCAGAGATAATAGTGGGGAGAATTTTCTTTAGACGGTTAGCTACAGCTTTAGCCAGTATTTTGTATATCGTGTTACAAAGTGATATTGGACGAAAGTCTTCCCATCTGTCAGGTTTCTCTTTTTTTGGAATTAGAGCTATTAAGGTATTATTTGCTTCCTTTAAAACCTTGTTATTAAGTCTAGAATCTTCTATAGCTTCCCAAATATCTTTTCCTAGAAAGTGCCAACATTTCTAGAAGAAACCAGCTGGGAACCCATCAGGTCCTGGAGCCTTCTCAGGCTGCATCCCAAAGGTAGCCTCCTTAACTTCCATTTCAGAGAATTGTGCATTCAGTGCTTGCATTTGATTTTGTGAAACCAATTTCGGAATAGCTTGCAGAGAAGCCTTCTGTGCTAGCCAGTTTGAACCTTCCCAATCGTTAAGCAAGTTCTGAAAAAAAGAGACTCCAGAGGTTTTGATTTCCTCTACTTCTTCCAGCATTCTTCCATCCCCATCAAACAAACACGTGATTCTGTTGAATTCTCTACGAGCCTTTGTGGAGTTGTGAAAAAATTTTGAATTCCTATCCCCAGCTTCTAACCAAACTTCTCTGGATTTTTGACGCCAAAAAATTTCTTCTTTGGAGAGGATGTCATTCAACTTTTTGGATAAAGCTTTTTCTTTCATGTAGCACTCTTCATTCATACCCTTCTTCATAATTTCGTCAGTTAAGGAACTTAATTCTGCCTCCGTTTGCTCTTTCTCGCTGAAAATGTTTTTGAAACTCTCTTTATTCCATTGTTTGAGACGCTGCTTTAGATATTTTAACTTTGTGACTATATTAAAAAGACCTGAGCCTCCTGGAGAGCATTCCTTCCACCATTGTTCAAGTAGCTCTAACAAATTTGGGTCCTTAAACCACATCATTTCAAATTTAAAGGGGCATCTGATCGGACCCATCTCACCAGTAATTTGCAATTGCACTCGGAGATGATCCGAACCAGTGCCAGTATTTATCTTGCTTTCTAGAGAAAAGGGAAAGGAGCCCAAGTTTCCTTTGAAGAAAAAGCGGTCTAATTTTTCCGCAATACTTCCAAACCCTTTCCTTCTGTTTGTCCAAGTGAAAAGGCCATTGCCTGTGGGAATCTCCAGAAGAGAATTTCTCTCCACAAAATCACAAAAATCTTTTTGAGACTGTAAAGTTTTTCCTATTCCTCCTAACTTATCCTCCTTCTTAAGAATGGCATTAAAATCCCCTCCTACAAAACTACATTCCTGGTGTAAATCTTGCAAAACAACATCCAGCTCTTGCCAAACTACCTTTTTCTGAGTGCTCAACAAAGGGCCATAAACATTTATTAAATTAAATTGAAGGTTCGAGGTTAAGCTTCTTACCTTGCACACCATCCAGTGCCTACTAATCTTCAAAGCCTCCAGATAGATTGACTGAGGTTTCCAAATAATCAATAAGCCTCCCGAAGCACCTTCAGCTTCCGAACCAATCCATTTCCAGTATCTTAATTTCTTCTCAAATTTTTCCAGATCCGACTTATCTAATTTCGTTTCTTGAAGGAGACAAATTTCTACTTGACACACTTCAATGTGGCGCCTTATTAGGTTCCACTTGTTAGGGGAATTTAAGCCCCTAACATTCCAGGTTAAGATTTTCATTGCTGTTCAGGAAGGGCTCCACCCTTCCCTACTTTTATCATAGTGTCTATTTTTTTTTGCCCATTAGCTTCCCCGTCCATCTTTCTTTTCTCTTGATTAGGGATTCTACCCCTCTTTTTTTGTTCCCCACAGTCTGGAGTTAATTTGAGAATGTCTCTTCTGTGAATACCTAAGCGAGATTTCGCGGCCTGTAGATCCTCTGCTAGCTTTCGCTTCCTTCCTGATTGTGGGCTTTGCAATCCTGTTGTGGCTTGATCGTCTGATTCCCAATAATCCTCCAATCCAGCCAGACTAAAACCCACTTCTAGCGAACCAGACCTTGATTTAGCTGCCTCTGCTAATTCCACAAGTTCCTTTCCTACTTCAATCAGAGAGTCCAGCTCCACATTCATACCACTATCCCCAATAAGATCTAAGGTTTCTGAAATTTTGTCGTCTAATTCTTCAAGCTGGACCCTCTTCTCTGCCTGTTCTTCTTGAGTGAAATTTCTGCCTGCAACATCATTCATGGGGGAGGGAAAAATAGTCCCAGTTAACGTGGCTCCCTCCATGGGGATCTCATTGTCACTGTTTGCTTTTGGGAAGACCCTAGAGTCCTCTGTCAGTGGCTTTTCACGCCCTAGCTTTGGTGATTTAGGCGCTTCGGTTTGGATTCTTACCTTTGTTCGAAGGTGTGCCGAGGGAGTTTCCACCAAGCTGGATTTACCTGCCACTTCATTCTTGGATCTACAACCTAGTGTTCGTACCAGGCTATTGCGCATTAAAGAATCCCTTGCTAATTTTTGAACCCTAACTCCAAAATCTGTGATGAGCTCAATCTCACTCCAGAGCTGTCTCTCCATAGTATTTTCTACACAAATGCACACATAGGTTTGATTTCTCTTCGCCAATTTCCTTTCTTCTGCACAAACAAATGTGCCCAGCTGATTTGCAATTTCCTCAAGAATGGAGGGCGCCCAGTACTCCTGTGGGAGATTTGGTAAGCTGTACCAATCTTGGATATATTCCATTTCATGGGTTGAGGGGTTGAAACCGATAGACCATTTTCTCAAATAAAATCCACATCCATCGAGCACCCAAACCCCATTTACTATTTTATCTCTGATAGTGCAAGATGGGCAAACAACTAAGAAAAAATCATTTTGGAGCATCTTAAACTGTAGCTTCTCACCCCACCGTTCTTTCCACCAGCTCACTAAATAATCCCAGTTTAGATTCTTCCCAAACCACTTACCAAACAGACCCAGTTTTTCAAGCCTCAGGACTTCTACTTGCAAATTCGAGGAGCTGATAACGACTTTGGTTCTTCCACTTTTAACTTCTTTAGACATGGAAGAAACTTGCTTGTCCTGTTCTTCCTTTGGGCTTTCTTCCCTGGCTTCCTCCCATCCCTTGGATGAAAACTTTTTTTGCCATTCCATACCTCCCTTCCCATTTCTGAAGGTAGGGTTTTTTTTTTGGAGTTGTTCTGCTCAGCCAAGATGGAAACTGTTGCCTGAGTTTCTCTTCATTCTGATAACGAGGTCTGCGAAAAGCTTCATTCCTGTACTTATTCCTACCACGAGGGGGTCCCGCAACCTTGTTCTGAAGATTCCCGTGACCCCTGCCCACTGAAAGGCGACCGTGCGTGACATGATTCTGTGGTCGGGCCCAGCGGTCTTGCCTCCAGACATGTTCTAGATCCCCAGATCTGCTCGCGTTGGGACCCCCACAACCGTGCTTCCATTCCTAAACTTTTCCGACCGTTGCTTACCACATGACCGTTGCAGAGCACCATCTCTCGGGAATATACTATATATATTAATATATATATATTATTAACTATATATATATAATATATACTATATATATTATTCATATATATGAGTATATATTATATATTAATATAATATTAATATAATATATATATATTAATACATAATAAATATTAATATATAATATTTATATATCATATGTCAAAAGAAATCATAATTCTAAAGTTCAAATACAGATATCCATTATTATGGATATCCGTTATTCTCGGATATCCGTTTTGTGTATTAGTGATTTACACAACAAAATATATAATAATTAATAATATATAATATATTAATATAATATATATATTATATGTTAATATATAATATATATATATATATTATATATATAATATATAATATATGTATATTAATATATAATATATATTATATAACATATGATATTGTAATAATAAGGTGACAATGTCCATCTATAATGGATATCTATTATTGACGATATCCATTTTTTTATTAGTGGGTTATACACTTGGACGAGCAACAATATATATATTAAAATATAATATATAATATATATATTAATATATAATATATATATTAGAATATAATATATAATATATATCATATATCAATATATAATATATAATATATTTTATTTATATATTAATATATAATATATAATATAATATATTACATATTAAAATATAATATATATTATATATTATATATTGATATATATTATATATTCATATATGATATATATTATATAACATATGACATTATAATAACACTAGAGGTGATAGATATCCGTTTATAATAGATATCCGTTTATAATAGATATCCGTTTTGTAGGTGCGAATTGGTAAGACTTGGGGCCATGTTAGTTAGATCAGATAACGGATATCCATTTTGCAAGTTATATAAAAAACAAAAAAGGGACCTTTTCAGTATTTCAATGGTCCCTACATTCTTTTTGTCGCGAAAATCTTATGTTTTTTGTTTGCATCAGATGAAATTAAGCTTTTCAAAGATTCTCTTACACTTTTTGTAGAATTCCAATCATTTGTGTGTGTTTTTTTGTTTGTGCAATGGGAAGCAACAATTGACGTAAGAGAAAAGGTAAAAGAAAACTTATAGCATATCAAATTGAAGCATATAGAGCAAAAGATAGAGAAAGTCATAGGAAAAGAAGACAAGGTATGCAAAATATTCAAATTGAAGCTTCTTCCAAGCCATTGAATGTTAATTCAAGTGAAAATGAAATAGGAATTGAAAATATTGAACATCATATTCAAATTGAAAATGAAAATGTGAACATTGAGAATGAAAATGTTGTTGAAAATGTTATTCAAAATGAAATTGTTATTGAAAATGAAAATGTGGTTGAAAATGAAATTGTTTTTGACAATGAAAATGTTGTTCAAAATGAATTTGTAATTGATAATGTTGAAAATGAACCTTATGCAACACCTAATTACAAAATAACCCCTAAATGGTTGGTTGAAATAGATGAGAACATAATTGATAATCGTCAAGGAAAAAGGTCACAACGAATAGTTCCTTTGTGGGCTACAAAATTGTTCAATGAATTCTTTTTCAATAAGAAATTAACCAAACAATGCCAATTTTTTGTGTAATTACTTAAGATTTACAAAATGAGACCATTATTAAAAAAATTGAAGATTCATCTCACAAAAAAACTATAAAAAATAGTCTTATTGTAAAAAATCTTTTTAATGCTCTAACCTCTATTGGAAAGACTAGTAAGGAAAAAGATAAAAGGGCTACTCGAAGAGTGATCACAACCTCACTAGTAAGCCATCATTTGAAAAATGCTTGTTTAATAAGACAAACTTGTATTGATTTTAACTTAAATTGTAAAACATTGAATAGAGCATTATCAAGAAGAGGAAGACTCGATAGTGATCTTCAAAATGATACGTGGGATTTTAGTGGGAGGCTTCCACGTATTGATAAAAAGTGAACCGATAATGTAAAGATGTAAATTGAACAATATTGGAATTCTCACTCTAGAGTATCACCAAACGTAAAGGATGTTTTAAAGTTACGAATTGGCAATAAAGATCGTACACCACATCTTAATTTTTTTTGGAATGTAGCCAGATAATTTTGTATAATTTTTTTTGTCAAGAACATCCATATTTACAAATATCACAAAGGGCTTTTGAGTCTTGCAAACCATTTTATTGTGTTCCTATTAAGGTTCGTAATACATGTTGTAAATACCATGTTGAGTTTTCAATGTATCATGAATTGTTATGCCATATTCATTCTACTATGAATACTGATGAAATGTTGCAGGAGTGTCATGCAGTGCAACTTCCCAAGTCATCCAGGGAGTTGTTAGATTCATTTTTATGCATTAGAGGTGATGGTTTATTATTTTATAAAAAATGATTGTTTAAATGAAACGTGTTTGTAATGTAGTGGTTTATCAAAGTTTGTAACATGCTTTCATGAGGGTAGTGATCATGATTTTGGTAACAAAATTGTTGAGGACAACAAATATGAGATAGTGAAATACACATTGAAGAGTGGAGGCGAGAGTTCTAGATGCGAGTTGGTTGCAAGAGAGGTAAGTATAGCTAATTTTATTTCAGATTTTAAGAAAAATATTTTCTATAAGTATGCAAGGCATAGCCATAGGTCGCAGTGGTTGGATTGACAATTCAGGATGTGTAAGGACTCTTTCCCCATTGGAAATATTATATCTGTAGTTGATTTTTCTAAAAATTACACATTGCAACCACAAAATGAAGTTCAATCACAATATTATAATTCTATTCAAATTGCTATTTTTGTCCACATAACATATAGGCATGCCCCTGATAGTATAGAAGAGGACAGGAAGATAATCAGGGAGTACCATTTTTACATGAGTGATGATAGATCTCATTCATCTGAGTTTGTACAACATTGTTTTGATTTTTTTTTTTGAGTTCTTGCAAGAAAAAAGGAATTGTAATGGGTCAACATTTGATTTGGTTAGATAACTGCATAGGGCAATTCAAGAATGCTCGCATGTTTTATTGGTTGAGCAGGATGCATATAGAGAGGGTGTACCACATATTTAGATTTTTTCGAAGCTAGGCATGGAAAAGGTGAGCATGATGGTGCAGGTGCATGTGTGAAGAGAGCATTGGTTAAGGAACAAATCAAGATTAGAGGTGGTGCAACATTCAATGATGCACGTTCTATTGTGGATTGGTGTACCTATCCACTATCATGAGGAGGGACACTTGATTCACAAGTCAGTAGGTTCTTTTGGTTGGTTGAGGAGGGCATAGTGGGAGACTGAATGAAATTTCAAACAATTAGAGATTCTTCAAAGATGCATTCAGGTCAAAGATCAGATGTGAGTGCATGGACCATATAGACACAAGAGATGGCTTGTTTTTGTTATAATTATATTCAGTGTGATTGGGATCAATGTAAGTCAAGTGAATGGGTAGATACATGGATTCCACAATACCTAACCCCTTAATCTGTAGCACAATCCTCATTACAAGATGTAATAGAAAGTTCACTTGACTACGATCATCTTTCAGATCTTGTACAACCAGGACATGTCTATGCAGCTGTAGCACCATAGGGGAATGAAGAGGGATCAAACTATTAGTTGGCACGATGTGTACAAGGAAAGAAAAAGCTAACACAACTGATGATAGATGATGATGGCTACATGTTTAGTTTTTGTTTCTCAAACTTGGTTGCATTACCATTTCACCACTGTTTAGGTTGTTTACAATAATATAGATTTGTTATTCTAAGTATATGTAGATGTTGATAAAAAAGTTATGATCACACAGGTTTAGTTGTTGTTTTCGAAACTTGGTTGCAAACATATATGATTAGAAAGAATGATGTACTTGCATTTAAAGACTATGAGAAACAAAAAGCTGTTCTGATGTATTCACACCTTGTTATAGTAACAAATTTTAAGTTATTGAGACATCATGCTAGACCAAAAACAAAAAAAAATATGGACAATTAGTAGTGCTGATCATGAAGCATTACTGGAAACTCTGAAGGTAAGAGATTACCTTGTGGGGACACTTGAGTAGTAGATCATTTGTTGTATGGGATAGGTATGATATTATTCATCACATTTTGATATTATTTATCTACTAAGGTTCATTATTTAGGTTGTTTAATATAATATAGATTGGTTATTCTAAGTATCTTTATAGTTTTCATTACCAATTCATCATCATTCAGGTTGTTTAGAATAACATATATTTGTTAGTCTAAGCATATTTTCTATTGTGACGATATATATATCTCATTTGAAGTATATTGAGATTTTCCTAACACAATAGATCATGGACCTGTTGCAACAATAGCCAACTCTGATTGTTTGGGAGAGGTATGCGACATATTAGAATAATATAGATTGGTTATTCTAAGCATGTTTTATAGTTTGCATTACCATTCCATCATCATTCAGGCTGTTTAGAATAATATAGATTTGTTAGTCTAAGCATCTTTTCTATTGTGACAATATATATTTCTCATTTGAAGTATATTGCGATGTTTCTAGCATGATAGATCATGGACTTGTTGCAACAATAGAAAACTTTGATCCTTTGGGAGAGGTATGTGAGAGATTAAAATAATATAGATTTTTTATTCTAAGCATATTTTCTATTGTACATAGTTTGACTGCTACCTTAATGGTTTGTATAGGTGGTTCACTCCAGAACATCAACATGCTACTCTTGTGGAAGAGTGTGCCGACCGCGAAGGCAATGCGAACTCTATTACCTTCCCCTACTGGGAAATGACTATGTATTAGGGTCGTTTGTTGTATGCCTACGTGGAATTTGTAAATCCTATATTTGATAACAATTATTGAATGATAGTATCATGCATATTGTGTACACTTTATGTGTATTCAAGTGTATACTTTACAACTTATGTGTATACTTTGTCACTTATGAGTATTGCAATGTATATTTTATGACTTAGATGTTTTAAAATGTATACTTTCTATTCATGTGTGTAGTTCATGAATTAAGTGTATTTGAGTAAATGAATCACTTTTTCACTTACTGAAAAGGAACAAAACAAACCCTAAACCCCTTTGCACCTATACATCACATCCATCTGACCCTTTTTCCATCAACTGAAAACTCATCACCACAGTAAAACACATCCAAGATAGAAAAAATTGAGAGAGGTTATTGTAGAGGGTTGCAACACAATCCCATAGCCTCAGATGGAGAGTCTATAGGCATCATGGTTTCCAAGAAATAGAGATTCAAAGATTACTGCCTTTTAGCACTTTGGACTCTTAAGGGAAGTCGCTGGTCCAATGTAGCTCAGAGTGATTCGGCGTATTTGGGGTCAAAATATGACCATCCCTAACATAAATGTACCCATCCAGATGTGTTGGAATAGTTCATTTGGTCTTACAAGTTGCAGAACAAAAGTTGCACCACTTTGCAACATTACACTGCTTGCATTTGACAACTTTTTCCTCAACTAAAAACTCATCACCGTGGGAAAATGCCTCTAAGATAGCAAAAACTGAGAGAGGTTATTATAGAGGTTCTCAACACAATTCCATAGCCTTAGAAGAAGAGTCTATAGGCATCATGGTTTATGAGAAATAGAGATTCAAAAATTATTACATTTTAGCACTTTAGACTCTCAAGGGAAATCGTCGGTCCAATGTAGCTTAGAGTGATTCAACATATTTGGGTGCAAAAGAGGACCATCCTTAGCGTAAACGTACCCATATGAATGTGTTGGAACAGTTTGTTTGGTCCTACAAGTTGTAGAATGAAAGTTGCACCAAATTGCAACTTTACACTACTTGCATTTGACAACTTTTTCCTCAACTAAAAACTAGTCACTGCCGGAAAATGCCTTCGAGATAGAAAAAACTGAGAGAGGTTATTGTAGAGGGTCTCAACAGAATTCCATAGCCTTAGATGGAGAATTTGTAGGCGTCATGATTTTTGAGAAATAGAGATTCAAATATTGCTTCCTTTTAGCACTTTGGACTCTTAAGGGAAATTGCCGGTCCAATGTAGCTCAGAGTGATTCAGAGTATTTGGGTGCAAAAGAGGACCATATTTAGTGTAAATGTACCCATTCAGATGTGTTGCAACAATCCATTTGGTCCTACGAGTTGCACCACTTTGCAACATTACACTGCTTGCATTTGACAACTTTTTTCCTCAACTAAAAACTCGTCACCACGAGAAAATGCCTCCGAGATAGAAAAAAATGAGAGAGGTTATTGTAGAGGGTATCAACACGATCCCATATCCTCAGACAGAGATTTTGTAGGCATCATAATTTTTGAGAAATAGAGATTCAAAGATTACTGCCTTTTAACACTTTGAACTCTTAAGGGAAATCGTTGGTCTAATGTAGTTCAGAGTGATTCAGCGTATTTGGGTGCAAAAGAGGACCATCCCTAGCATAAAATTACCCATCTAGACATGTTGGAATAGTCTATTTGGTCCTACGAGTTGCAGAATGAAAGTTGCACCACTTTGCAACTTTACATTGCTTGCATCTGAAAACTTTTTCAACTAAAAACTCGTCACCGCGGGAAAACGCCTCTGAGATAGAAAAAATTAAGAGATTTCATTGTAGAGGGTCTCAACATGATCCCATAGCCTCAGATAGAGAGTCTATAGGAATCACGGTTTCTAAGAAATAGCCCTTCAAAGATTGCTTCCTTTTAGCACTTTGGACTCTTAAGGGAAATCGCCAGTCCAATGTAGCTCATAGTGATTCGGCGTATTTGGGTGCAAAAGAGGACCATTCCTAGCATAAACGTACCCATCCAGATGTGTTGGAACAATTTTTTTGGTCCTACGAGTTGCATAATGAAAGTTGTACCACTTTGCAACTTTACACTATTTGCATCTGACGACTTTTTCCTCAACTGAAAACTCGTCACCGTGGGAAAACACCTTCGAGATAGGAAAATCTGAGAGAGGTTATTTTATAGGGTCCCAACACAATCCCATAGCCTCTAAAAGAAGGTTTGTAGGCATCACAGTTTCTGAGAAATATCCCTTTAAAGATTGCTGTCTTTTAGCACTTTAGACTCTTAAGGGAAATCACTGGTCCAATGTAGCTCAGAGTGATTTTGTGTATTTGGGTGCAAAAGAGGACCATCCCTATTGTAAATGTACTCATCTAAACATGTGGGAATAGTCCTTTTGGTCCTACAAGTTGTAGAGCGAAAGTTGCACTAGTTTGTAACTTTACACTGCTTGTCAAAATTGCAACTTATTGTGAAATGATGGAAGTTTAAGAGTCATCTTGTTGTAGTTCATTGGAAAATAGTTGGAAGTTGTTTGGTCATGGCCCAATTAGGTAGGAATTATATGTTAGAAAGTTTGGGAGAGCAGGGGAGGTCAATCGAGGTTTGGGTATGATGCCCTAGATGCAAAAAGTGTGGTTTTTGAGTTAAATTGGGAGGTTTAAGGGTGTTAGTGATTGAAATATGTTGGGGAAACAATTTCTAAAGGTGTATTAAGCATATGTAGACTTCTATAAATGTGTTTGAGGTGTTTTTTGAGTTTGATAAGTGTGGAAATGCATACTTTCAATTAACCCCCTTATAATCTAGGGAAAATAAACGTGTTTGAGGTGTTGTTTGAGTGAGATAAGTGTGGAAATGCTTCAATGAACATTAAGTGACATTGATTTTTATCTAGATGATTATATTACTTTTGAATGAACACTGTAACATGGAATGTATTTCATTAAGTTATATCCACTTTTCATTAATTTTAACTTCTTTTGAAGTAAAAATTAGCTGCACAGTTCATTACACGAGTTTAAAAAAAAATAATGTCAAATGTAAATTCATTCAACAGAGCTTGAAATCATGGGTATTCTCAAAATGAGTGTTTGATAAAAATGTATTGGTAGACATGTATGAAAAATGTGGTACAATAGAAAAGGAAATTCATTGTTTGAAAAGTCTCCTTAAAGAAATAGATGGATTACCAATTGTAATTCATAAGTTCTATTAAAATGTTATTTCGTTAATCTATAACATACATTATCAATCATAAATTTAAACAATTCTAAGATAATTATACTTTCCATTTTGAAAATTCAAAGTAGAAAGACATGCACACGAGGAACAAATTAGATCGAATATCAATTCTTATATATCAAACTATAGAATACTTATGTTTGTGCATATACAAATTTGGGATATGTCTACTCAGAACAAGTTTTACAAATTGTGGCATATATTCCATATCAAGATCTATCAAACCCTAAGTACATGTCAATCTATATCATATCATAATCCTGTGCTAGACCATCAAAATCAAGCCTCCTCGAAGAAGTTAGATTCTTTGTAGTTTTTTGCATAATAACATTTCAAACCACAAATTAGATTATGTGAATGGTTGACAAGATAGACTAGTAAATAGAAACTTATATACCATCATTTATAAATTAAAAATTTAACATCAAAACTAGTATACAACTATATTATATCAATAATGCAATTCTTGTTTACCTCAAATCTTGCTCTCTTTTCTACAAGACATTCTGCATATGATTGTCCCTTAGGACGATTAGGAATCCTCGTATAAAGTAATGGTCTCTCACTCGTCACAATGTTGAGTTGAACAGAGGACTATAGAAGATAAAATAAAAATGATACAAATTAAAATATAATTGTTGACAAATAATCATATCTACTAATCACATATCTACTCATATCTAAACGTAAATGATCTGCAATATAAAATAAACACATACCTACTGTGATGCTGACACTAGATGGGGTCATAGTGGATGGATAAGCTAAGGTGGTTTCCTGTATAAAAAATGACAAGAATGTAAATGCACATTCACATATAATTATAATGTCGACAATAAAAAACATATACCTATTGTGCAACTTCATCCAATGGGTCAGACTTGGTCAACAAGGTTGTAGAAGAACCAGGTTGTTGCATAAAAAGACAAGATTACATTAGACTATCAATATATGTAGTAAATGTATTTAAACATATTAGATTTCAAAGATTAACATCTAAAATAACAATTTAAATTATTTATTGTGTACTGATTGTTTAAGGAAAATGAAATGGCAATATGCGTAGCCTGCTGCACTTTTGACAACTGCTCCTCTGTCAACAACTATTAAAGATTCCAACACATAAACATATATTAGTACAAATATCCTTCATAAAATATGAAGAATTTACATAAAACACACTATGAAATTGCTTTAAGACTTATCGGTCCTCCCATATCATCCCTGGCAGTCGATGTCTCTCCTACAAATGCTCCACTCCATTGTCTATCAACTTATACATCTAACATATCATGAACCTCAAAGTTGGATGTGTCTATGGGAGCGTCAGTGGACCGTCAGAGAGGACCGAAACATAAATTGTTGCACGTCAAGCAATGATGAGGAACACAAATATGTCCCAAAGAGGATGATGTACTAGTGGGAGTTGATGGTTGTGTACCAGTGGGAGCTATTGCAGCAGGTGCACCACCATCATGCTGGGATGTATTAGGTGCATCACCACCGTGATGGGATGCAGTGTCAAATGGTTGCACAACATTATGGCTCTGCCTCACCAAATGATCACTCAACGAATGTAATGCATAAATGATCATAGTCCCCGCATCTACAACAATCTTAGGGTAAGGTAGTGGAGTTAGAGCAACAATAGGTGGAGGATGAATTGGGTGACTCGGCGTGCCCTAGGTCTATCCTGTGGCATCCCTCTACCAACACCCTGGAAATCTCGCATGTCAAAGTAATTGACATGTTTCCCTAGCACAAACTCAACATATAATTTTCAGAGAAAATACTGAGGGACATTAAGATTATATCATAAACCATCCACCAACGTCTCCAAAAATGATCTAATATTCCTTTATGGGTGCACCATTTAATTGAAAATTTTGGTTTTCGCACATTAACAAGTTGTCCAATTCTTTGATCTATAAATAACTGGGCTAATTGGGCTTTTTAAATATCAAGAGCCTTCACCTCATCATACAATAACCCATTAGCATAAAATTGTCTTTGTTGCTCTCGCCATTGTGCAAATCTATTATGCTGAGTTGCCAAAGTTTGAACATTTACAATGATTGTTTCCAAAGAGTTTTTCATATCTGATAGTTCATCGAGTGTCTCATAGATTTGACATACTTTTCTTAATTGATCTAAATTTCTATGAATAAACTCGTGTATTGTTGGCACATTTTCATTCAGAAACAATGGTTGTGGTGGAGGCTTTGGAGGGTATTCATTTTCTACAGGATTAGGGTTTTCATTTTTTGCAGGAGGGTTTTCATTTTGTGCAGGGTTAGGATTTTCATTTTCATCCATTTTAAACTTTTTAATTGATAATTTTTTAAAAAAAATTAACAATGGTTTTAATCTAATAAAAAATCTATCAAATATACCTTATTTTTGACTAAAATTCAAAAAAAAAAAGTAAAATGAATATAAATTGAATAAAAATTGAAAAAATCAAACATACCTTACCAATTTGGTGATTTTTTTGGTAATTTGACCTCACCCAAATAGATATCTGAGTCACTCTTTAAAACCCCATGCGCATGCACTATAGAAATATAGCTCTCAGGTTTTATTTTGGTTTGTTTATAACGCAAGAAACGATATTTGTTTCTTGATTTACAATGTTTTTAAATAAATGGTCAGGTCCGGGACCCGACCATGGTAGTTTTTTTGAAATATCTATTATTTAATATAATATATATTATATATAATATAATATGTATTATATTATAATATAATATAATATATTATAATATCAATATAATATATTATAATACATATATTATATAATATATATTATAATATAATATATAATATATTAATTTTAATATAATAAATATTATTATATATAATATAATATATATTATATAATAGAATAATATCAACATAATATAACATAGTATTATATATGTTATAATATATACATATTAGAATAATATCAATATAATATAATATATATTTATATGTTTTATATTATAATATATAATAACACATATAATATATTATAATATAATATAATATTATAATATAATAAAATATAATATTATAATATAATATAATATAATATTATAATATAATATAATATATTATAATATAATATAATATAATATTATAATATAATATAATATCATATATCATATTGATATTATATTATATTATATGACCTCGGCTTTTTTTTTTAATGAGAACATAAAGAACGGGACATCCGCTTAATAACAAATATCCGCTCATCATGGCTATCCGCTCTACCATTTACACACAACCAACCATATTAATCGAAAGGGCTTTTGAAATATTTCATATTTACTATAATATAATATATATTATAGTATAACATATATTACATTATTATATTATAATATAATATATATTACATTATTATATTATAATATAATATATATTACATATTATATTATAATATAATATATATTACATTAATATAATATAATATTGCAATGTAATATAATATAATATTATAATGCATTATAATATAATATTATAATGTAATATAATATAATATTATATAATGTAATAAAATAAAACATAATATAATAATACATATATTAATTATTATAATATAATATAATATTATATTATATTATATTATATAATATGACCTCTTGATTTTTTTTTCAATTATAACACAAACAAAAAAAATCTATTTATAACGGATATCTATTTTTTATTTACAAACTTTTTAATAAAATGGTCGGGTCTGGGACCCGACCATATTTAACTGTCTATTTTTTAAAAATATTTAATATTTAATATAATATAATATATATTAATTTTAATATATATTATAATAATACAATACATATTATAATATATAATATATATAATATAATATAATATTGATATTATATAATATAATATAATATTGATATTATATAATATAATATAATATTATATTATATAATATAATATAATATAATTTTTTTGATTAATAAAACCTGGTTTAGGTCTAGGAACCATATACAAAGTATTATACAAGGATCAATCAAAGCCATCACCAGCCATCACAATCTCCACACCAAGACAGAACAAAATACAAAGCCAAAAACACCTACCACATCATTTCCCAATATCACATTGGAGCAACCTAATTAAGGGGAAAGGAAAGTCATTCCACCACTGCATAACTCTCAAACCCTTTTCTTTCTCCATCAGGACCCCATAGTTAGCAAGCCAATCTGCAGCCCTATTCCTTGTTCTTTTAATATGAGAGATTTTCATTTGTTCCAAACCTGTAATCGCCCACCTCGAGCTCCGCATAATGGAATCCAATCTCCAATTCTTTATCCCGAAACCCCCAAGAGCATTAATAATCAATTTTGAATCCCCTTCAATCCATAGCTTCTTCCACCCTTTTTCCCTGGCAAGCATTAAACCCCACATCAAAGCATGAGCCTCAGCTCTATTGTTAGAATCTACCCCAAAATCTAAGGCAAAAGCTCCAACACGCTGATCATAATGGTCCCAAAAAATTCTGCCTCCCCTAGCCACACCAGGATTGGACTTGGCTGCACCATCAAAATTGAACTTGAGCCACCCAGGATCAGGGGGTATCCAGATCTCAGGAGCCAAACAAACATTGGGGACCTGCAAAGAAGAAAGGAGCCAACGAAAACGTGGCCACGCATCCCCCAACTCCTTCTCCCTAGCATCCAAAACCTTGTATTTAAGCTTCTGAACCTCCCCCACCTCTGAGAGAGAGCTTTCCACCTTGTCCCATATACTTTCCATCGATCTAAATTTACTTTGGAATAGCCTTCTATTTCGTTCCAGCCATACATTCCAAATGATAATGGCAGGAGTAGCCTCCCATATCATTTTGAGCCCCTGACTCTTGATCTTTGTCCACCAACATTCCAGAAGCCGCGAGATACTCCTGGGCGTAACCTAGACCAACTTCCATCTGCCTAGAAAAATAGACCAAAGCTTACTGGAAAAATCGCAATGGATGAATAGATGGTCATTGTCCTCCTCATCCTCTTCACATAAAACGCATCTGGAGGGACCGTCCCACCCACATCGACGAAGTCTGTCCCAGGTAAGAGCACGCTGTCTTCCGGCAATCCACAGAAAGGAATTTACCTTGGGCATATTACATCTGCTCCGGCCATGCTTGTAGGACCACTCAGCATGAGGAAAATTACAGAAAACATTCTTGAAGATCACCTTAGTCGTGGCATTCCCATCACCACCATTGCCCCACACCATTACGTCTTCGCATCTTGGACCAAACAGATGCCAACTCTCCAAACGCTCCTGAATCTCTGAGCAAACTTGTAGCAACTCCGGGACAGGAGCAATGAGAGAACTCCAAGATCGCATGAGAGAAATTCCCTCAATGTAGTCGTGTGCCATCAAACCAACAGAGTCAGCGAAATGGAAAGAAATTGGCCTGTATCTGGGGAGCTTGTCCATCGGCTTATCCATGAGCCACTTGTCAGACCAAAAATGGATCTTATTGCCATCACCAATCCGCCACCCGATGTTGGGCATGAGAAGTTTCCTACAATGGCAAAGGAACCGCCAAATGCTTGAGCCAGAAGGGAGGTCCAACTCCTCAGCGAAAAGAAGCTCCACATTATTCTGTAAATACTTAGCTTGTAACACTTTGCTCCACATTCTCCCTTTCTCCGTGTAGATCCTCCACGCCATTCTAGCCCCCAAAGCAGAGTTCATTTCTTTGCACTTTCTTATACCCAGGCCGCCACACTTGACAGGCTTGCAAACATCGTCCCATTTAACCAAATTGAACTTGAAGGTATCGGCGCACCCTTTCCATAGAAAGCTTCGCTTAGTGTTGTCTATAATCCTAGCAACCTTGCTTGGGATTTGAAAGGCCGATAGATAGTAGATGGGGATGGCGGACATAACAACTTTTATGAGAGTGATTCTACCAGCCAGAGACAGCCAATGGCTTTTCCATGAATCCAATAAACCATTAATTCTATTGATGACCTCGTCCCATTCCTTGACAAAAGACCACCCAGACACAAGGGGGAGACCAAGGTACTTGCATGGCATCATCCCAACATCATACCCCAAAATTCTTTGAACCTCTAAGCTTTCTAGACAGTGAGCTTTCAAGAAATAAATCTTAGACTTGGACACATTCACCTTTTGTCCTATTGCACTTTCGTACTGCACAATGACCTTTTTGAGGGCACGGGCTTCTCTTCCCGAGGATTCACCAAACAACAGGGTATCGTCCACAAATTGCAAATGAGTGATGTTGCTCAATCCCCCAGACACTTGCAGACCTTTAATTTCGCCTCTTCTGACCTTGTTATGTATGCTTTTACTAAGGCCTCAGCCATGATGAGGAATAAAAAAGGTGACAGAGGATCCCCCTGACGGAGACCACGACCAACATTGAAGAATTCTATAGGGGATCCGTTAATAAGAATAGAAAAAGAGGAAGTGGATATGCAGCTGCTTACCCAATTACACCACGCATAAGAAAAACCCATCTTTCTCATAATCCTGTCAAGAAATTCCCAACTCACTCTATCATAGGCCTTGTTCAGGTCCAATTTGATGATCATCCCCTCTTTATTCTTTTGTTGAATTGAATGAATGACCTCGTGTGCTGTCACAGCTCCATCCAAAATTTGTCTATTCTTCAGGAAACCACTCTGTTCATCTGATATACACTGCTCCAAACAGACTTTAACCTCTAAGCCATGGCCTTAGCCACCACCTTATAAATTGCATTGCACAGAGCAATTGGGTGGAATTGGTCAAAAGAGTCTGGGGACTAGACCTTGGGGATGAGGGAAATGTAGGTGGCATTCCATTGTTTGGACATTGATCTCTGAGTTCTGCATTCCTCCACAGCCTCAAACACGTCATCACCAAAAATATGCCAAAATTTCTAAAAAAACTCAATTTGAAAGCCGTCTGGGCCCGATGCTTTCCTAGCCCCCATAGAGAAAACAACATTCCTGATCTCCTCCTTGGAGAAAGGAGCCATGAGAGCAGCGTTCTGATCACCAGAAATGCATTTGTCCAAGTTGTGCAAAAGTTCCTCCTACGCCACAACATCAGCGTTATCTTGGGCTCTGAGCAAATCTTGGAAGAAAGATTTACTAGCCAAACCAATAGCTTCAATATCCTCCAAAAAGTAGCCAACAGGAGTCGTGATCTTGGAACTACGGTTGTTTTTCCTTCTAACCTTTGTAGAGAGGTGAAAGAACTTGGTATTCTTGTCGCCATCTTTCAGCCATTTGACCTTGGATTTCTGATGCCAATGTATTTCCTCCATGCATAGAATCTTGTTTAGGTCATCTAGAAGCTTCGCTTCCTTCATACGAATCTTAGCAGAGAGACCAGCCTCCGCAATCTTAGCTTCCACCAATTGCAATTCTCCCTCAATTTTGGCTTTATTCTGAAAGAGATCTCCAAAAAAATTCCTATTCCATGCCCTAACTTGAATCTTGACTTCCTATAATTTACTCAATAATATGTATCTTCTGCATCCCCTGACATCTACCTTCCACCAGTCAGCCAGCCTTTTCTCAAACTCGGGGTCCTCATACCACATAGCCTCCATTTTGAAAGGGCATCTCCTAGGCTTAACAGCCTTGTCCACCAACAAGCATAAAGGCCAATGATTCGAGCCACCAAAAGGGATAACCACAGAAGAGAAGTTGTCCGAACTCAGGAGCCAATCAGAACCTATTAAGAATCTATCTAGTCTAACAGCAATATTGTCTTTTCCCTCCCTCCAGCTTGACCAAGTATACCAGCCTTTCTTGGGTTTGATGTCAGTAAGAGAAAGAGCATCACAACCACTCCTAAAGTCTAAAGATCCAAGAGAACCAAAAGCACTCCCCCCACGTTTGTCCTCTGGGGACAAGATGACATTAAAATCACCACCGACTAGCCAATGAGGAGAATTGTGCATAGTTCTGAAACTCTTGAGATCATTCCACACTTCAAGTCTGCCCCCAACTGTGTTTGGCCCGTAAACATTCGTGATCAGGAAACTCTCACAATATCTGTACAAATTACATTTGATGCTGAGGCTATGAAGCTTAGCTTCCACCTCCACACCTTCCATAGAAGCCTTGTTCCATATAATAGCCAACCCACCAGTCAAACCAGACGCACTGACAGCCACACCATCCCCATTTTTCCAAATTCTAGGCAAAAAAGCAAGAAAGGAATTTTTGTCCACCTTGGTTTCTTGCAACAAAACACAATCTGGAGTTTTCATTTCAATCAATCTTCTGAGAAGGTGACACTTCTCAAGGCCATTGAGGCCACAAATGTTCCAGCTTAAAACCTTCATGAACGCTTGGGCCCAGGGAGGTGCCCGCCTCCATTAGACACAAATTGTCTCATTATGGCCTGAGTGCATTTTCAATGTCTTCAAGAGCCTTCGCCTTGGCCTTACACGCATCCCCTTTCCTTCCCCTTGGATTATTTGTCCTGCAATCTGCTTGAATACTGCCTTTCCCCCCCTCTTTTGGACCTTCTGGTTGATATGGTCCAATCATTTTCTTTGTCTGAGCCAAAGCCACCTACAACATCAAAATTTTCTACAGAGGAAGCCAACAGAGGCTCACTTTGAACCAGCAAAGGAACACTATGGCCGCTGAGGGTACCATCCAGAATCTTTGGATCACTAACCTTTGTTTGGTTGTGTATGTCCTTGAGTGGAGAAGCCTCCAAAACTGACAGAATGGGAGGACCAACCTCCACGGACCCCACCAAAACAGGGGAGGAAGAACCGTCCGACACCTGCATGTCAAGCGACTCCCCCAAAACCAGAGTAGCCGAGGCATCATTTTTGGACGGAGCCTCCGCATTAGCCAAGCTCTCGGCCTTCCTCCTATCACAAAATTTAGCTACATGACCAATCTGACCGTAGCCAAAGCACCTAAGAGGAATACATTCATAATCCACCTATTGAATTCTTTCCTCCAGGATCGAGTTTAGAGGGATGGTGTGTTTCAACGGTTTACTTAAATCCAAACTGATGCATATGCGTGTGTAGGGAGTTGGGATACCACTTCCTTGAGGATCAGAGGATTGCAAAAAGGAGCCTAAAGAATTGTCGATTAATTCAAACACCTCCTCTGTTTTGAGTTCCATGGGGATTTTATGCAAACGAATCCACACCGAGGCATTCGAGACCTTCTCTGTGTAGGCGTCAAAATTGGGAGACCAAGCCCTAGCAAACAAGCCAGCATTCCCCAAGAACCAAGGGCCTCCCTTAAGAACCTTTTCCTTGTCCAATTCAGTCTGAAAAACAAATTGAACAAACCCTAGAGCCAGGAAAGAAACATCCGGCACCATACCAGGCCAAGTATGGGATGCCCACCTTTTGATGCGCTCTAAAGAAGGCCAGATGCCAATGAATTTGGCAATAATAGCCCTTTGCCTCAGTTTCTCGATTCTGGAGTGCAGAAAATGGTCTAGGATTGAGATGTCAACAATATCTTCTGAAACTGCGATGTTTAAATTGCCCACCGCCATCCTGGCCACCTTCTCCAGAGCCGGCTTCTCATCATCCATTGCCCCACATTCAAATAGCACTCTCCCCATTTCCTTTGATTCATCTGATTCACTGAGACTCGTGGTTCCCCTCGCTCCCTCAGACATCTGTTTTCAAGCAGATTGTCACCCTTTGTTTACGCCATTTAATATAATATTATATTGATATAATATAATATAATATAATATGACCCTCTGGGTTTTTAAATTATAACAATAAAGAACAATTTCCGCTTATAACGATACATCCATTTTTGATTTACAAAATTTTTGATAAAAATGGTCGTGTCCGACCCCGACCATATTTAATCTATTTCATTTTTAAAAATATTTAATATGTAATATAACATAATATATATTAAATTTTAATATAATAAATATATTATAAATAATATAATATATATTATATGGCACATAATATCAACATAATATAATATAATATAATATCAATATAATATAATATAATATTTATAATATAAATAATAGGTAACATATAATATAAATATAATATTATAATATATTATAATATTATAATATAATATAATATATGTATTATATTATAATATATAATAATACATATATATAATATTATAATATAATATAATATTATATAATATGACCTCTCGGGTTTTTTTTTTAAATTATAATGCAAAGAATGGATATTTGTTATATATAATATAATAATTGGTCACACCGGACCCAACACAATTATAAACACTGCTTTAAACAAAATGAATATCCATTTTATATTGGATATCCATTTTGTAACAGATATCCATTCGTAATGGATATCCATTTTGGTTTGGTATTAGCAAACCAAAACAAACATTGTACTTAGACCTGCAAAAAGTCAAAGGCGTGAATTTCACATTTTTGGACGTTTTAAAAATGCCTTTTTTTCACATCGCCACTTTTTGGACCCCCATGATCTTGCACAAACTCGTCTGTTATCTTCATTTTTGGTAGTATTTTTAATCTTCTTATTTATAATAGATGTCTTTGTAGTATCTTCCTATAGTGTATAAAAATGTACTCTACATTTCCACACTATGTTTGGTTCCCTTAATTAAATTGGACTTAATTAAGCTTCTAATTACCTAAACCATGCATTTCTAAGCCTTATTATTCTCATTTTCCAAAAGGGAAACTGATAATAAACAAATGCTAACATATTTTAGACACCTTGGAAATCGCGTGTCCTAGATTTAGGTCCTAGGACCCATTCTCCCAAAAGAAAATGAGTCCTCCTTAAGTCCCAACTCCCAATTTTAATATGTTTTGGTAGAATTTTAGTGATTCAAATTTAGGTTTCAAATGTCGGCTTATGGAATCTAATTTTTTTGAAGTTAGATAAATGCCTTTAAATACAAGGTTATTTTATCAACTCAAATCCTAAGACTTCAAGAGATCAATCACAAGAGAAAATATTATTGTCAAGAGCATTGAAGAGAAGATTTATCAAGCATCTATAACAACAATCAAGATCATATCATCATGTCAATGTTATGTGTTTTCATGTTATGTTTTGGAGCTAACATTGTCATGTAGGTTTCAAGCATTCAAGTGTCAAATCAAGGTATCATTCAATCCAATTCAAGAAAGATCTAATCCTTAGAGAGATGTGTTAGACTTCAACCCTCTAAGGGTAGCCATTGAAGGTTTGGTGAGTTGTGACATAGATTTGTTCATTCATCAATTCTTTTCATTTGTCATTGTAGATTGGGGTTGGATTTGGGGAATGAGCATGAACCAATAATAGCAACCACAAAACCATCTAATTCAAGCTTTAATAAAGACCCTAATCCAACAATGAAGCACAAATGACAATAGAAATTCAAATAATAAATCAATAATACTCAATCTCTATGCCATAGTTGATTCATCTCCATTTCTCTTCTCCATTTTTCTTTGTTTGTTCTCAAATTTGTAGTATGTAAGATATTTGATGAGCTTGATGTTGATGCAAGGTGGCTAGATCTCAAGATAACGAAAATTCAAAGACCATGGTTCCTCCAGATGAATGATATGAGAAGCAAAATATTGAAGATTGTGGTTCTTCAAGATGAATGATGAAAAGAAAAATGTTGAAGATTGTGGTTAACCTTGAAATGAGAATAATAGGTTGCTTTTATAGAAATCCCAATTCAAATGAAGGGTGAGGATTGAGTGATGATATATGATGATTAATGGATGAGATTAATTAAAAGGAAAAGAGATAAGGATGGGGAGGATGGACCAAAACTCAATAAATTAGTTGAGATTTAGGGCTTAGCTAGGAAAAGGTAAACTCAATAATTGAAACAATTATTTAATTTAGGGAATGGTGAGTGAATAATTAAAAATAAAAAATATTATTTAATTATAGAAGAAGAGGTGGGATACTAAATATTAAATAATTAAAAATAATTATTTAATGGAGGATGGAAGAAAATGATAAATAATTAAATAATAATAAAATTATTTAATTATAAGGGAGAAGGAAATGATAAAATAATTAAATAAATAGGATTTATTTGATTATGGAGGGAAAAGCTAATGAATAATTGAATAATTAAAATAATTCTTTAATTATAGAAGAACGAGAGGGAAAATGAATATGAATAATTAAATAAATAACAATTTATTTAATTATAGAAGAAAGGAGGGAAATTAGTGACGTAATTAAATAAATAAAATTTATTTAAATTAATCAAAAGAAGAATAAAGATAAAGTGAATTAATTAAATAATTAAAAATTACTTAATTAATAGAAGAATACGACATTAGGAAATAATTAAATAATTAAAATTATTGAATTTTGTAAGAAAGAAAGTGAATTAGTGATAAAATATTTTTTTAAGGGTAAAAGGCCTAAGCCTATGTTGTATTAATATATTAATAAAGAGAGTTACAATGGAGTTGTCAGGGATTTCTCAACGTGAATGATGATATACTAGGTTATATTTCAAAATCCTAGTTTGTATGAGACAAATATCATAAGCCTGACTGGCATGTTTATAGTTCCCATAGTTTGTTGCTCATAGTCAGATGTCATAAGCCAAAATTTAAGGTTGACATGTTTATAAATGCCCAAAGTTGAGGCTTAAACATCAATGTATATCAAAAACAAAATTTGCAGGTTAGGATTGGGGAAAGTCATTCCTCCATCCTGCAAATCCCTACAGAGTTTTCATCTTGGTGTTCTTCAGTCTGTTGCCGCTACCCTAGAGGGTTGAGGGTCTTCACCAGCTGCAATGATGGGGTCACATTCGTGTGTGGGGAGATATGAGATAGCATGCTATTTTCACTTGAAACTTCCCACCATGTTGCTACCCAATTCAATGTCGTTCCTCTATAGAGAGCTGTAAATGAACCTATTTGAGCCCATTTCTAGTGACATCTTTATCACATCATATGCCAAAACATATGCCCACTTGTGGAGAAGATAGTGACGTAGGAAGAGACCCTCAATATGTGCCTCCCCGCTCCCAAAGTCATACTTTTGTAAGCTAGTTAGTAATGCATTGTCCTTCGAGAAAGCATCCTGCACAATCGAGCCAACAATGCTTGCACAGAGGAATAACATTGCAGAAGATCAACAAGATTTGACACAAATATAGAAAAAATTTGGGATGGGAAGATTAACCTTTTTGCTTGAGGGTTGAGGATTTATTCCCCAATGATGCACTTAATGCATTTCATCATGCACAAACAGTTGGTCTTGAAAATATGGTTCAGGTCTACCTTACCAATACTACCACAAAAAGGAATCTCCCAGTCTCAAACTATTAATGGGGCCCTAAAATTCCTTGGAAGGTATTCCATCTGAGAAGGTGATGTGAATACTTCAATGAATGAGATTCCTTGGATGAAATTTCAACTAGCACCCACAATGCAACTTAGATAATATTGAAGCCCTTTGCAATTTGAAGAAGCCACCAATCCTACTTAAAGAAGAGATTGTAGGTCCGTATCAATGGTGAGGTATGAGCCATCCTAGTTATGATTTATTTTCCACACTTAGAAACAAATGTGTGAATAGAAAACTGTCATTGCCTTATGTGCATGTCATGTCATATTACATATGAAGTGTTGTGAGGGAGGATTCAGAGATGATAGATTTTAATGATATTATTTAATGATTATTGCAAAAGAAATATTTATCCTTGATGCCTTTGGGGAGCAAGCCTTGGTGAGGTGGCCACTACTTTTGCTTTGTGTGAAGCCCTGCAAAAAATCAAAACATGTGAGCAGACTTAATGTTAGCTACAAATCATAGTGTACCTTTTAGTCCTTTAAGAAACTTTCACTGGCCAAGATTTTTGCAGGTTTTGAATGGGAGATGATGTCATTTTTTATGAATGTTATTTCTTTTGGCTCCTAGACACACCCTATATTTTCTAGGAAATTCACCAATTGATTGCCTTCTTTGTAGGTATGCGTGATGCTAACTTCTAGCTTGTCTAATAGTCTCCAAGAGTGTTAAATGAGTAATGACATAGTATAATATCCAATTCTATATATATATGTCTATGTTTGCATGCATTTATAATTAGCAATGAGTCTCCTTCAATTTGTAACTTAGGAATCTTGAGTTCAATAGTAGTTATCAAACCATTCAAGAGGCCATGGGATTTTGTTGTGTTGTTAGTTCTATTAGGGAGGTGGATTGATTTTGCATAAAATATGGGTCCATGCTATCTCTTATGACTACCCTTGCACTTGATCTTCCTGGGTTGCCCTTTGAGGCCCCATCAAAGTTTAACTTAAGGACCCCCTTAGGAGGAGGTATCCATGAGATCTTGGATCAATAAATTTTGTGTTTTTGTTGGTGGAGACTTCCCTTGAATGGAAAGACCAATTGACTCTAGAGCTCCATTATTTGAGAATCCCAATCTATAAAGATCGAGCCAACATATTTTGATTTTTGAACATAGGTGTTTGTAACTTTTGAGATTGATTTCTCTATACTTATTAGAACTTGCTAAACACTTGATTATTCTTTCCTAATACTCTCTTGTTCCTATCTAACCATATTCTCCATATGACCATTATAGGCACAACCCTCCAAATACATGAAAAAAAAGATATCTTGTACATGATTGGCCAACTGGTAAATGATCCCATAAAGTGTTTTGTAGTGGGTAATGCCAATTCAATATTTTTTGAATATATGACTAGAAAGATTGGGCAAATGGACATTGAACCAAAAGATGATTTGTATCTTCAAGGGATGTATTACACATGACACACTTAAATTGGTTTGCAATATGTAGTTTTGCAAGCCTTTCATAGGTTAATATTCTCTTCTTCAAAGCTAGCTAAGAAAACAACCTACTTTTCGAAGTGTTATTGCATTCCAACAAAAGGATAGATCCCTTTGAGTTTCTCTTTGACTTACACTATTGTTTATTGATCTATATCCCTGACTTATTGTGTAGTTTCCTAATTTTGAAGGTGCCTAGATTAGCCTATCAAGAATGCCTAATTTGTAGACTAACCTTTCCCTTAGTATCTCATTCATTTTGTTTTTTGATCATTTGGAATTGGAATATCTAAAAGATCTTTCCATATTAATTTTCCAGTAGACTCCTTGAACCTATGAAAGTAATCCTTAACTCTTGTGCCCCACGCGGTCAATAAGAGATCTCTTGTAATTTGTATCACATGGATTAAACTTAATGGGGGGTGGCCATTCCAAGAGTCTAACAAAAAAAGTGAGTCTTGTCCATTATGAACTTCCTAGGTGATAAAAGGGGTAATTACATCTCTACAAGCAACAAGAAAATCCCACATGGCTAACCCTTCTGGTGGATTTGAGATCTGGGTAAGATCCTTATTGGAGATGGAGTGTCTAAGTATTTCCCTTGCATTATTTGGCACCACTTTAATTGGGGTTTGGAGTATATATTCCAAACTAATTTAGCTCCTAGGGACATGTTTCTAGTATCTAAATTATGGATTTCTACTCTTGTAAGTTTTTCTATGTGAATATTCTCAAAAGAAATAAGAGGGATTTTCTTTTTGTTGTCTAGATTTCCTTTCCATAGGAAATTTTTGATCAACTTTTCTAATTTTGAGATAATGGAATTAGGGGCCTTTAGAACTGCCATGTAGTAGTTTGGTATGGTTGATAGGATAGACTTTATCATCTAGATTATCCTTGATAAGGATAACCATCTTCCTTTCCATGTTGATATTTTGGATTGAATGCTATCAATGACTTTCAACCAATATGTTGGCTTATTTGAGCCTATGAAGAGTAGAATTCCTAAGTGCATGGAAGTTCTTCTAGATGAAATCCTAACTATTTGATTATCTTTCTTTTGATGGTTTCCTTTGTATTGAAGACAAATGTATTTGAATTTTATGCATTTATTTTCTGTCCTGATGTAGCCATGTACTTATCTAGAACTTCTTTTATTTGTTTGGCTTTAGAAAGGGATGCCTTACCAAATAGCAATGTATCATCAACAAAAAGTGCATGAGTAACTTTTATGTTTATGGGGGGATTTGGATCCTATGCCATAGGCCTTGTGACTAATTTTTGTGTATACATCTGCTGAGCGCTTCTACTAGGATTATAAATATGAAAGGTGATAATGGATCCCCTTGGAACATACCTTGAGATGAAGCAAAAAATCCCATCGGTGAGCCATTGATTATTACCAAGAACTTTTTTGATGACAACAAAGAAATGATCCATTTACACCATTTCAGTCGAAACCCAAAATTTTTTAGAACTTGGATTAGAAAGTCCCAATTCACCCTATCATATGCCTTGATCATATCTAGTTTAATAATTAGTGAGGGTATTTTATTTATATTTATGGAGTGCAAAACCTCATGAGCAACTAAAGCATCCTCCATTGTTTCTCTTCTTCAGACGAACCCTCCTTGTTCTATTGATATGATTTTTGGATGATAGGATGGAGTATCAAGTAGATAGCTTTAGTAAATATCTTGTACATTATATTACATATAGAAATTGGCCCGAAGTCAACAAAAGTTTTAGGCTCTTTGATTTTTGGAATTATAGCCAAGTGTGTTAAGTTGAACTGTTTTGAAACTATTCCAAAATTTCTTGTTTCCTCCATGGCTCTGAGGTCCATACCAATGGGACTTTTGATAGAATAAGGTTGTGAATCCATTTGGGCCTAGGGCTTTGTCCGCTATCATGGAGAAGACTACTTCTTTGATTTCTTGTATTTAGTAAATGGCCTCATTAGTTGTTCATTAACCTCATGGTATATTAATTGTGGGATAGCTTCCAACATGTCTCCCCTTTCCTTTGTAGATTTATTTGGTTGGTGGGGTGGATTTGAAAGGTGGTTTGAAAAAATTTAATGCCTTCATTATGTAAATCAACTTCTTTACACAAGATATTTCTAGATGCACTATCTTGTATAGAGGATATTGTGTTTTTTTATTTTCTAACTTGTGTTGAGATGTGAAAGTATTTGGTGTTTCAATCTCCCTCTTGTAAGAGAGGGGGACCACCATGTGCAAGACCCTAGGTCACAAAGGGTCAAGATGCGAGAGGTTTCCCTAACTTACCACAGCTAAATGTAGTGTTTAGGGTATGTAAGGCGGGGGTAACGAGGACTGTACGACCTCTCAACTACTCAATAGGTCTGAAGTGCAAAAAGAGGCTAGCCAAGCTAGTTTCTAGGTTTAACACTTTGTCTTAGAAAGTTCTTTGTTTAAGGATAGAAGCATGGACTTCAGATAATAGTGCAGGGCGCGTTGGCGTCTCAAAAGTGTGCTATCATCTGTATGACTAGACAACAATAAAAATGAGGTTAAGTCACTAAAAACTAGCTAACAACCCAACAAGTTAACTAAATGGCCAAAATGATAGAACAAAGTAAATTATATAATCTCTAATATGATAAAGTAAATAATAAAAAGTGATGAAGATGAGGAGAATCTCACCAATGAACTCGTTCACTAGTTGATTCTCCGAGAGCTCGCACACCTACACACAACAAGAAGGGAAAATGTTGGGGGGCTATATAGGGGCCTGCCTTAGTCAAACCCCTGTGTAGGTGTTTCCACTGCTATAGACAGCCAAAAGAAAGAGATAAAGAAGCAATGTAATGAAAATGCAAACACTTCAATGCAGTACCATGCTACTCACAAAATGATAGAGGAGAGGAGAAGGAAGCTTTCCACCTCCACCAAGAGCACTCAAGACTGCTTGGGGGAGAAAATGAGAGGAACTCAATCCTTTGCTGCATATGAGGTGGTTCCAAACACGCTCTACCGAGTTGATGGAGTGTGATGTTACTACAATGGAATGCTTGGGATGCTTGGAAGTGAGTGAAAGTGAGCTTGTGAGAGTGAGAGTATGGAAGCTTGATGTGATGAAGAGTTCTGAAGAGCTCAAGTGAAGTCGTGAAGAGTTGGAATGCAAGTTCAAGGAGTGAATATGAAGGAATGAGGGAGAAAACAACCATATTCGGGTCTGTTGGTTGAAGGAGGTGTTACAACTTCATTTCCAATGGGAAGAGTAACGCCTCTACTGGCTCAGCCGCAGGAATCTACCAGGGACATAAGCGCACTGCATGGATGTCTGCGCGCCGTGTAGGCATCCTCAATAGAAATGCCTCCACTGACACACAAAATAGGCTCCACGTGGATCATCAACAGTGAGCTTAAGTGAATTTAAGCCTCCAACTTTGATTTTCTAAAGTGTATAAAGGCAAAAGGGGGAATTGCGCCTAGGGTGCAAATTCACTCTTATACATTTTTCCCCCACTTTAGCAAACACGAGTATTGATGAGTGCTTGGTAAAGTAGATCAAGAAGAGAGTAGAGTTAGAAAAGTATACCTGAACCTTCGAGGAAGTAGTACTCGGTCTGATGTACCCGAGGGTTCAGGAGATGTGAAGGACTCCATAACTACTCAAAACTATGGATTTAGAACAAAGTGCCTTACAGGCTCACAAACTTGCAAGGAGGAAACCCCCAATATCTCTCGCATGGAGGAAGCCCCAAGGAAATGGACTTTGTAGAGTCAGGAAGCAGTGACACATCTACCCACAAATAGAGCATGTCTAAAGCGGCAACATGTCTACCTGCAGATAGAACGTGTCTAAAGCAGTGACACATCTACCTGCAAATAGAGCATGTCTAAAGTGGTGACATGTATACCCGCAAATAGAGCATGTATAAAGCAGAAACATGTCTATCTGCAGATAGAGCATGTCTAAAGTGGTGACATGTCTATCTATAGATAGAGCATGTCTAAAAGCAACCAGTCATGCAAACTGAAAGACTTTCAAAGGGGTCCCTCAGGAACCCTTCAAAAGGAGAGGGGTCCACTCAAGGGACACACTATTTGAAAAGTAAGGTCTAGTCAGGATGCCCCCAAGCTAGATGCAAAGAAGCAAATAGAATGAGTCTAGTCGGGCTGCCCCTAGGCTAGATGTGAAAGAGTCCATTCATTACAAAAGATTTTGAAGAAAGGGTCCCTAGGGAACCTGCTGTGAAGAAGAAAGGGGGTCCGCTCAAGGGACACACAATCCAAAAGCAACTGTTCACCTTAGAGTGATTCACCATCAAGGGATCCTTTCGAAAGGTGTTCACTTCATCAAGGAATTTGAAAGGAAGGTCATGCCCCCAAACGAGGGGAGGTCAAAGAAATTCCCACTTCAGAGGAAGGTCTTCAAGTCCTTTCTTTACAAACTCATGATGAAGGAAACATGATCCGTTAGGGTTCCAAGTTGGGAATGCAATTCTAAGGAAAATGATTATTGTGAATACTTTTAAGAAAAGACTCATTGACAACAAATTCATTTTCTAAAAATCAAAGTGCTAAAGAGAAGAACGTTGTCACACATAGGAGGGACAACTCAAACAAAGAAGAGAGAAAGACAAAGGGAAAGCGGAAGAGAAAACAAAAATACAAATAAAGGACATAGGGGGATTTGGTTTAGCAGGGTCATATCTGTCCAAGCTCATATAATAATAGGTAACCACAAGGCAAGGTGAAAGATCATCAATCCCCAACCAGATTAGGAAGAATGCACGAAAAACAAAGTAAAAATAAAAAAATTGGGTCAACATGGAAGGGAAGCCTAATGCCCCCAACGCTTTGCATCATCCCCAATTTATCAAAAATCAATCACAAACATGGAAGAATGATGGTACAAATAAAAGAAGGTTTACGAAACAAAAACCACACCTCAGATCCAAGACCAATAAAGTGACGAGGGTCATCTAGGAACACATAGCACAAGCATAGGGGTAACACATCACAAACACACACACACAAGATCAAGAAAGGGCCTCCTCCTAACATTGATCATCCAAGAGGTCATCCACTTCCCAATCTAAATCCTCATA
>VDFB02252616.1:210781988-210910956 GCA_007258455.2 Sequoia sempervirens | reverse complement strand
GGTTTAACGGGGTAAGATCTGTCCAAGCTCATATAATAATAGGTAACCGCAAGGAAAGGAAAAAGATCATCAATCCCCAACCAGATCAGGAAGAATGCACGAAAAACAAAGTAAAAATAAAAAATTGGGTCAACATGGAAGGGAAGCCTTATGCCCCCAATGCTTTGCATCATCCCAAATTTATCGAAAATCAATCACAAACATGGAAGAATGATGGTACAAATAGAAGAAGGTTTACAAAACAAGAAACCACACCTATATCCAAGCACCAATAGGGGTGACGAGGGTCATCCAGGCACACATAACATGAGTATGTGGGAACACATCACAAAACACACACACACAGAAGATCAAGAAAAGGGTACCTCCTCCTAACATTGATCATCTAGGAGATCGTCCGCTTCCCAATCAAGATTCTCATAAGGGGAAGGAGGACAAGCCTGCAAGGGTGGAATGTTAAGAGGAGGAGCATTTGGCCCTCCCACAACAAGGGCCAAGGAAGAGGGCCCCTCGAGCTACTCTCCACCGAGTTCCTATAGAGTCAAAGTCAACAATTTTGCGAAGATCATCGATAGGGCTAGGACTTCGTCCATGAAATTAAAAATGCATCTCGTAGGAGCATCATGCTTATCCTTAGCGAACAGTGAAGGCTATGCTTAATATTGACCATTAAGCTCGCCAAAGGACTTGGGAATGGTGATGAAATCAAGGGAAGCTAGAACTAGTTTTGTCACAAGGACAAAACAAGTTATCACGGGGCCACCTTGCGAAGAAGGTGGATTCCTGTTATGTCCTTCTTTGCCAGAAGGACCAAACTCTACCCTTTTCTTCATTGGAGGAGATGAAATCCCCACAGACGAAGTGAGGGATGCAGAGGAAGAGGAGGAAAAAACTGCAGTGGATGCAACGAAAATGTTAACCATGTCCACAGGCTTAGGGAAACGCTGAATATCTAGGATGGATATCAGTAAAGGCAGCTTCGCCGAAGGAGCAATAAACACTTGTACTCATTTAAGGTTAGGTGCGTTTGTGCTTGCAACAGAAGCTGGGAGTGAATTAGGTTGAAGGGAAACAACAGGAAGGGAGGAAGGAGATGCGTTAGGAGGTCCTAAAATAGGAGCAGTCATTTCTTCCTCCTTCTGCTGTGAGGTAGCCTGCTTGGCCAGAAGAGCCTTTCACCGGTGCTTGTACTCATGTGCAAGGTGGTTTCTACGACTCTTGGAGTTAGAATCTAGAGCTTGTGAAGGGATGTGAGGTTACTGCTCGACCATAGGAATTTCCACTATGACCATTTTGGGTAGAGGAAGGGGTTCCTATATAGGAGCAGGGGGAGCAGGCTGAGGAGCGACATGAGGAGTCGACTTAAGAGCCTAAAAAATAAGCCTCTTTCTGCTCACTACCTTGGGAACAGGAGTGGTAGGAGGCCGTGATGGTTGAGATAAGGAGGACTCTCCTCAAAGGATTTTCTTCCTTTCATACCTAATAGGTCTAGGCTCCATCAACAAAAACAAGAAGCTCAAACGTGTGATGCTTGGAATTTCGCCAAGTGGGCATCGAAGGGTTCTCCTACAAACGAGGAGTAGAAGCTGAGGGTACCACAAATGAGTGAGAAGCATCAAACTGGTCAGCAAAAGAGGAAGGAGGATCATAAGACTGCTTCTCTTCTTTCCTCTTTTGGGCCTTGGTGTCCTCGCTATAAGCCTTCAAACAAGCCCTATGTGAAATAGCATAGGGCAAGGGAGGATACTTCATCTTTAGCCTTAGACGTCCTTTCTTATAGTTTTGATATGTCTTATGCGAAAGGTCCATCCTAGGTAGAAGGGGACCCATGAAGGTAGGCCATGGGTGATCGAGGGAGTAGCTACCACGTGCAACCGGTGTCATGGATTACTTGCATGAAACCTCTGTGGATAAATTTCAAACATTTATGCATGACAGAGGGTACCACATTCATCACTACCAATGAAGGGATACCCAATTTTACACGGAAGAGTTTAGACCTAGGGATGCTATCAAATAAGAGGTTTATGGACTTAGGCCTGACTAAGATTGATAGGACAATGCTACCCAAGGGGGGTAAGGAAATCCCACCATGCGTGCAAATGAAACTTACGGGAGCATCATATTAATGGATCTTTATGTAAAAAGTTAATTAGCATGATCTCCTCTGTTATTATATTTACTTGTGATGTCGGGTCAATGAGAACACCTACGATATTCACATTGATCCATGCAAGAATGTAAAGAGGAGATGGTTCCCTATTGAAGCCCATTAACAAGTCCTGTGAAGTAAAGGCTATACCAACACTGCTATCCTCATGCTGTGTAGAGGGGATGGGTTGATGTAGGAAGGAGGCCATTACACACACTAGACAATGCTTTCATAGAATCCCCAAAGGTTAATGGATAAGATAGTGACCCAATTAAGGTTTTGTCGTGTAACACCTTTGGAACCTTCCAACTATGTCAACTAGGGGTCACAAGTTGGGTTGCAAGGTGAAAAACTTACAACACTCACACCTACAACACTCTTAGAGTATGAGGGAAGGAACTGTTAGTATTGCAAGAATGAAACCAAAATGGTTCATGTCAGGTTCACCAAAAAATGTAAGAGAGGGGGACCACCGTGTGCAAGACCCTAGGCTATGGAGGATGAAGACGCGAAAGGATGCCCTAACTCACCTCAGCTAAATGTAGTGTTTAGGGTATGTAAGGTGAGGGTAACAAGGACTGTAGGGCCTCTCAGCTACTCAATAGACCTAAAGTGCAAAAAGAGGCTAGGTGAGCTGGTTTCTAGGTTTAACACTTCGTCTCAGAAAGCTCTATGTTCGAGGATAGAATCACATACTTCAAATGACAACGCAATGCATTGGTGTCTCAAAAGTGCACTGTTGTTCATATGACCAGACAACAATAAAAACAAGGTTAAGTCACTAAAAACTAGCTAATGGCCCAACAAGTTAACTAAAGGGCCAAAATGACAGAGCTAAGTAAATTATATAATCTCTAATATGATAAAGTAAATAAGCAAGAGTGATGAAGATGAGGAGAATCTCACCAATGAACTTGTTTTCTAGTTGATTTTTCGAGAGCTTGCACACCTACACACAACAAGAAGGGAAAATGTTGGGGGGTTGTATAGGGGCTTGCCTTAGTCAGACCCCCATTTAGATGTTTCCACCACCACAAACAACCAAAAGAAAGAGATAAAGAAGTAATGTAATGAAAACACAAACACTACAATGTAGTACTATGCTACTCACGAAATGATAGAGGAGAGGAGAGGGAAGCTTACCACCTCCACCAAGAGCACTCAAGGCTGCTTGGGGGAGAAAATGTGAGGAACTCAAGCCTTTGCTGCATATGGTGTGATCCCAAATGTGCGCTACCGAGTTGATGGAGTGTGATGTTGCTATAATAGAATGCTTGGGATGCTTGGAAGTAAGTGAAAGTGAGCTTGTGAGAGTGAGAGTATGGAAGATTGATGTGATGAAGAGTTATGAAGAGTTCAAGTGAAGTTGTGAAGAGTTGGAATGCAATTTCAAGGAGAGAATATGAAGGAATAAGGGAGAAAATGGCCATATTCGAGTTGGTTGGCCGAAGGAGGCAGTACAACTTCATTGCCAATGGGAAGAGTAATGCGTCTACTGGCTCAGCCGTAGGAATTTTCTAGGGACGTAAGTGTGCTGCACAAACATCTGAGCACCGTGCGGGTGTCCCCATCAGAAATACCTCCACTGACACACAAAATAGGCTCCATGTGGACCGCCAACAATGGGCTTAAGTGAATTTAAGCCTCTGACTTTGGTTTTCTAAAGTGTATAAAGGAAAAAGGGGAAATTATACCTAGGGTGCAAATTCACTCTTATACACCTCTCTTAGCCAAAGTTCTCTTGATTTCTATCTCTAGTACACCTCTTCTCTTGCCAATAATTCTATCCATTCCATTTGGATTTTCTTCTATTGATCATAGGAAGAAGCATCCAATCCATTTGAAATGATGTGATTTTTTATATCTGACAATTATTTGTAGACTTTTTCTTTTTGAACATTTAAAAAAAAAAACTTTTTTGTTCCATAATCTAATTTGATGTTTGATGGACATTTTTTTTTGTAGAACTAGAACATCCTTGAGCCTGTGACATAGGGGGCGCTCAACCACCATTGATTAAGAATAGGTAAGAATTTGAAATGTCTAAACCACATTGATTCTAATTTGAATGTTGATTTTTCCTTAGGTTTGATATCATTAGCTGAGATTGTCAATGAGATTGCAAAGTGGTTTGACCCTATGAATGGAAGGATTTCATATTTCAGTGTGAATTTTCTTGGATCCTAGTTGGGGGAAACTAAAAATCTATCCAAACATTTTGCAATTTGGAGGAAGTCTCTTCTTTTGCTTGTCCATTTATATTTCCCATTGGTTGGATGAATGTTGGAGAGGGCATTGTATTGAATAAAGAAATTGAAGTCTTCCATTGTTTTTTGAGGTGGAGAGACACCTCCCTTTTTTTCATGCAATGAAATTATGGCATTGGAATCTCCTGCTAAGATTACTTTTCCCATCCCTAGTTGATCCAAGATCTATTTTAGATTATCCCACAATATTTTTTCCAGTAGTTATGGTTGGTCTATAGACATTTAATAGCCAAAAGGTTAATTCAAAATGACTAATTCTCAACAACTAATGATCACTACCATTTACAATAGAGTCCACCTTTATAGTTTGATCATTCCACATTAATAGTAGGTTTCCTGATTGATGAAGAGGGAGACTCTCCCTTTCAAATCTGATCACAAACTCACAAAATATGCTATGCAAGAAGGCAAAAAATTAACTTAAACACATAGAAATTGAAGAGAAATCTGCAACTTATATTAAGTTCAAATCTGAAAATGAATTAAACACAATCATGGAGCTCATATGCTCACATACAACATGGGCTTCACACATACAAAAATCTGCAACTCAACCTTCCAACATCATTCCAATAGCATCTGGATATGCAACCACCAACTCTCCAAAGCTCCCCCTACCCCCAAAATTCACCAAATGAGCAAGCATCAATATATAAAAATTGTATGAGAAGAAACCACTATTGGTTTCTCAAAGCAACCTCCACAAAACCACCAAGAAAACTCGTCACTTTTTGCCTATCGATGCTCTATCATTTTCAAAATTTTCTAAAATGGTTTTTGGGTTTGGTGCGCCTCATTTCCAAATTTTTAGATCATTTTGAAATTGGTGATTTTGATATTGTATAAGAAAGTTATGGCCATTTTACCAAGACTATGTTTCACAATTATGACCCAAACATGCAAAGCTTGTGGCCAACATGCAAATGCACACAAAGAATTTAACATGCAATAACATGCATACCAAGTGGTCCCACATAGAAATGAGATTCCCAAATGGAATATTCCACCATTTATTCCTTTGAAACATTTACTAGAGCATAATTCCTCAAAAATTACATTTACAATTTTTTTTTGGCACAAGGAATATTACTAAGTTGCAAATTAAAACATTTATTCTCCAAACCCATAAGCCCTTATTGAAAATAAACCAAATTAAAATAACAACATTTTTGGTGATGCAAGATTTCCTTACACCTTGGATGCTCCTGCATCAGACACCCGAGGTAAGAATTTTTTTGTGAATATGGATTCACAAAATGGAGTTGAGTGGTAGTACCACCCTTTCAAATTGCAAGAAATCCTCAGCAAACTCTATCACTAAAACTAGTACCTTTGATTTATTCTTCTTTCTCCTCTTCCAACACTTAGCTAGAACAAGCAACCTCCTTCTCTGACAAATTTTCACTCCATTCGTCTCTCCCCTCATGGACTTGTATCCACCATGTACCATCCTCATAATACCATAGATTCTCCTCTATACTCTTATGGGATTCAACCCACCACAAACCGACCACCTCCAAAAAGTTTCACCTACAACATCCTCTACAAATTCTACATCCAAATATGTATCATCCAAACAATAATCAAAATCTATTGTATCCTTATACAAATCTGCAATTGCTACTACAAGGAAATTAAAAATTTCCATTTGTATACTCTCTTCTTGCTCGACATCCTCTTCTACTTTCAGCAAAGAAGGTATAGAATCATCAAAACTAAATTCAAAATGAAAATTTACATCATTATTGTTCATTTCCCCAACATTTTTGTCCTCATTCTTCACTGCAACATCCATCTTCTCACCTCCAATGAAAAGTTTTGCAAACTCCCCTTCGTGTTTGTCCATCAATTCTCCTTCAAATAGCTTGTTGATTCTTTCCATCTCTTCCTTCGACAAGAAATCATCCTCATCTTCACCAACCTACTCATCAAGCTTAAGACCATCCATGTTTACAATTTTTGATTGCAAACCTTCTTCATCCACTTCACATAATGCACTCCATTCACATGCTATCACTGAAACTTGCACCTCATTATCTTCTCCATTTGTGTGGGCTACCCCCACATATTCTTCCTTACATTCAATCCCTACTAAAGGTCTGCAACACTCTTTCATTATGATCTTCTCTTCACTATCCTCTTTCAAGAGAATTTTCTTCTTGTCATATCTCTCATCCCATATTCTCATGTCCTCCATAACCATCTTTTTCAATACATCTACTTCAGCCTTGAGCTTTTTAAATTCTTCATGGTACTTCATATTTTCCACTTCTTACCAATATTGTTCCCAAAATAAAATTATTATGAGCATCCTCATGACCCATTCTATCCTCTCAAGTATATACTACTTCACATTTGACGATCTTTCTACACACAAATCACACACACCACAAGTCCTGGTGCAAACTGCCTCACATTTGATGCTCTGCTTGCACACTCATGAACTCCTGCTTTGATACCACTGATGAAGAGGGGGACTCTCCCTTTCAAATTTGATCACAAACTCACAAAATATACTATGTAAGAAGGAAAAAAATTAACTTAAATACATAGAAATGGAAGAGAAATTTGCAACTTATATTAAGTTCAAATTTGAAAATAAATTACACAATCATGAAGCTCATTTACTCACATACAACATGGGCTTCACACATACACAAATTTGCAACTCAACCTTCCAACATCATTCCAACAACATTTGGATATGCAACCACCAACTCTCCAAAGCCCCCCCATCTGGCCTTGCCCCCCCAAATTCACCAAATGAGCAAGCATCATGAGAAGAAACCATTATTGGTTTCTCAAAATAACCTCCATAAAACCACCAGGAAAACCTGTCACTTTCTTCCTATCAATGCTTTATCATTTATCAAGATTTTCTCAAATGGTTTCTGGGTTTGGTGCGCCTCGTTTCTATATTTTTGGATCATTTTTAAATTCTTAGTTTTGTTATAGTATGAGAAAGTTATGGCCATTTTTACTGAGACTAGGTCTCACAATTACGACCCAAACATGCAACAACATGCAAAGCTTGTGGCCAACATGCAAAGAAATCAATTGAACATGCAATAACATGCATACCAAGTGGTCCCACATAGAAATGAGATGCCCAAATGGAATATTCCACCATTTAGTCCTTTGAAACATTTACTAGAGCATAATTCTTGAAAAATTACATTTACAATTTTTTTCACCATAAGGAATATTACTAAGTTGCAAATGAAAATATTTATTCTCCAAACCCCTAAGAAAATAAACCAAATTTAAATAACAATATTTTTGGTGATGCAAGATTGCCTTATACCCTTGATGCCCCTACATGACTGATGCCCCTTGTGTAGGTGAGTGAGTTGCTTGCCATTTTTCCCACTTCTTAATTGATGTTTCAAAAATATTATCTAAGAGTTTTGTCTTTTGGAGTAGGATTATGCCAGCTCCAAAAACATCCAAGTGGTGTTTTATTTGATCCATCTTGTTAGGCGCATTGATGCCCCTAACATCCCATGAGGTTATCTTCATTATTATTGAGGAGAGTAGCAGTGTCTCCTCGGTCTGAGTCTCTTGTTGGGAGAAATTGTTAGGCTCTTACCTAGTGTCTCTTGTAAGCCACTTCTATTTCTTCGTAGAGCTTAGTTGCATGGGATTTGTGGCCTCTTTTACATAGGTTTTTTTTTTCTAAATAGGCTAAGTGCTAGGGTTTTTTTTTCTAAATAGGCTAAGTGCTAGGGGTTTGAGAGATAGATAGGCTTTTAGAAAATTCAAAGCTTTCCTCCTCCTTGTAGATTTCTTCTACTATTTCATCTAGTAGCTGTGACCCTACCTTAGTGATTATCCTTTCTGCCAACTCCTTAAAATTTCCCTCTTCTATTAGAGATAGATCCAATTTTTTTGAATGTATCTATGTGATAGACAAGGTTTGGATATCTAGATCTAGAGCTTGAGGAGATTGTTCATTCTCAAGGCTATCGAGGGCTTGGGAAGTTTGTTCATTCCTGAGGCTATCTATTGCCAATGCAATCTTAGCATGATGACTATCCATTTGTGACTAAATTTTTGGTTCATTGAGGTAGCACCTTTCTAATTGCTTTAGGTCCAAGAATGCAAAGCTGACACAAATTAAGGATCTAATGATTTTATTTGATTTCATCTTGTTGGGAAGTAGGCATGATGTACCTAATGGGATAGAAGTATCAAATAAGGAAAATTTTAATATATTTCCTTTACTCTGGAAGGAGATATCAACATTTTGGGACTTCTTGTCTGCTATATTAGGTACCATTAAAAGAGCCAAAGTTTGCAATTGTTCACTGGTCATTTTGGCAGACTTATGGATCAATCCATTTTCCTTGATCAATTTTGTTGCTTGGGCTAGTTGTTGAGGTGGGGTAACTTGACATTGCTCATATTTCTTGCAGATATCTTGGCTTTCCCACTTGCAGTGCCTTTTTCTATGTCCTGATAGATGTCATAGTGTACCAATTTTTTTTGGGGTTTCAATGAGTATTTCTTGTTTCCACGTATTGAATTTAGATTTTAGTTGGAAGGATCTAAGAAAATTGTTAGTGACATCTAAGAGAAGACACAATCTTACCAGGGATGAAAGGTTTTTAAAAAAGGGCATATCATACTTGAGGAAGATTCTCATATGATTTGCCAAGATTTCAATGATTTTTGTTTCTCTCTACTCAAGAGGTAGAGAATGTAGTTGGACCCATTATGGAATAAATTTAACCTTAAAAATTGATGGGTTAAAGTTTGGGTTCTAAAGTTGAGTGTGTAACCCTGAGCCCTCAAGGAACCAAGATTTAACCCTATGTATTGCATTTCTAGCTTCTTTGGAAGAAAAAAATAATAGCAAAAAAACCTTGCCCTTGGTTTAGGTAAAAAACTTGATTATTTCCCTCCCATTCTGAGTAAACCCATTCTTTTAAAAGATTAAGAGTAGGGGATATTTTCCAGAGCTTACCGATTAGGGTTTTTCCTTGGAGGTCCTGGATTTGTGGAGAAAACATTTCCTCTAGAAAAGTTATAGAGATTATTCCTTCATTCTCCTTTTGAATGTCCTTGTGCTACTTAGGTACCTAGATTTTCTTTGATGGGTGGTTTGGGGGAGCCTTCCCATTGGGATTTGGGGAAGAAATCTTGGCTTTATTTTTTGTGGCCTTTTGTACCAATGCATCTCCTTTTGTTTTCTAATCTTGAACCGAGCGGTGAGGAATGCCTTTGTTGTGAACATTATTGCATAATTTTTGAAGCTTTAGATTGAAGGGTGCTTTGAGTGGAATACTATTAAGAAAAGTGGTCAAAGTTCTTAGACCTGCTCCAATATCTAACCAAAGAGAACAACGAGCTTAGGGTTTTGGATCTTTAGGAACTTTTTTTGGCTATCCAAATTTTGGCTCACAAATGTCAAAGACTGATTATTTTTCTTGGTTGAGCCTTTTTCATGGACGAAAAAAACTCTGCTGTGGAAAGGTGCATCAGATGTGACAACCCAGGTACATTTTCTAGTCTAATGATCCCCAGAGGATCCATGGGACCCTCGGTGTTGCAAATATTGATAGCCACTTTTGAAAAAGTTGTCGTTGGAGTTTACAGATGTTTTCCTCGGAGCCATCTCTAATGAATGATCTATTAGTGATAAAATGGGTCTTGTAGGCTTTGAACATTTTTTAGTGTCTAAATTTTTCCCCTCTTTGATACAATGTGATTTTGAATGTTGTGCCAAAGAATAATTAGGAAAATTCAGCTTAGGACTTGCCCAAGTGTGCCCTAACATGTGCCAGTTGATGTGGCATAGGATGATATCCCCTCAAGAAAATTGATAAATTTTTGAAAAATTCCAAATTTTTTTGGCAAGTTTACCGATAAGTTAATTTGATAGGCACAAATGCAAGGAATGAAAAAAGAAATGTTAACGAGAGGAAAATGTTAGTGCAAAAAGAAGATTAGCGAGGAACGAAAAAAGTAGAATGGAATAGATGAAATGGGATTCATATCTTGAGATCTTGCTACTAAATGATCAAGATTTTATTTTATTGCATAATTATCATCATATAACTTATTATGGAAATGGATGAAAAACACTAGGGTATGACATTGACCAAGGTGTGATATGTCATCCCTTGCAAAACAGACACACACTATACAAGGAGTGCCATTGCATAGATTAATAACCATAGAACCTTGTCAGAATATGTGAGAAAGTAACCATAAAGCATGTTAATCCTGATACAAGGAAGTGTTAGATTAAGCTTTAGCTTGCATAGGATGTTTTGATTATGCCCAATGGAACCAAAATCACAGACAGGGAACTAAGTTGCCCTAGTCATATTGCCAAGAAAAACCACAAACAATCAAAGAGAAAAAGGTCATGATCCATCATCACTCCTCTAAATCCTTTTAGGACATCCTTGAGGGGCATAGTAACATGACCAAAGATAAATAAGATAAAAAGATAAAAAAAACTAGACCAACAATTCAACAATAATTTAGATCTTTTGCCATATTGTATGATCAGATTCTAGGTAATGATAGTGTTTAGTTTCAGGAAAGGAAGCATGTTATATAAGCCTAGGGAGCATGACAATGCAACATCCTATATAAGACAATTTGATAGGATTATGTCTGGTTTTAGACATGAAGCATTTCGTATAAGCCCAGGGAGCTCAATAATGCAACATACCATATAAGACTATTTGATAGGATGATAAAGATTGTTTGATGTTTGATGTTAACCTGTGTTTTTAGGCAATTGATCACTGATGGTTGAAGGCTAGTTGGATAGTTTACTTGTTTCTCAATTTGGTTAAGCTCAATTCTCTTGTTTGATAACTATTTGTGTCTACTCAAAATGTCGACCGTAGTAAGGGATAGTTTATTATGGGATGGATGATTGTGATGGATGAATAATTTGTTATGAAAAACCCTAAGGGACTATCCTAATGCCTTGGGGACTCATTGATGATGGCCTTGCCTACATAAAGTGCATAGAAAATGTAGTTCAATCGACCTTGACCATGGATAGGTAAAATAAATATGTAAGGATTTATTTCCAAGCAAGATGTATTCCCTTGCCCCTAGTGTCTAGCAAGTCATGAAACATTATGGCTGGATGAGTGGATTTGTGTAATGAAAAATGGATAGGTGAATGATGGGGGTAACTTATTATGGAATGGGGAGCCCATTTGATTTCCAAATACTAACTCATAATGGGATTGAAACATAGAAAAATAAGGGGTCCTAGGGTTTCCCAAAATGGAAACATGGATCAGAAGACAGAAAGGGGGTCCTAATTCTCTGATTTCATTAGGAAATGAGATCCTGTAATATCACAAAATTGCAGCTAGAGGCAATTCCATATTTCCACATTCTTGCCTATTATTTATGACACTCCAAAAACATTAGTGGCAAAACCCCCCTTAGTCAAAATTTCATGATTCTGACTTCAAGAGGACAAGTGGTTGAGCAACAAAAGCTTGACAAAGCATTTCCTGAGAATATATGCCTTGGACAACTGTGTGGCGCATAGACATTTGTGCGACGTGCTAGCATCTTGTCCGTTTCTTGAATCTAAAACATGGAATATGGAAGGCTAACCCCTGTGAAACGTATCCCAGTGGTTACATTCTAAAAGTAACGACTCTTTTCTACCCTTGCAAGCATAAGAACCTCCTTTTTCCTCTCATTTGGAGGTTGGAAGATTGTAAGACATTACTCTAGATCTTATTTTTCTCTAGCAACAACTTTGAGACTTCTCCTTTGATAGCAGTGCATCCATAGGCGAAGCTATGCTGGACTGAGGTCCCCCCAATAGTAGCAGCAACTCTCAAGCAAGCACTCAGCGGTGTGTCCATGTGCTCTGGAGAGGGCCTTGGCCCATAGGTAACACACACTCTCTCTCTCTCTTTTCCTCACTTTCTTTCCACTAACATTTTTTTAGTTTATTGTGGTATGGGTTCTAACATCCAGCGGGTCTTGATTTCACCACACGCTTATTGTGGTGCGGGTTCTACTTGAGCAAGTATTTCTTTTACCACACACTTTGCTTTCCTTTCCAACTTGGCTGTCCATGGAGGTGGGAACAACAAAATGGGGTCTGACTGAGGCATACTCCTGTACAACCATCCAACAACTTTCTCCTTGATCTTTTATATGTAGGTTATGAAAAAGGAACTTGGAGTGAAGATTCAAGTATTCGAGAAAGGGGTAAGTTCTCTCCAAGTATTGTGATATTTCCTTCAACATTTGGCTTTTTGGTTAAGTTAACAATTTTTTTATATCACTCCTGAGTCTGAGAGTAGGATTGCTTTCTATCCATTGAGTTCTCGAGTTATCTGTCACTCGGGACACTAGCATGACTTTTAGACAACAACGTGCTGCGTTGGTGTCCTAGTTCTGCGCTAACGTCTTCTGGCCAAAAGCTCTCTTCTGGGACATAATATTTCTGATTCAGCTCTCTCAAGATCTCTGACTATTTCCTTTGAGACATAACTATGTGTTTTATCCTTTATCATTTTTCTATCTTGAGGTGTATAAGGGAAGTTCATTCCCTGGTGATCTCTCGAGAAAGGAGAGACCTGTGCGCAGCGAATCCCTCTTATATCACATTTTGGTGAACCTAATGTGAACATAGGAAGTTTATTTGTGATGTTGTGCACTTATCATAAATAATTTTTTGAGGAAGATTTCAATATGTTGGAGGATTCCCTAGGTGATTTCTTAGAGGCATTCCCCCCTACCCGTAAATCTCCTGAACAAGTCTCTTCTTGAAAGGCTGAGGGATTAGTAAATGTGGTGGTAGTCTCAGTGGCTCCCCCGAGCCCTAGGAAACTTGTCATCTATGTAACCCCAACTGACCTCGTCATTTGCAAAATTCCAGGTCACAGTAATTCACCGGACCTGTATTCAAGGTTTGTGAAAGCTACAGATTCCACATCTTATAACGCCGTTGGGCACACATATCCTACAAGGAGTAACAAACAAAACTTGGATCAATGACCTTCTATTCCCACTTCACAACCTAATTCTTTACCACCTTCCTAATCGATCCTTCCTATGGCACCTAAACCTGCGATCAAAGCACTGGGCGATTATGATCTTGTCGAGCAACTTTGCGTTACTCTGACTAAGATCTCACTTTGGGACTTGCTTCAGACTGCCCTGATTTATCAAGAGATGCTTTAGGAGGCCTTGCGGAACATTCTCTTGCCCACCTTTGCTAGGCCTACGAATGTTAATGTGTTGTTGGCTTATATTCGTGCAGACTCGCCATATATTATGTTCCACCCATAAGGACTCCCTCCTCCGAACATGCAGAAGCAAGCAAAGCCTTTAATGATCATAGTTAATGTCAATAACATCGGTATTAGGCGTACTCTCATTGATACTGGATCAATACTCAATGTTTGTGGTATGGACCTACTACCTAAAATCAAAGTTGATTCATCTTCTTTGGCAACTTCCTCTTTGTACATTTGTGGATTTGATAATGCTGGCCGCCAAGCTCTGGGTACGATAATACTGCCTTTGCAGCTAGGCCCTGTTACCTTACCCACATTGGTTTATGTGATGCCTGGACCTTTACCTTATAATATCATCTTAGGGAGACCTTGGATCCATGCTATGGGTGCAGTAACCTCCACCTTACATCGTTCTTTGAAATTTGTTGCAAACAATCGAGTAGTCACGGTCAAAGTAGATCTAGAAGGTGTTCGCCTCTATGAACTAGCTATTGCTGGTCACGTTTCAACCATGTCTACCCTAAAAAATTGTATTCCTTCCTTAATTGCTGATGCTATGGCGTGTTCTTCATTGATACCCTCTGTGGAAATCATTCCCAGGGTGAGTGTCAAAACTAAAGAAACACCTAAAGCGGAGGATCCTAGTTCTCCTGTATCGTCTTCTCAAACAAGTGCTTTCCTTGGAGATGATTAGAGTTCCTGGAACTTTTCCAAATTCTTTATTGTAGAGTACAAGGTAGACCCCTCTTGCATAGACTTTCCATGTGACCCTAGTACAAAGGTGGATAATATTCCTGTGGAGGAGAAGAAGTGCGACCTTGTTCAGGAAATCACTCCTTCCCACACTGAGGAGAACGATGCACCTCTTATGAAAGAAATTAACATTTTTGAATCCGAAAAAGGAGGCAAAAGTACCCCCGTAGAGACATTTGACATTCATTGGTGGAACAAAGCACTCTATGTGGATCCACTACCCTCTAAAGTCATACAAACTCGCTATGGATTTAGATATGAGCTCGCTTCTCAATATGGCTACGGGAAGAAGGGCCTATGACGTATTGAGCAGGGAATTCAAGTCCCTATTAATCTTAAGCCATAATGATGTAACCTGGGGATAGGTTGTTCTATTGAACAATCTAAGCTAAAAGCCTTGGTGGAGTGTTAACATGATTTCGACCGAAGCATTGAACCTCGTCCACCTTGAGTTAATAGAGGAAAAGGAGCAAGCCGAGAATATTCCTCTAGATATATTCTCTTTTGATGAAGCATTAGAGGGATTTTTAGGTGCATACTCCTCACTCCGCCCTTATCATCACAAAAGATGTTTCCTGTATCGCTTGCATAGCCAAGCGTATTTTAGGGAATTTGTCCTGAATGTTGATGAGGAGGACCCTCTATCTAACACCAGTAATGAAATTCTAACGCCTAAGCATGAATACCGAAGTTCCCTTATAAAAAGGGATACTGTCAAGGTCTCTATGGATCCCATATCCCCTTAAAAGGTGATCAAAATTGGAAAGTGTCTTTCTTCGAAAGAAGCAAACGAACACTCTAATATTTTGTGTTCCCGTCTTGACATATTCACTTGGACATATGAGGATATGCCTGGTATTGATGAATCTATAGTGGCTCATAATATCGTCCTATGTCCCGATGCCATGCCAGTTAAGCAAAAAATCCAAAAAATCAATCCTAGAGTGGAATTAATGGTTAAGACTGAGATAGAGAAATTGTTAAAAGTAGGCTTTATCCCTCCCATCGATCATTCCCCTTGGATTTCAAACATAGTCGCTGTTAGTAAACTTGACGGTTGCATTCACATATGCATCAATTTATGATACGTTAATAAGGCTTCCCTTAAAGATGATTTTCCATTACCTAATATAGACATGATTGTTGACTCGACTACAGGCCATGCATTGCTCTCTTTCATGGATGGATTCTCAGGTTATAATTAGATCCATATTAACCCAAATGATCAGTACAAGATAGCCTTTACTACCCCATGGGGTACTTTTTGTTATGTGGTCATGCCCTTTGGATTAAAGAATGTAGGAGCTACTTACCAACAGGCAATGACCTTGATATTTCATGACTTCATGCACAAGATTCTAGAGGATTACATCGATGACATATTGGCCAAATTCATAACCCATTAGGATCATCTTAAGAACTTTCATTTGATTTTTGAAAGGCTTCAACTCTACCAAATGAGATTAAATCCCTTTAAGTGCATCTTTCGCATTGACATCGACAAGCTTCTAGGGTTCATATTCTCTCATCGTGGGATAGAAGTTGACACTAAAAAGATCGACGCTATCATTAACATGCCTCCACCAAGGAATATTACTGAGTTGCAGAGTTTACAGGGAAATATTTAGGCAATTCGTAGATTCATATCTCAACTGGCTGATCACACCCTTCCTTTCACTCGTTTGTTAAAAAAGGATGTTCGCTTCATGTGGGATGAGAGATGTCAAAGGGCCTTTGAGTCGATCAAATCCTACTTAGCCAACCCTCCCATATTGATGTTGGCTATGAAAGATAGACCCTATCTTCTTTACTTAGCTATGTCACCATATGCTTTAGTAGCTCTTTTGGCTCAATATGATGACTCTGAAAGAGAAAGAACAGTCTACTATATTAGCCACATCCTAGTTGATTGCAAAACCCGTTATTCCTTCATGGAAAGGTAGTGCCTTGCTCTTATCTTTTCTACACAAAAGTTGAGGCATTACCTCCTCCATGTTGAAATGCATGTTATAGTAAAAACAAATCTTTTAAGGCATTTGTTCTCTAGCACTGACTTGGCAGGAAGGTTAGCGAAATGGGTTATGTTGCTTTCTGAGTTCGACATAAATTTTGTTACTCAAAAATTAAGAAAGGGACAAGTAGTTGTAGATTAGTTGGAAAATGCTCTCATCTCACTCCTTTCCCAACTTGGATATGTTTCTTGATGAAATTTTTTTCTCGATCAACGAAGATCCCAAATGGAAAATGTATTTCGATGGCTCGAGGTGTCAAACTATTTCTGGAGTGAGAGTGGTCCTAATACCCCCCAAAGGCAAGCCAGTTCCCTTATCCTTTCAATTAGAATTTCCTTGTACTAATAACATTGCTGAGTACGAAGCCCTTATAGCTAGCTTACATGCCGCGATAGCACTGAAAATTAGACACCTTTGTATCCTAGGTGACTCTAAACTTATAGTGAATGAAATAATAGGAACTTATCAGGCTAAGAAAAGTAAGCTGTCCTGATATCGAGACCTTTCCTTGTCGTTACTCAAAATTTTTTATTCCTTCACAATAGAAAATGTCCCTAGGAGAGAAAATAGACATGCTGATGCCATGGAAAGTGCTGCTTCATTGGTACATTTCGAAAAAGATACGAAAGAGTACCATTTTGTGGTCCAGGTCCTACGAATTCCTATGGTTCCTAAAGAACTTGAAGTAGAATTTCCCATGTGTTCCCATGTGGACTTTGGAGAATGGTTTGCTGATTCTATAACTATTTAAAAATTGGGAACTTCCTTGACAATGCGACAAAAAATGACCGTACTCGCGTAAGGAAGCTTTTAGTTCGCTACGTTATCTTATCGAACATCCTCTATAGAAAAGCCTACAATGGTTTTCTCCTTAGATGTCTTACCAAAATAGAGATACCCCTTTCCCTTAAAGAAGCCCACATAGGCTCTAGGGGTAGAAATTTTGGTGGTAAATCTTTGACACAGAGATTGATACACATGGGATACTATTGGAAAATAATGGAACAAGATTCCTTTGACTTTGTTAAGAAGTGCCCTCAATGCCAGCAACACAGTTGACTCATTCACGTGCCCGCCCAAGAGTTACAAAACCAAACTTCCCCTTGGCCATTCACTAAATGGGGGTTGGATATTATTGGAAAGATATAACCTCCGTCTTCCAAAGGACATGCTGTCATCATTACCATTATAGATTACTTCACAAAGTGGGTCGAGGCTATTCTGTTCCGCTCCACGAATGCTGAAGCTATCTGTAGCTTCCTTATGAACAACATCATTTCTCGATTTGGATTGCCCGCTACACTTGTTTATGATAATGGTAAACCATTTAAGAACAAGGAAGTGAAGCAATTCCTTGAGAATTTTTACATCCAACACAAGTTCTCCACACCCTATTATGCCCAATCTAACTATCAAGCAGAAGCATCGAATAAAACTCTTGAGCATATCTTCGAAAAAATAGTTAATAAACATGGTAAAGACTGGCACATTCAACTGACGTATGCTCTATAGGCCTATCGCATGAGTGTCCACACAACTATAGGGACAACACCCTATAACCTTGTGTATGGTGCCAAAGATATCATGCCCTTAGAATTGGAAATCCCGTCTTTATGAGTCTCCCTGAAAGGGCTAATTGACAATGAGAATTATTGAGTCAACCACCTGCATCAGCTAGAGATGCTCGATGAGCGCCGTTTACGAGCCCTCAAACATCTTAAAGCTTATCATCAATGGTTATCTAGACAATACAATCAAAGTGTACTCCATCGAACCTTTAAAATAGGAGATTTGGTTCTTTGTGAGAATCAGAGAAATGTAAATGTGCCGCTCGACTAGAGAGAGAAATTCAGTCCTAACTAGTTAGGCCCTTACATTGTGATTTATGTCTACGGCTCAAACACTTATGGATTATCATCTATGGATGGAACACCTTTGAAGGAGCCTGCCAATGCTATGCATCTTCACTGTTACTACACATAATTTCCTATGTGTCACCTATGTGTCACCTATGTGGTGCTCTCTCTCTACAAAAAAGAGTAGTAGTATTGCATATGTTGACATTGTTCATTAACACATTATGATAATTTTGTGTTATGAGTGACCATGTGCATGTGTGTGTGTGGTCATCAAATAATTATTTTATTTAAATTAACATACAACCATGTGTGTTTAATTAAATCATATTAGCATTGAATATAAGCATACATTCACATGAGAAAATAAAAAAACATACATAGCCAAATATACAATGCCATGAAACCAAAATTGATGTATCCATATATGTATATATACATATGCAATGTATGTATCCAATGTCATGTACATGTATCGGGCCACTACTACAAAAATGAGTGGCTACTGAATATTTGTCTATACAGAAGGATCTACAAGCATGTATGAACATGTATGAATCTTGCTACCAAAAATGATGTACATAAAAAATGATGATGATGGCGATCCTTGATCACTGAGGCGCATGGCTCCCAGACCCCTCTGGCTCTAGTGGATGCTCTAGAAGCCATGGGAGGGGCTGGATGGTAGTCATCGATCGTGAATGATGAGAGTGTGATGTAGACAAGGTTGCCCGCATCCCTTTGATATCCCCCTGCAAGGAGGATATATCTAGCTCTGCCTGCCACAACTGGTCCCACAGTCATTGAACCTCTGTCGAGCCCATAGCTAATGGCTACCCACCGAGGTCATCAAGATGGCTCTAAAGGGTGTCACGTGCCTGCTCAGTGGCATCGAACCTCCTCACTACTATGTCTCACTTGATGAACACTGTCTATAGCTCCCTCGACAACTGGTCACACTGCCCTCACACGCTCGTCAGCTCTGTTGTCAGCTAGACAACCTCTGCACCCCACTCCTCATAGGAAGTCTATAGGTGTACAATCAGCTCAAAGTTGGGGGTATGACATCCCATAGACACTAGCCGAAATGCATCTAGGAATGACCCCTGGATCTGTATAGCAGGGGCCACCTTTGATATGCACTGAGATATGAGCCCAGTCCATCCCTATGCATCCTCTACAACCACATAAAAGGGAAGGATATTAATATCACATGGCATATATATAGGATACGTTTATCATCAAATTAAAAGTATAAAACATGGAGCAACAAATCATGAATACCTAGATCCCCTGGCTTCCATGTCGGGTCAGGTTGAGGCTTGGTGCTTGGACTTGTGCTGCCGGTCTTAGTGGTCATTGTTGGTGTCGAAAGTGATGCAGCTGCAACAAAAGATGGTGGCGCCGAAGAGATGGAGTCGCTGGTAGGGGATCTAATCTCCTCCGTTGCCTTAGCCTCACTGGTGGTACCTCCTCCTCTTGGGGCACCTCCTTCTCCTCCTCCCCAACTTACTGCCGACTTCTCCTCCTGTCCTGCGGTGGTGGGACTGGTAAGTCCCCCTGTGGAACAAGGTCCCCTCCTAGAGCACCCTCACCAAACACAGGAGCTGACCAATGCCTCTCCCACCATCGTGTAAAATTTGCGGCTACACCTACATTATCCCCCACCGCTAAAGGTGGTAGATCATGATCAAGCTCATCATCATTAGATGGGACTATGTCTGTAATACTCAGGCAAGGGCGGTCCTTGACCCTCGCCGCACTCCTATGTTCCCTAGTATAGGTGGGAACATCTAGTGGTATGGTCTGCGGTCGACCATGTTGTCGCATGACCCAACTCCAATAGTAGGGAAAAATAATATAGTCCCTATGCCCTATCAAAAAATGGTCTCTTTGTAGGTTCCTCAAATACCTGCCATCATCCACCCACTTGAAAAATCAATAGGGAACCCATTAGACCTATCTACTTTGAGGGTATCAAACTATAGCCATAAAAAATGTAGGTCTCCAAACCTCCACTAGCCCGTCATATCATACCAGTGGGCCATGGGGACCTTATACAGTCGAAGTTGGGGAAAATTGACTAATTGAGTGCACATGATGTGGGCAAAGGCCCACACCTACAAAAGTGTGCACGCTGTCAGGCTATGGTACTTATAGTGTACGCACCGGCGTAGGTCCTGGTAAGGCTGCGCCAACATGCTGTGCCCCCAAAAAAAATGGTCCTATGCTCTATCATCTCCTTGATAGTATGGACGAGGCCCCCATGCAGGTGTGAGCCTCACCCATCAATCGTGATCCAAAATTCAATAGTAACAACCATAACTCAACAGATTAATGGTGCTATGGTCCTCGCATGGTCATACCAATGTGTGTAGATGTGGCCCTTGCTGTCACCGCCGTCCGTCCTCCCCGTGTAGTAGTGGACACCCTTCGTCCGCTCCCATGTAGATCGTGTGTCATCCAAGGACACCCACCATCCGTGGATGGGTAGTCCAAGGGTTCGATAGATGTCCTCGAGAGTGATAGTCATCTCCCCAATTGGTAGTTGGAAAGATGAAGTAGTGGCATCCTAGCACTCCATAAGGGCCGTAAGCATGCGCTCATGGTACCTCATATCTGGCATAGTGAAAACATGCTAGAGATTGGCATGCTCCAAGAGTGTAACCTCATTTTCTGATAAGTGATCCCTCTGCTCACGAACCAGCTGGAATGCTCACCCTCCAGGATGCTCTCGAATCTCTGGGTAGTCCTGCCAAAAGCAAGAAAATTTTGAATAAGAACACTAACAATTATCATCAAAAAATTGCAAAATATCATTAAGACTCATGCGCGATGTGCATACCTCCCCCATTGCCATGATCACCTCAGAGATGACAACATGGATGAGGGATGACAGCACTCATCATGGACAACATCGCAGGATCGAGACATAGGCACACAAAAAAGATGCCTGCATGCCTCGCTACCAGAAAAAATAAAAAAAATGCATTAAAAATTGCTAAAAATGAGAGTTTGTGACTTACCTGGTCCACCTCGTGACCCTCAGTGACGTCTTGACGTAGCTGCTCCAACCTTTTCTCCTCATACTCTCTCTTGCTAGGAATTTTGCTGACTTTTCTCTCACAAAAGTCAACAATTTGCTCACAGTGAATAGTGAAAATGACCCTTCTAGGGGCCCATCTAGGTATATATAGGCCTCCCTAGGGTCCATTTTTCCCTAGGACTCGTGACTCCCCGGTTTCTTCTGAGTTCACCCCACTAAGTTGGGGGAAAACTCAGGAGGGGGAATAAGGTCATTTCTTGATCATATCTTCTTCTGAATCGATGACTTTTTTCTTGATCAGTCCTCTCTTCGTGGTAGCTTTCTTCTAATTTTTTGAAGCTAACCTAAATATTGAGTTTTGTAGGATGAAACATTCAACAAATTCATGGCCGCTCATATGCTTTTTGTCAAGTTCGGATGTTGGGGGCATCTTCAGTCTTAGTTAGTTCAACTATGATAGTCGCTATGCTCTCTTTTTATTGGCACGCAAATTTGTAAAATTTGAAAATTTGGGTAAAATTTTTCTTTTCTACTTTAGTGAGGATGATTTTTTCAAAATCAAGCCCACTAAAGTGGGGGAAAAATGTAATATCGTAGAATTGCACCTAGAGGCAATTCCATATTTCCACATTCTTTCCTAGTATTTATGACACTCCAAAAACATTAGTGGCAAAAACCCCCTTAGTTGGAATGTCACGATTCTGACTTCAGGAGGACAAGTGGGTGAGTAATAGAAGCCTGACAAAGCATTTCCTAAGAATATAGGCCTTGGATGACTGCACGACATGTAGATGTCCGCACGACACATTAGCATCCAGTCCATTTCTTGAATATAAAATATGGAATCTGGAAGGCTAACCCTTGTGACACATATCCCAGTAGTTACATTTCGAAAGTAATGGCTCTTTTCTGCCCTTGCAAGCATAAGAACCTCCTTTTTCCTCTCATTTGGAGGTTGGAAGATTGGAAGACATTACTCTAGCTCTTATTTTTCTCTAGCCACATCTTTGAGACTTCTTTGATAGCAGTGCATCCATAGGTGAAGTGATGCCGGACTGAGGTCCCCCTAGTAGTAGCAACAACTCTCAAGAAAGCACTTAGTGGTGTGTCCGTGTGCTCCAGAGAGGGCCTTGGCCCATAGGTAACACTCTCTCTTTTTCTCACTTTCTTTCCACAAGCATTTGTTTACTTTATCATGGTGCGGGTTCTACTCCTCGAGTGGGTATTGCTTTCACCACACGCTTATCATGGTGCGAGTTCTACTCCTTGAGCGAGTATTGATTTCACCACACGCTTTGCTTTCCTTTCCAACTTGCCTGTTCGTGGAGGTGGGAACACCAAAATTGGAACTGACTGAGGTAGACCCCTATACAGCCACCCAACAACTTTCTCCTTGATCTTCTATGTGTAGGTTACGACAAAGGAACTTGGAGTGAAGATTCAAGTATTCGAGAAAGGGGTAAGCTCTCTCCAAGTATTGTGATATTTCCTTCAACATTTGGCTTTTTGGTTAAGTTAACAATTCTGTTTATATCACTCTTGAGTCTGAGAGTAGGATTGCTTTCTATCCATTGAGTTCCTGAGTACTCTGCCACTCAGGATGCCAGCATGACTTTTAGACGACAACACACCATGCTGGCATCCTAGTTCTGCGCTGACGTCTTCTAGCCAAGAGCTCTATCTTTTGGGACTGAATATTTCTAATTTGGCTCTCTCAGGATCTCTGACTATTTCCTTTGAGACATAACTGTGTTTTTGGTCCTTTATCGTTTTGCTATCCTAAGGTGTATAAGGGATTTTTTTTCCCTGGTGATCTCTCAAGAAAGGAGAGACCCATGTGCAATGAATCCCTCTTATATCATAGATCCCAACAAAGAATTGACTAACTACCCTTAGGAGAATCAATTCTATGAAGGAATCTTCAGATTTTCTTTTTTATGTCAGAAGGAAGGTCCAAATCAAACAACACTTTGGGGAGAAAGATTAAAAATAATAAGTCAACTCCAAATTACAATCTATCGCTTGGATCTAGTAGATTATGCATAAAATTGAAGGAACCAACAAAATTTCTAGAAAATTTGAGAGGAATAAATGTTGTGCACCTATCACAAGTTGTTTCTACAAGCTAAACAAGGACTCCTTCACCCAAGGGTGAATGGGTCATGGCACAATTTTATGGAAAAATTTGAATTTGAGATTTGAGTCTGAGACCTACAATTATTCCCTATAATACTACACTTTTCTCTTTGATCCAAATGTATAAAAAATCTGCAAAACAAATTGTTGTTTGTTGACCTGGATAGGGGTTTTCCTTCAATCAAACCCCAAGTTTGGTAATTAAAGCTTGATGAAAAATATGGATCTAAAACATGAAATGTGTGTGCAATATCTAACCTCAAGTATGTCTAATATTAAGCAAGCTAAAATGAAAATTAACCTAATTCAAGTGTGTTAGAACAAGATCCCTACAGTGAACATGAACAATGATAAAAACCTACTTTGGGAGATCTCAAATCACCTTAATAAGTCATAAAACTGATTATACCTTCCATTAGCCTGAAAGTAGAATGATAATAGAAGATGGAATCACTTAGGAAACAATTCATTAGGCTTGATTGAATGTCTTGTGCATTTCCAAAAATTTATAATCCATCACGATCCTCTATATGCATTTATCATCAACCCTTTGGTAATGCTTGATTTTGATATCAAAGTGAGTTTGAAGACCTACAAAAACAACTCAAATGCTACTCCAAGACTTAATTTTTGAATGCTTGATTGAATTCTCCTTGCTCTTGAATATGAATACTTGATCTCATGTGAGTTTCTCTTCCTTTTATAGTGTAAAATGAATGTGAAACTTAGTTTTATAGGCTTCCTTTCTAGTTTCCAATTATCACATCCCGAAAGCTGACATGTGAAATTTGAATTTGAAAGCTTGAAATGCTTCCAAAAACTTGTTCAAATTTGAGTTTAAGGCACTTAATGAGGACCCATTCACCAATAGTAAAATGGGTCATGACCTAAAACTTTAGGAATCCATAAATGTCGAGGCATTAATTTAATCAATAACATTTATTGAATAAAATTAAATAAATGTCAAGTTGTGGTTTCGAGAATTAAATAAAATTAAGTAAAATAGGCCTTGGGATACATGATAAAGGGTATTAGGGGCCTATTAATGAGGTTTTAAAATGCATAAATGAAGAAGGTCACCAAAATAGATCCAAATAAGTGTGAAATTATACTTTCTCCTAAAAAGGGGTACAATTTTCTGCACTACATTTAGCCCCCACTTTAGTGGCCATATGACACTATGTGCATATGCAAACTAAAGGAATTCAAATAAAATTTATAAAAAGGATACTCATATGGATTCATTAGGGAAAATGAATCCCCCACTATAGTTATCTACAAAACCACAATGTTAGGAACCACATCTTGCAACATAGATTCATTAGTCGTTCAAAAATCCTCTTATCAAACTTCTACGAATAATCGAATTTGACGTAGATGTATGCCCCACTAATTTTGCTTGCTTTAAGGAGGTGGAATCAAGGTAGCCATGAAACCACATTGAATTACTTAAGTCTAATCATAGGTTATTTCCAAGTACCATACCACATAGTGATAGATAGTGGATGATATTGGGGATGGAATTACAAATCCAATGTAACAAACGACATAAAAAATGAAGTTCTCTAGCCCCCAATATGTTGATTTGAATGAAATATACCTAAAGTAAAATATATATCTTTTTAATTAAACTAGGTATATATGAATGAAAATGACATTTTTACCTATCATTTTGAAATTTACCTCTTTGCATTTTTCTTTGGTGTAGATTGATCTATGATGACAAGTAGACGAACCTATAGGCCTTCTAGACTTGACATTCTTCATGACAAGGTGGCACGGGGTGTGATTCAACATTCAATGAGTGGATTCTGCCCTGCGTCATCTTTCTTTTCATTCATTTACAATATTTTTTATGTATTCTGTAGAATATTTAGGACCATTGAAAAGACAGTCACAAAGTGTCCATATTTGTCGCAAAGCATCCCTTGTTGGCGCAAAGTGTCCCACCTTGTCACAAAGTGTTCAAAAATGTCTAAGGTATCCAACAATGGCACATATTTCCAAATTGGTCATAAAGTGTCCTAGAGAAACTTTAGTGTAATTTTTAATTATTTAATAAATATATTTAGGATTTACTTTGTTTATTTCATCATTTATATCCCTCCTTGAGCCTGACAACATCTCGGAGGCAAACAATTCTATTTCCTGCAAGAGCTCATCACACAATTGCTAGAGGACAAGATTAGTATTCTATAGGAGACAAGACTATTTTGAGTGTATTCCATTCCATGGATGAGATATCATGACACCATGTTGCTAGCCCTAGTATAGAGATGTGATGTAGATATATGTAACTTTCATCTACCTACTAAGGAGATGATTGTTACCTTAGAGGATACACACTGCATCCTACGGTTACCCATCCAAGGCAAGGTTGTGCATGTGGCCAATGAGTAGACATGTGAGGAGATGTGGGATGATATCTTGTATTGTCTAGGGTGCCCCATCCGAGAGTTGAGCATTGGGCCTTGTGTTGAACTCAGATGGCTACTACACACATAAATGCCACTACTTCGACACATTATGATCTTTACTACAACACTCACATTGTTTCATGATGGATGAGGGGCCCACTTAGATGGAGGATTGGTTAACTTTATTTGAGACATGGAGTAGAATAGGAATTTCTACGCCTATGGTCACAGTATGCTGGAACATTTGTATTATGATCTAGGGTGATTTTTTTACCAGGAGCTGGATAGTATAGTGCAATGTACACTTTTATAGGTTTGGTGTTTCAAGCATATCACGTGCACTAGATCCATAGGTTAGCCTACCACAATAGCCATTAACTACCTACGGGCCTATAGTTATTCACTGAGGTGGGCATGGCAAGAGGGTGATTTGCTTCATTGGCATGTCAGATTTGATTGATTGGATGAGGGTGATATTTCATAGAGACTGTATCTCAAGATACCACAGTGGGTAGATGAGAGACATGAGCTAGTCAAAATTTAGCAGGATTAGTTTTTTCTAGGGTGACATGACTATATAGTGAGACCTTTCTATTATGATTGTGTCATACGCTAGTTCGTTTAGATAGAAGTTCCACCACAAGCTTGATCTAGGTTCCTACGATCAACACAAAGTACCCCTAGGCTTGGAGACACTGGTCTTAATATTGAGGATGTTTACATTAGTGATTTATAGGATGAGGGCCATGACATGCCCCCAATCTCTAATGCTGATGACATAGGAATTACAACAACCTATGACCAGTGGTGGGTTGGAGCATGACCATCCTATGTCTTTCCTAGACATCACCTTGTGGGCCATGTAGACCCTCTTCCTGAGTGTAAAGATGATAGGGACAATGAGCAGGTTGATGAAGATATAGATGATGATGACATGATGCCTAATATATTTATAGATGAGGAGTAATCAGATACCCCATAAATGAGCGATGATACTGATGAGATAGAGGAGGTCCCAGCTAGTCCTGAGAGAAGAGATTCACCTCCTATTTGGGTCACTAGAGCACATGCAATAGCTGTAGCAGAGATCCACACTCATGAGCATGGGAGGCCAATGGTAGCGATCCATCCACACTTCCTTCATAGGAGGGGAATGTTGTTACACAATTATACCCCAACTAGTGGACTGGAGATCTAGGTGATGATGTGATATTTATACTTTCATTTTAATTTTACCTTTATGTATATGATTTATATATATGTCATGATGTGTAATGATATATTCTATAATTTCCATCTTACTGGGTCCACACAAGAGTGCTGTGAGCTCTACTAGCAAGTGACCATAGAGATGGTGCCTCCATTACATGCAGAGGATGGTATACCCTCATAGTACATGCACCCACCTTCGGTAGGGTAACATGTAGACCTCTTCAAGCTAATAGTGAGATTGGGAGCCACATATGAGAGTGCCACTAGATGTGCTAACCGATCTCTAGAAGAGATTTCAACACTACATACATGTGATGAGCTTCAAACCTCTTGGGGTCTGACTGATGGCAGGATGGAGACTACCCTACGAGTAGAAATCTCAAGGCTATTGGAGGAGCTTACTAGGGTGGAGGCAGATATAGACTGCATTGATTGGGAGTGCATTGAGGCACTTATACGAGAGGCTGCGGTAGTTGGTGAGGTGTAGTGCCTATGGGTATCCATGAGCAGATCATGATCACATTCTACTATATCTCGACGGGTGCCAAAACCAGGCCCTAAGGGGTCTAGCAGTCATAGGTCCTACTAGCATTGTATTTCTAATTATATGCACTTTAACTCTTTATGCATAATATATGAGCATCTATGTTTTGTTTTTATGAGCTAATGTTGAATTAGACGTCGATGTGATTTATTAAATAATCCTTAGAATATTTAATAAATTTCTCCATGATCTAATGTTTATGTGATCTAATTAAAACTCTTTAAGTTTACATTGGATACTACATTATGATTGAGTATGTTATGTTAAATTAAATGCACTTATGATCTAACTTCTAGAACACTAAATGCATGTAAGGATCTAATCTAACACAACACACAAAATGAATTTGAATAGTATGCAAACTAAAGTAATAATTCAAACCCATTGAACAATTATTCTATAATCTAAGACACACAAAGATATGATTGTCAAAGAAAGAAGCAATGCAAGATACAATAGAAAACTATCTACTTAATCTAACAACACTACTCTAATAAAAATACTATTCAAAGAAGATGTTAAGTGTAGTAAAAATGAAAATGTGTGACATTGATAGGTTCTTTTAGAGGTGTACCATCCATTTCCATTAATGTGTAGGCTCTGAGGATTTAAATAATCCTTAAACTCTCTCTGGGTTATATTTTTTTTGGTTTTACATTAGTGTCAACCTGTGCATTATATGTTTGCAACACTTCAGGCCCCTTTTTGATGTTGCCTTTGTTTGCTTGAGCCATGTGTCAGGAGCACACGCTTTTGAGAGTTCTCTCCCCTTTGCTCATCTTCGAGCTCTACCTGATTGCTGGTTGCATATTCCACAAGTACCTTTTGGTGGACCGCATAGTCAAAGCTTTGAACGAAGATTGCACCACGTGTCATCACTGCGGGAACCACAGTCATTGGGGAAGGATAAAAGAATGAGAAGCCCTACCTCTATGCCATGTGTCCTAACCAACTCCTTGGGCAGTTTGACACATGTCTTCAGGAAACTTCTGCCGTTCCACTCCCAGACCACAACCATCATTTGTAGGAGGGCATGCTTTGTTGAGGAAACATAATGTCATTTCGGTTGGGAAGAATCATTGCAAGGATCAACACGATCTATTCCTAGGAATATTTTTGGTTGCAACATTCAAGCGGTGGGAAAAGTCTATATGTACTACTTGGTCTCTCTGAAAAAGGGTTCAAAAATACATAGGGAAAGCACTAAAAATTTTCTCGGCCTTCATATTGTGTTTAATTTTTGTATTAAGACTTCCAAATTGTGCTAATCTGTTCAACCTCTCTATTTCTTAGTTATTTGATAAAACATTATACTGTGCTGGTTTATTGTATTGAGTAGTTAATCTACAAATCTTCTATAATTTCAATATAATTTTGTTGTTCAGATCATCTCTTGTACTCTTCATGTTCAGTGAATGGATATGGAAGTTATATTATGTTATTTGATTAACTTCTTAAAATTTTCATCTCTACTTTATGTTATTTTTGGGCATGCAGATTGTCAAACGAGCCTTCAAATCTCTCCCAAAAGGTAGATTTCCTGTGCCTATTTTCTTGAAATATTGGCACATTGCCTTAACATTAGATTTTATTTTTGTATATCTACTTCTTTTTCCTTTTTCACCCCCTAATGTATGAAGAGCCAACTTTTTTAAAACCTAGAGGTTACTTAGTTTAGCACAATCGGTCCCCCCATTAACTGAGTTTCCCATAAGGCTGTGTGCCTAGAAATTTTAGGTATCAACAGTTCTTTTTCTAGCACACTCGGTGGGACTCTATTTGAATGTATCTAAGTTTAGAGTGGGTGTATGAGCCATAGACTTATTACTAGATCCCAAAAAACAAATAAACCTGGCTTGCTAGTGCCGCCTTTGGTAATAGTACAAGCAAGAGCCCACCCAATGAACATCCTAACTCCTCCACATGTCTCGTTACCAATGGCCAATAAAAAATATGTAGCATAGGACACTAGAAGCCCTCTCATAACACTAGTAGCACTGGTTGTGTGGGATTCTATCCCAATTTATACTTTAAAAGCTTTATTGAAATTTACTAGGGAAGTCTCAAAAACACCATTCGACCATCTGCAGGATGTGGCAGACATGTGTTTGGTGCATGGTGTCATTGATAAAAATGTAGCACTAAGGTTGCTTACAACCTCTTTCAAAGGAAAAACACTAGATTGGTATCACACTCTAGAAGCTAATACTATCGACACCTGGGATTAGCTCATAGATCCTTTTTATGAGTAGTTTTCAAACAATGGAGATCGATCTTTTCCATTCCAACAGTTGGTGACCATCAAGTGGGCCCCTCAAGAGGCCATGACTGACTTCAATGCTAGGTTTCACACAACTTGGTAAAGGATCTAGAATGCTATTTTCCCGCTTGCTGATTTGGCGTTCATGTTCTATCTAAAATCTCTCAATGCTGACATTTCTATGATGATTCAATCCATTCATGGGAACAACTTGCCAGATGCATATAATATTACTGTTAAGGAAAAGAATAATTTTATTGATGTCAGAAAGTTACCGCCTCGACCTGCTATGCCTGTATTCATAGAATTGTCAGATCCTGCCCAGGAAATAGCTTCTACCAGTGTGTCTGCTCCTCCCCAATCTATGTACACATATCCGAGTGTGCCACAAAATGTTGCTTCTACATCTAACCCTTTAGCAATTGAGGTGAGCGACATCAAAGATTTGTTGCAGTCCTTCTCAAATTAAATAATTAGTATCAAGTGGAAATAGTCTACGCCTGCGAAGCCATCTTTCCAAAATTACTAAGGTAGAAGACCTTCCTACCAGCAAAAATTTGGTGTCTGCTTTTCATACTAGATAGGAGAAGAAATACTAGATCATTTAAAGTGGATGATCTAATCATATGACTGGTGATAAGAGTAATTTTGTTAAACTTGAAAAATATGAAGGAGGACTTGTTAGGTTTGGTGATGAGACATTTGCTAAGATTTGTGGAAAGGGTTCAATCAGTTTTGATGACAATCATAATACTGATGATGTTTACTATGTTAAGGGTTTAAAACATAACCTCTTGAGTGTTTTGGAAAAATGTGTGGCAAGGGATACAATCTTATGTTTCAAGATGATGGTTGTGAGATCAAAAAAGGATTCAAAACTATGATTGTTTTTGGAAGAAGGAAAAATGGGAATGTTTATTAGTTCATAGGTGCTGATGGTTATTGTTTCATGACTTAGATCAATGAGAGTTGGCTTTGGTATAGAAGAATGTGTCACATCAATTTTGATAGCCTAGTGAGAATAAGTTCAGTTCAAGTTGTGAGAGATCTGCCAAAGATTACAAAACTTATCAAGGTTGAAGATGGTATAAATATGAGTTCAGTTGTTGAGGGATAATAAGATAGATGTGTGTGATGTGGGTGATGCAAATGTAGAATTGTAAGGTGGAAATTTGTGAACTATAGTGTGAGATTCATGTGTTAGAATACTAGATGAAGTGAGTAGAAGGTATCTACAATATTTAGTAAGACTGTGAAGATATTGATGATGTAGAGGTGGAATTTTTGGTTGCATTGAGATGGATTTCTAATTGTAACACTCTTCTCTATCTTCTTTTCTATTTTGGAAGTGAGCTTTTCTTTCTTCTAAGTAGTGAGCCCTTCGAAAGGGAGCCCTTTGTAATCATTGTTGATATTAATTTATATTGTGAGTTAATCCTCATTTTGGTTTTCCCTTACTGGGTTTTCCACATAAACCTAGTGTTCCATTGTGTATGGTGTTGCTTTGGTTATGTTTTTGTTATCTAATTTCATGATAAATCATTCTAACCGATTAAGGCTTAATTGAATTAATGTGGATATGAATACTTCTAAGGGTTTTGAAGTTTTAAGATACAACTAATTCACCCCCCTCTCATTTGTCTTTTGCATTTTTAAGAGAGGGGGACCATCATGTGCAAGACCCTAGGTCATAGAGGGTCAAGACGCGAGAGGCTGCCCTAACTTACCTTAGCTAAGCATAGTGTTTAGGGTATGTAAGGTAAGGGTAATGAGGACAGTAGGGCCTCTCAGCTACTCAACAGGCCTAAAACGTAGAAATAGGCTAGGTTTGTTGGTATCTAGGTTTAGCACTTCATCTCGAAAAGCTCTCTATTCGAGGATAGAAGTGCGGACTTTGGACGACAGCACGACGTGCTGGAATCTCAAAAGTGTGTTGTCCTCCGTATGATCAGACAATAATAAAAATGAGGTTAAGTCACTAAAAACTAGCTAACGGCCCAACAAGTTAACTAAAGGGCCAAAATGACAGAACTAAGTAAATTATATAATCTCTAATGTGATAAAGTAAATAAGAAAGAGTGATGAAGATGAGGAGAATCTCACCAATGAACTCATTCTCCAGTTGATTCTCTGAGAGCTTACACACCTACACACAATAAGAAAGGAAAATGTTGGGGGGCTGTATAGGGGCTTGCCTCAGTTAGACCCCCATTTAGGTGTTTCCACCACCACAAACAACCAAAAGAAAAAGATAAAGAAGCAATGTAATGAAAACACAAACACTACAATGTGGTACTATGCTACTCACCAAATGATAGAGGAGAGGAGAGGGAAGCTTACCACCTCCACCAAGAGCACTCAAGGCTGCTTGGGGGAGAAAATGAGAGGAACTCAAGCCTCTGTTGTGCATGGCGTTGTCCCAAACGTGCTCTACCAAGTTGATGGAGTGTGATGTTGCTGCAATGGAATGCTTGGGATGCTTGGAAGTGAGTGAAAGTGAGCTTGTGAGAGTGAGAGTATGGAAGCTTGATGTGATGAAGAGTTTTGAAGAGTTCAAGTCAAGTTGTGAAGAGTTGGAATGAAAGTTCAAGTAGTGAATATGAAGGAATGAGGGAGAAAACAACCATATTCAGGTCGGTTGGCTGAAGGAGGCGTTACAACTTCATTACCAATGGGAAGAGTAATGCCTCTGCTAGCTCAGTTGTAGGAATCTTCCAGGGATGTAAGAACGTTGTGCGGACCTCTGCGTGCCACACAGGCATCCCTAACAGAAACGCCTCCACCGAAACACAAAATAGGCTAGACGTGGACCTCCAATAGTGGGCTTAAGTGAATTTAAGCCTTCGACTTTGGTTTTCTAAAGTGTATAAAGGAAAAAGGGGGAATTGCACCTAGGGTGAAAATTTTCTCTTATAAAATTTTCCCCCACTTTAGCGAGCATGAGTACTGATGAGTGCTTAGTAAAGTAGATCAAGAAGAGAGTAGGGTTAGAAAAGTATACCTGAACCGTCAAGGAAGTAGTACTCGGTCTGGTGTACCCGAGGGTGCAGGAGATGTGATGGACTCCATAGTTGCTCAAAACTATGGATTTAGAAAAAAAACATCTTACAGGCCCGTGGACCTGCAAGGAAGCAACCCCCAAGATATCTCACATGGAGGAATCCCCAAGGAAGCAGATTCCTCAGAGTTAGGAAGTGGTGGCACATCTATCCAAAAATAGAGCATGTTTGAAGCATCGACACATCTACCCATAGATAGAGCATGATTGAAGCATCGACACATCTATCTCCTTCTGTTAACTTACTAACTCCTAACAGTTCTAGTCTAGAAGTCTTTACACTAAAAATCCTCATAGTAAAAAGTTCTAACTATGAATTTCTAACTCAAGAGGTTCCAACTTTTACAAAGAGGCAAGAATGCCTTATATACAAAACGTACAAGAAAGAATGTGCTATCCCCTGCACTAGGGTTTACAAAATATCTGCATCCCATAGGAGAGTCGGCTCTCAGATCCCTCTGAGGAAAGCCAAAACTGCATTCAATGTGAATCCTTGTTGTCCATGCCAATGAAAGGTTCTTGGAAAAGATCTGTAGATCTTTTGCTGCAACAACATTAACTCTTCTGTCTCCGTGTCCATCTTTGAACTCTCTTGCACTCTGGGTTGCCTTGAATGCACTAGGGTATCCCGCCATTAATACTAACTACCTCTATCATTAGTGGTTGCCACAGCTGTCCTTTTGAGTCATGGTTTCCTCCGTCACTTGACTTCTTTTCTGTTCTAAACTTTTTTGCGTGTTGGGCACCCTCTGGAAGCACCATCGGGTCTCCCTATAGATCTTTGCACCATCTGAGTCAATCCACTATCACCCGCTCTCAGGAGGAATCCATCTAGTCTGTATTCTATCGATCTCCTTACACAGGGGTGGTCAATTAGTCAAAGGGACCGATGAGTCACTCTTTGGTCTCCTTCTGGTTGGTTAAGCGTATGCCAAGCGAGCCCCTCAGGCGGTCAAAGATGGTCTGATCAAAATCATATGTTGGTGAGACACCATCGGTGTCTCCCCGATATGATTTCATAGTCACACAACTATCGGCATAATACGAGATAGTTGGCGTGACCCCTCGACGAGCTGAAGAAGTCATACCGAGCTCCTCAAACCAATCAGCAAGACCGCATCCCTTCGCTGAGACCACATGGCAAAGCTCAAATCTTTTAGCGAACCTTCTATTTTCTCCCCGAACTTACTCTGTCGGTAGGAGTCATGGCGATGCTAGATTCCTTGGGTGAGCTCCCTACTAAGGTCGAGGAGACTTTAATGCTTCGAGGAGACCTTACCCCAAATTACTCTTCTCTTATCGAGCCCACTTTCTTTTTGGTGGGACCTTCGCTTATCACCAAGACCTTGTGGCGAGCCTAGATTACTATGCCAATGCCGCCCTCATCGTCGTGACCTCACCTCTTTGGCTAGACATTATGCCAAAGGTTTTATCCTTTGGAGACTTTCCATTTTGGGGAGACACTAATGTAGTCACACCAAAATGAAATCTTTGTTAGGTGGTTCATTGTAGCACCCATTTGTCGGGAAGACGTCTTGTAGACACCTTATGTCCTAGCGAGAACCTTACTAATTCATCCCGTTGTTGCTGTGGCATACTGATTTTCTTGCCGAAGACCACCTTTGAAATCCCTTAGCGCTGTATCGGTTTGACCACCTGTCGTCTCTGAGACCTTTGGGTGATGCTATGCTGCTTCGTTGATATGTTGACCCTTCTTGTTTCAACAAGACTCCTGGCGTTTGGTGAGAGCACATGTCAAAGAGAACAACTCCCGCTAAAGTGTTTGTCGGTATGCACTAGTCGGTGAGACCTCCTAGATTCGTTGAGACTTCTTGGCGAAGAGAAAACCTTTCGTCGATGTATGAATCCTTTTGACGCTGATTGGTGAGACATGGAGAAGTTGCCAAGACTTCTCCTCGAAGGAAATCTCCTACCAAAGTGTTTGTCGATAGATAGTCACTGAGACATGGAGCCCTCACCGAGACCTCTCTCTGAAGGAAACCCCTCATGCTGAAAGGAAAATCATGTCGCCGGGAGGATGACCCTTGTCTTGCTGATAGATCCTGCATTTGATTTCTAATCGCGGTGACATCTCTGGGGTCTGGCTGAAAGGCAACGTAAGCGTAGACTTAAACCAAACAAACTAGAGGTTGGGGAGACCTTGATAACCCTACACCAATAAGATGCACAATGGGGAGTGTTCTGATTCTTTGGGATTTTGAATAGTGAGTGCCGAGCCATCAATCGGCAAGAAGTTAGAAAAGTCTTGCCGACCTTTGCCTTAGCGGATTTTAAGAACCAACTGGACTGAGGACAGTCCTCAATTGAGCTTCCCTAACAAATATCATCCTATAGTAGGATTTAATCCTGCATTCAACAGAGAAGACCGCAGTAAGGAGCAGACCAATAGTAGTCAATTAATCAAAAGCATTATTGAAATGAATCCCATGCTAGTAAGGTGCAATTAAATTCAAAAACAAAATGATCCTACCAACAAGTTCAGGTTTCAGGTCGACCCACGGAATCCAAGCCAGGGAGGAATTTTGGAGAATTCCAAGCCAGGTGGACTCCAACAAAATAAGCATGAAACACCCATTAGAAACTCAATCTGATCATTATCAAACCAGGAACAACATGCGAGATCCTAAAAAATAGCATAAAGAAAATATAAAATGCACATTATTTATTAACTTCCTGTTACTACATACCTCTTAATATTCCACTAGATTTCGGGGAAATCTGTGCAAGAGAAGACATTTCGGCAAATACGGAACAAACAAGGAACAACAAATTTCTAGAAAATCCAGAAGAGAAGGAAAACCGTGAAAAAGAAGACATCGGGAAAATCTGGTCCACGCGGAATTCCGCAAAGACCAAAGATCCCCGAACAACAAATGCTTAGCTGAAGTTCAAGCAAGATCTAGAAAAATCTGAATGGGATGGAAAATCTTGAACTCAGGAGAAAACCCAAATTCCAACTGAGGCAAAACCAAAATTAGATCAGACAGAACAAAAGATAAAACACGGAGAAACAAAAGAACACCCAAAAGCAAAGCGAATAATAGAGGCAAAGAAACCAAAAGAGAAGGGGGACCCATTTTTGATCTAGATCAAAGTGGGGTGTTTATGCAAGGCATAGCAAATGGTGACTCGACTAGGAAAATGGTTTAACCATTTTCAAGAATCTGAAGGATTCAACTATCTAGAACTCCTGGTTCATGAACATCACAACTCTATTTGGGTCAGCTATAACAAACATGGTAGAGCTAGAATCTCAAATGTAAGTCAATCAATGGCTACCCCTGAATTTATGTGTGTGCTTGATTGTGCATCACCCTTTTGTAAAGTTTCTTTATCTTTTGAACAAAATGTAAGATTTGAACTACATGAGTTGATTTCTTTCATGAAATGATATCCCAGGCATTGCTCCACTACCAGTCAGGCGTCCATAGCCCCGATGGAGATACCTCTGGTTTTCTCTTAGCATTGCTCTATTGCCAGTCAGGCATCCATAGCCCTGGTAGAGATACTGGAATCACCCATTCATATTGAATCCTCTTTTCTTTTGATAATCCTTTTCTCTTTTTTTTTTAGTTTCATATATTTCATCTAATTCTCTTTTTATTTTCAATATGTCAGATGTTAAATATCTAATTTGGGTTGAAAACTACAATGGACCTCATAACAACACTTGGGAGTTGGATTTTTCACTCAAATCTTACAACATTGCCATTCTAAGACAAATATACCGCTACAAGAGGAGATGATCTTATTGATTAGTGACAGATTCAGGGGAGCTGATGAAGGTTTTCTTACTTGGCACCTTGTCTTTAAAACTTCCCACAACCTTTATTGATAACGAACATGAAACAGTGAATTGAGGATAGAATCATCCAACCAGAAGAATTGAAAATATCTAAACCACTTCTCTCCTAATGACCATAGCATGCTTCAGATAACAACCCATAGCTTCAGATAGAAAGAAACAAATTAAACCCCCAAAGAACAGAACAAACAAAGAACAAAGGGCAAGGAAAACAAAAGGAGGTAGGGATAAACGTGCAAATGGGAAGCTATTTACAGATAAGAGCCACATTATTTACATAAAGAGCAACAGATTATTCACATAAAGGAAATAATTATTTACAAACTGAAGCACAAAAGTTATATACATAACCGCATATTATTTACAAGTAGGAGACAAAATAAATTATTTACATAGAGCAAACAACGAATTACTTATATACAGAACAAAATTTAGCAAGCCTCAATATTCAAAATAGTGCTTGAGAAACTGTCCATTGATAGGCAAAGGAACCGATTCTCCAGTTAGGCTACTCAGTTTGAAAGCATTTTCCCCTAGGATCTCAACAATTTGATAAGGACCTAGCCATAGTTTGTCAAACTTTTGGTGGCTGCCCTTCTTTTCATTGGCTTTATCCCATAACAGTACTAGGTCTAATATCCTAAAAGCTTTTATCTTGGCTCTTTTATCAAACCAGCATTTGACAATAGCCTGATGTCTGAAGAACTGCTGTAAAGCAGCATCTCTTTGTTCTTCTAGTTTCAACAAAGCAACTAACCTGATCTCTATCCTATTGTCACTGGAGTAAAATTTCTGCATGAACTCCAGGATAGGTATTTGCAAATGGATAGGAAAGACAGGATCTTGGCCATATACCAGCTTGAATGGTGAGGTGTTTAAGGCAGCCTTAATCCTAGTCCTATCTGCCCACAATGCAAATCTCAACTAGGTATGCCAGTCTCTAGGGTTATGTTCTAATAGTTTCTTAATCAGCCCTAAGAGATTCTTATTGGTAGACTCTGCAACTCCATTTCCTTGTGGATAATAGTTTGAAGAATACTTCAAGACAATCTTTTGATCATACACCCAAGAAATAAACTCAGCAGAAGAAAAAGCAGACCCATTATCACATACCAGGGCGAAGGGTACCCCAAACCTTGTAGTGATACATTCGGTGAGGAACTTGATCACTACCTCCGTTGTGCTATTTTTGCAAGGTATGGCCTCTGTCCACCTCATGCAGTAATCGGTAGCAGTCAAGATAAACTTGTGTCCTGTAGAGGAATTCGGGTTAATCACTTCAATGAAATCCAGTGCCCATTGGGCAAATGGCCTTACCTCGTAAACGGGCTGTAGTGGAATGGCTGCATGGCGTTCCCTTGGTGTAGCAACCTAGCAGGTGTGACATGTTCTCACATGTTGATGGGAATCTTTGAATATACAGGGCCAATAATAGCCAGACTTAAGAATCTGGTGTGCTAGAGAATCAGCAAAACCATGACCTGTGCCATGTTTCCCATGAAACTCAATAATCAACTGGTTGGCCTCTTGATGATCAAGGCATCTCAGGTACACCCCCTCAAAATTTCTTCTGTACAACAACCCTCCTTTGAACATGTAATGAGAAATATTTAGTCTTAGGGCTCTTCTTTGAGTTGTATTCATCCCTGCTAGACATCGATTGTTGAGCATAAAGTAGATGGTATCAACATACCAGGGGTCATTAGAGAAAGATTGGGTCGTGTACTGCTGACATATGATGTTGTTGCCAACATTCACCATGGACTGAGATAAACCCGTGCCTCTGACTAATTTCATGGGATGTATCTCCAGATCGAATTCTTGTAGGATGGCCATCCATTTGCCCCTCCTTCCCCCCAGCTCGCTCTGCATCTGGAACTACAACGACGATTTGGCTTTGAAGAATGTAATGCCAAAACTTCTTGACGGCCTGAACTAGCATGAAGGCTTGCTTCTCAAGAGGTGGGTATTTGATTTTCGCATTTTTGAATGGAGAGCTCACGAATGCAATCGGCCTCTCCTTTGACTCTTCTCCTCGCTGAGTTAGAACAACTACACAAGAATGTTTGGATGCAAAATAATAGATGTAGAATGGTCTGAGATAGTCAGAGCTGGTGAGCACGAGTGCCTCTGAAATGGATTGCTTGACTTGAGAAAATGCAGCCTTCGCCTCATCACTCCACTCTATTTTAGCATCCTTCCTCATCATCTCATTCAAAGGCTTCATAATTTCTACAAAGCCTGTGATAAACTCCCTCATGAAGTTGATCTTTCCAAAGAAGGATCTCATCTCCTTCTTACTTCTTGGCATTGCTATTTTGAGGATGGACTCAACTCGATCTGGGTTGATGGATATTCCTCTTTCTAAAATTATGTGTCCCAAGAGCTTCCCTTCAGAAACTCTGAACACACACTTTTTGGGATTCAAGGATACTCCGTATTGGAGACATCTTTGAAGAACTTTGGCTAAGTCTGCAACATGATTCAATCGGTCCTTGGAGAACACCGTTAGGTCATCTATGTAAACAATAATACATTTTCCAATCAGATCCTTGAAAGCTATGTCCATGGTGTGCTAGAAAGTTTCTCCAGCGTTTATCAAGCCGAATGACATCCTTCTATATGAGAACGTCCCCCACTTGGTAGTGAAAGCCGTCTTCATCCTGTCTTCAAAGTCAACCATTACCTGATTGTATCTAGAGTAACCGTCCAAGAATGACATCATCTGTGCTTCATTAATAGTCTGCAGAACTTCCTCCAGAGAAGGAAGCAGGTAGTTATCCTTTCTGAAGCTCTATTCAGGTTTCTAAAGTCAACACACAGCCTAATCTTCCTATTCTTTTTACGGACTAGAACTAAGTTAGCCACCCATGTTGAATGGCACACAGGGAAGATTATCCTTACAAACAACAATTTCTGAACCTCTTTATAAATCAATGGCTTGATTAGAGCATTGACAGGGCACTACTTCTATCTAAAGGGTTTAGCTTCGGGCTTCAAGGGAATAGTGTGAGTCATAACCGAAGCATAAAATGTCTGGAGGTCCTCATACCCCCAAGCAATCGCAGCAATATCCTTTTTGAGTGCCCTCAATATGTCTTCTCTAATTACTTCAGGGCAGGCCTTCCCTATGTAGACATTCCTTTCAGGGCCAAAATCAGCTAGGTTAACTGTCTCATATTCGCCTCCCTTTTCTTTAGCTGATGCCTTCTCTCGAGCCCTTGGGTCTAAGTCAAAGATCCTCTCCAAAGCCACCATTCCCTTGGGAATGGTATTGCTCTTTAAATTAAGGACCCCTTATGTATCACATTCCTTAGGACTCCAATCCCCTTGGTCTCTGTTAGACTCATCAATAATTTTCCCCTCAAAGACATCTGAGCTTGCTAAGAAGGCCAGAATATGTCGATCATTATCAAAGACCTGAAAATTCTTGATATTATCAGGAACAGCTGGGGTGGACATCAGTTCCACTGAAAATCTTTTGAATTTGGAGCCTTGCATAGGCTCCAAGGTGCTTGCAGCAACTGCTAGTGAATCGGCTACTTGATTTTCCTCTCTAAGGATTAAACTAATCCCAAAGGCATCAAAGTCTTCGATCAGGTTCCATACCCTATTTCTATATGCTGCCAGCCTTCTACTGTGACATGTGTATTGGCTACACACTTGCTTGATCAAAATTTCTGAATCTCCCTTGACCATCAAGGCAGTGACCTTCTTGTGTGCGAACATTAGTCCTCGAGCTAGGGCTTCATATTCAGCTACATTATTAGTGCACCCAAATTGCAGCCTATAAGAAGCAAATAAAACCTTCCCTTTCAGGCTAGTTAATATAATTCCAACACCACAACTGGTCTTGGATTTGGATCCGTCAAAGGTAAGGGTCCACAACTGATCACAAGCAGGGGTTAATCCTTTTAAAGTTTTCATGGATATGTGAATAGGATTAACCAAAGGTGGTGCTTCTTGATCTCTTGGACCAGACATAGGAAAAGGATTGTCTAAAGGTTCTCTAGGTACTTCCTCCAATTCCTACTCAGTTGCATTATGTAACCTATGGTTATTTTCCTGGCCGTCACTTGTCCCTTTGGTTGGTTCCTTGGGTTTTGTTTCATTTGTAAGCACAGGGGTGTCAAGCAGATCTTGGGGTTGCTCCTCATCAGTGTACTGATTTGGACATGTGTCTAGATTAGGTTTGATCAAGGCAGGGATTTCTTTTGAAAGCATTGTATCCTTGGTTAACATGGTTGCTTCCTTGGCCTCAAATGAGAAGCAGTTTGCAACGGTCTTAGGGTGACTTGTGCCAGCTTCCTCAACTTGGGAAACATGATTTAAAATGTCCCTCCAGGGTTGACAAGTCAATTTAGAGTGGATTTGATAATGTACCCTGCACCAGTTAGGGAGCAAGAGGCTTTGTAGATCTATATCTGCCCCTAAGACGAGTTGGTCTTGTTGCAACTTTGTAACCAAGGCCTGTTGATTTTCATCAATGGTTGGGTCAATGTTTTTTTGTTTTGACATGTCTTTGGCATTGAGAACTGAGAAGGTTAGGATTTCCTCTTGTTTATAAACCCCCATCTCAGTCTCAAAGTAGGCCACCTCATTAAGACAATCATACTCAGTGATGATATGCTTGAGGCGAGGCTCACTTTCAATCCTAATATGATTAGGAATCCCTTTCCATGATAGCCACATATGTGAAAAATAAAGGGCAAGATATCCCCCTAATTTTTTCATCAAATCTCGGTTTAGCAGCATACCATAGGTCTCGGGAATATCTGCCACTTGAATATCTATGTTGGTTAGGATCCTGGGATCTAATCCTACTTGAACGTGTATGTTTTTTAATTCCCCTACCACATTAACCTTTGTTTTGTCAAGTTGAATGACCTTCTTATTGGTTTGAATAGGATTCAATCCTAACTTCTTACATATAGACAATGGCATGACATTGCATGAAGCTCCTGAACCCAATAAACAGTTATGTAGGTTCTTGCCCAAAATTCTTAAACTTAAAAGGAAAGGAGGGGTACCTACCTTGTTTCTGCATAAGGCTGCATTTGCATGCCCAACCGGTACCACCTTGGTCTTTCCTTTTGACTTATCAGCTTGTTCTAGAGCCTTCAGCACTATCTCCCTTTGAGCAGGGCACCACTTTAAAATGTCAAAATATGACAAAGAAGTTTTTTGCTTCTACATCTCATAAACGATATCAAATTCTGTATTATAGCCTAAATTACTTTTGAAAATAGTAGAGGAATTACCCCTGTTATGGAGACCAGGCGGGCCTTGTGGTGGAGAAGGATTATTATTAGCACCTTGATTTGGAGGCACCACGTGATTAGGAGGTGCTGATGTAGTGAATGGCCCCTTACCTTGATTTCTAAGGAAGTGTCCTCCCTTTGTCTGAAAAACTTGGGCATCATATGAATCCTCCTCTGGTTCATTCTCTTCTTGCCTTGGAAATGAGGACTCCTCCTCGAAGAGCTCATAAGCCATTGCAGTATCCACAGAGTCACCTCCTTTGAGTGAATTCCCTTGGAATGTGTGGGCATCCTCGTGTGCCATCTTAACAACCTTCTCCATCTAAGGGAAGTTTAATTTAGAATGAGTTGCAGTATCATGTAATCTACACCAATTGGTCATGAAGTTGAGGTCAGCCAAGTTTGCAGTATGTGCTCTCTCCTCATTTGCTTGATAGTTGTGAGGAAATCCACCATTGTTAGGCCCTGTATTCCATTGCCTGTTGTTATTTGGCCTCTGGTTGTACCCTCTATTTTGGTTTTGGTAACCTCTTTGGTTGTAGTTATTGTTATTCTGACAAGTACCCTGGTTGTTGCTGTTTTGGTTAGGGTAATTCCCCTAGTTTTGGGAAGGGTTCGACCGAAGTTGAGCCATGTCATTGGTAACTTGAGACAGTGTTTTCTTTAGGGTTTCTACCTCATTTGTAAGTTGGACTATCGTCTCACTTTCCACACTCTTAACAATAGGTGGCTGATCAACATGGCTTGGTGTTCCAATTTGGTTAAGATGACCATGGGAGCTTTGAGGAACCTGTGGTTGTTGAAAGAGATCGGGAGTTCTAGAAGCAAAGAACGGGACAAGTGGTTGGATTTGCAATTCAGACATAGGTCCATAGTGAGAAGGAGACATCCCTGGGACAGTGTTGAATAGAGGAGTTAAGCTATGCATCTGATATCCCATTGAAGGGAAACCTCCTCCCAGACTTCCTTGTTGAGAACTGACTTGTTGTTGCAGCTTAATAGCCAAATGATAGACTTTGGATAGAGAATCAATATCAGCAGCCGGATATGTCCTTTGCAAGAACAATCCTAGCAAAGGGTCTATCACCCTAAAATATGCCTGGATAGCACTGTTCTCAATAACTAGATAGGGATCTTGTAATCTCCTATACATTCGCTGGAACCTAGTATTGAATAAAGGCAAAGATTCACCTGGTTCCTTCCTTATGGTAGCAAATTGATGATATAAAAGAGCTGGATCCACATACACCCTGAATTGGTTGATAAAAGCATTTTCCAAATATGTTTAGGTGAGAATGGAACCTTGAGGAAGGTTAAGGTACCAATTATATGCCATGTCTCCTAAAGAATAAGGAAATAACCTACAAACCACATCGTGATGAGCTATTTGAGCTCTAGTACAAGCATCCTTAAATGCTTGTATATGCTCTTCAGTGCTCCTTGACTCACCATGAATGTACTTAGGGAAGAATTTCTTAGGGTTTTTGGGCATATCATGAAAACCTTCAGGGATAGTCCCCAATGGAGAGGGATTATTATGAAAGAATGCCATTAGTGGCAGTGGTGGTGGTTGAGTCAGCTATTGTATGGGTTGAATCAGCTGTGATGACAATTGGGATGAATTGGTGGGTGGATTAATGGGTATCCACTGGGGTATTGGTGAAAATCCTGGTGGAGTGAGTGGAGCTAATGAGGGTGGAATAATGGTTGCCCCAGCCTTATGATTCTTGTGTCTTTTCAAGGTCTTGAGTTCTATGAAAGATAATGGATTCCCAGTTGATCAAAGAACTCTATGGGGCCTTTCTGAGGAAGATGACTCAGTTTTATCTAGCTTGCCCTTCTCGGCCCTCCTTCTAGCGCCAGTTCTTGTTGATGTCGATTTTGGCACCACAACAATGCAAGAAAAATATTGCTACTCTGCTTCTCTTGAAAGAGAAAGGAAACACATGGATGCCTCAGCTCCCAAGGTCTTTGTAGTTGGGTCTCAACTATACTGACGTTGCTCAGTGGCCAATGCGACAATAATATTCAAGGGGCCTACTAGTGTTGGGCTTCTGGATTATTCTAAGATCAAACATGAAATGAAACCTACTTTAACTGGGTTTTTTTTAAAGAAACAACAAAAGATAGATCAGGGTTTTGGAACAGGAAAGAATAATAGATCATCCAATCTTAACCAGACTTGCTAGCTTCAAGGAATTAGTAAACCAAAACTATAGAACAAGATAAGCTTGTGATTGACACACATCCTCTTTCATTCACAGTGCTAATTCACATAATATATTTTAATTACCATTTAAATAAAACGCAAAATAATATTTCGTTCCTTGAAGGCTCTACAAATCAAATTATCAAACTAAGACAAGTATCATTCAAGAACACAACATGAAGTAGATTAAACTATGATTGCTTCTACTATTATTAAAATAGATAAGCAATATTTACAAAGCTGGCACAATCACCAGTGTACAGAGAATCTGTGTCTCCAGATTGTTTCCAACTACACTAAGAGAATTCAAAAAATGCATTACAGTCTACACTAAAATCTAACTGCTAACCAAGAATACAAAAGAAGCTCTCATTACTGAGAATCAAGATGCAACTCTATCTCATTCTGTTAACTTACTAACTCCTAACAGTTCTAATCTAGAAGTCCTTACACTAAAAATCCTCACAATAAAAAGTTCTAACTATGAATTTCTAACTCAAGAGGTTCCAACTTTTACAAAGAGGCAAGAATGCCTTATATATAGAACGTACAAGAAAGAATGCGCTATCCCCTGCACTAGGGTTTACAAAATATCTGCATCTCGTAGGAGAGTCGGCTCTCAGATCCCTCTAAGGAAAGTCAAAACTACATTCAATGTGAATCCTTATTATCCATGCCGATGAAAGGTTCCTGGAAAAGATCTGTAGATCTTTTGCTACAGTAGCATTAACTCTTCTGTCTCCGTGTCCATCTTTGAACTCTCTTGCACTCTGGGTCACCTTGAATGCACCAGGGTATCCCACCATTAATACTAACTGCCTCTATCATCAGTGGTTGCCACAACTATCCTTTTGAGTCATGGTTTCCTCTATCACTCGACTTCCTTTTTGTTCTAAAATTTTCCGCACGTTGACAACCCTCTTGAAGCGCCATCGGGTCTCCCTATAGATCTTTGCATCGTCTGAGTCAATCCACTATCACCCGCTCTCAGGAGGAATCCATCTGGTCTATATTCTGTGGATCTCCTTACACAGGGGTGGTCAATCGGTCAAAGGGACCGATGTCACTCTTTGATCTCCTTTTGGTTGGTCAGGCGTATGCCAAGCGATCCCCTCAGGTGGTCAAAGATGGTCCAATCAAAATCGTACGTTGGTGAGACACCATCAGTGTCTCCCCGATTCGATTTCACCATCACGCAGCTATCGGCATGATACGAGACAGTCGGCGTGACCCCTCAACGAGCTGAAGAAGCCATACTGAGCTCCTCAAACCAATCAGAAAGACCGCATCCCTTTGCTAAGACCACATGGCGAAGCTCAAATCTTTTAGCGAACCTTCTGTTTTCTCCCTGAACTTACTCTATTAGTAGGAGTCACGGTGATGCCAGATTCCTTGGGCGAGCTCCCTGCTGAGGTCGAGGAGACTTTAATGCTTTGGGGAGACCTTACCCTGAATTCTCCTTCTCTTACCGAGCCCACTCTCTTTTCGGTGTGACCTTCGCTTATCACCAAGACCTTGTGGTGAGCCCAAATTACTACTTGATGCTTCCCTTGTCATTGTGACCTCACCTCTTCGGTCGGGCATTATGCCGAAGGTTTTATCCTTTGGAGACTTTCCATTTCGGGGAGACACTAATGTAGTCACACCAAAATGAAATCTTTGTTAGGTGGTTCGTTGTAGCACCCATTTGTTGGGAAGACGTCTTGTAGACACCTTATGTCCCGACGAGAACCTTACTAATTCATCCTGTTGTCGCTGTGGCATACTGATTTTCTCGCTAAAGACTGCTTTGAAATACCTTAGCGCTATATCAGTGTGACCACCCATCGTCGCTGAGACCTCTGGGCAATGCTACGTTGCTTTTCCGATATGTTGACCCTTCCTGTTTCGGCAAGACTCCTGGTGTTCGGTGAGAGCACACGCCGAAGAGAACAACTCCTGCTGAAGTGTTTGTCTGTATGCACTAGTCAGTGAGACCTCCCAGATTTGTTGAGACTTCTTGGTGAAGAGAAAACCTTTTGTCGATGTATGAATCCTTTTGACACCAGTCGGCGAGACATGGAGAAGTCACCGAGACTTCTCCCCAAAGCAAATCTCCTACCGAAGTGTTTGTCAGTAGATAGTCAGTGAGACATGGAGCCCTCGCTGAGACCTATCTTTGAAGGAAACCCCTCATGCCAAAAGGAAAATCATGTCACCGGGAGGATGACCCTTGTCTTGCCGATAGATCCTGCATTTGATTTCTGATTGCGGTGACATCTTTGGGGTCTGGCCGAAAGGCAACATAAGCACAGACTTAAACCAAATGAACCAAAGGTTGGGGAGACCTTGATAACCCTACACCGATAAGATGCACAATGGAGAGTGTTATAATTCTTTGGGATTTCAAACAGTGAGAGCCGAGCCACCAGTCAGCAAGAGGTTAGAAAAATCTTGCCGACCTTTGCCTTAGTGGATTTTCAGGACCAACTGGACTGAGGACAGTCCTCAACTGAGCTCCCCTAACAAATATAATCCTGTAGTAGGATTTAATCCTACATTCAACAGAGAATACCATAGTAAGGAGTAGACCAACAATAGTCAATTAATCAAAAGCATTATTGAAACGAATCCCATGCTAGTAAGGTGCAATTAAATTCAAAAACAAAAATGATCCTACCAACAAGTTCGGGTTTCAAGTCGACCCGCAGAATCCAAGCCAGGGAGGAATTTCAGAGAATTCCAAGCTAGGTGGACTCCAACATAATAAGCATGAAACACACATTAGAAACTCAATCCGATCATTATCAAACCAGGAACATCATGCGAGATCCTAAAAAATAGCATAAAGGAAATATAAAATGCACATTATTTATTAACTTCCTGTTACTACATACCCCTTAATATTCCACCAGATTTAGGGGAAATCCACGTAGAAGAAGACATTCCAAAAAATCCAAAACAAACAGGGAACAACGGATTTTGGGAAAATTTGGAAGAGAAGGTAAACCGCAAAAAATAAGACATCGGGAAAATCTGGTCCACGCGGAATTCCGCGAAGACCAAAGATCCCCGAACAACAAACACTTAGCTAGAGTTCAAGCGAGATCCGGGAAAATCCAAATGGGATGGAAAATCTTGAACTCAGGAGAAAACCTGAATTCCAACTAAGGCAGAACCAAAATTAGATCAGACAGAACAAAAGATAAAACATGGAGAAACAAAGGAACACCCAAAAGCAAAACGAATAACAGAGGCAAAGAAACCAAAAGAGAAGGGGGACCCATTTTGATCCAGATCAAAGTGGGGTGGTTATGCAAGGCATAACACTATCCAATTTCATATAATAATAAATAATTGCAATGCAAGGTGAAAGATCATCAATCCCCAACCAGATCAGGAAGAATGCATGAAAAAAAAAGTAAAAATAAAAAATTGGGTCAACATGGAAGGGAACCCTAAATGCCCCCAACGCTTTGCATCATCCCCAATTTATCGAAAATCAATCACAAACATGGAAGAATGATGGTAAAAATAGAAGAAGGTTTATGACAAAAAAACCACGCATGTATCCAAGCACCAAAAGGGGTGATGAGGGTCATCTAGGCACACATAGCACGAGTATGGGGGAGCACAAAACACACACACACACAAGATCAAGAAAAGGGGACCTCCTCCTAACACTAGTTATCCACGAGGTCATCTATTTCCCAATAGAGATCCTCATAAGGGGAAGGAGGATGAGCTTGCAAGGGTGAAATGTTAAGAGGAGGAGCATCTGACCCTCCCACAACAAGGGCCAAGGAAGAGGGCCCCTCAAGGTCCTCTCCACCGAGCTCTTATGGAGTCAAAGTTAGTGATTTTGCAAAGATCGCCAACAAGGCTGGGTGATTTTGCAAAGATCGCCAACAAGGCTGGGACTTTGTCCACAGAATTAAATATGCATCCCACAAGAGCATCATGCTTATCCTCAGTGGATGGTGTAGGCTATTCTTGAGATTCACCATTATGCTCGCCGAAGGACTCGAGAGTGGTGACGAGCTTAGGGGAAGCCGAGATTAGTTCTATCACAAGGACATAACAAATCATCACGGGGCCACCTTGCAAAGAAGGTGGAATACTCTTACATCCTTCTTTTCTAGAAGGACCAACCTCTACCTTTTTCTTCATTGGAGGAGATGAACTCCCCATAGACGAAGCAAGGGGTGTGGAGGAAGAGGAGGACAGAAACACAACGGACACAATCGAAGAATTAACCATGTGCACAGGCTTAGGGAAGGGCTGAATATCTAGGATGGACATTAGCAAAGGCAGCTTCACTGAAGGAGCGATAAAAACTTGTAATCATTTAGGGTTAGGCATGTTTGTGCTCTCAACAAAATTTGGGAGTGAATCAGGTTGAAGGGAAACAATAGGAAGGGAGGAAGGAGACACAACAGGAGGTCTTGAAACAAGAGTGGTCATTTCTTCCTCCTTCTGTTGTGAGGTGGCTTGCTCAGCTAGAAGAGCCTTTCATTGGCACTTGCACTCATGTGCAAGGCAGTTTCTACGGCTCTTGGAGTTAGAAGCCAGAGCTTGCAAAGGGATAGGAGGTTCCTAATTGACCATAGGAATGTCCACTACGACTATTTCAAGTAGAGGAATGGGTTCCTGTACAGAAGCAGGGGGAGCAGGCTAAGGAGCTATAGGAGGAGTCAACTCAAGAGCCTCGGTAGTGAGCCTCTTTTTGCTCACTACCTTGGGAGCAAGAGTAGTAGGAGGATGTGGCGGCCAAGATAAGGTGGAATCACCTCAAAGAATCTTCTTCTTTTCATACCGAACGGGTCTAGGCTCCTTCGACATAACATGAAGGTCAAACACGGGATGCTTGGGATTTCGCCAAGCAGGCACTGAAAGGTTCTCCTACAAATGAACAAAACCAAAGGGTACCATAACTGAGTGAGAAGAAGCGTCAGACGGGGTAGTGGAAGAAGAAGAGGGAGGACTACAATACCACTTCTCTTATTTCCTCTTTTGGGCCTTAGTGGCCTCTCTGTCAGCCTTCAAACAAGCCTTATGTGAAATAGCATAGGGCGAGGGAGGATACCTCACCTTTGACCTCAGACGTCCTTTCTTATAGTTCTAATATGTCTTATGCAAAAGGTCCATCCTATGCAGAAGGCGACCCATGAACACAAGCCATGGGTGATCCAGGGAGTAGCTACCCCGTGCAACCGGCGGTCGATAACCAGTGTCATGGATTACGTGCATGGAATCTCTATGGATAAATTTCAAACATTTATGCACGATGGAGGGTACCGTGTTCATCACTACCAACCAAGGGATAGCTAACTTTACACATAAGAGTTCGAACCCAGGGATGATATCAAACAAGAGGTTTACGGACTTAGGCCCAACTAAGATTGATAGGACAATGCTACCCAAGGAGGGTACATAAATCCTGTCATGCTTGCGAATGAAACTTATGGGAGCATCATATCCATCCTTATGTAAAAAGTTAATTAGCACGATATCCTCTGTTATTATATTTACTTGTGATGTCGGGTGAACAAGAACACCTGCTACGATATTCCCATTGATCCGTGTAGGAATGTAAAGAGGAGATGGTTCCCTATTGAAGCCCATCAACAAGTCCTGTGAAGTAAAGTTTATGCCAACACTACTATCCACAGGCTCCATAGAAGGGATGGGTTGATGTAGGAAGGAGGCCATTACTCACACTAGACAATGCTTTCATAGAATCCTCGAAGGTTAATGGATAAGATGGTGACCTAATTAAGGTTTCATCGTGCAATACCTTTGCAACCTTCCAACTATGTCAACTAGGGGTCGTAGGTTGGGTTTCAAGGTGACAACCTTACAAAAATCACTCCTACAACACTCCTAGAGTACGAGGAAAGGAACTATCAGTATTGCAAGATCAAAACCAAAATGGTTCACATCAGGTTCACCAAAAATGTAAGAGAGGGGGACCACCACGTGCAAGACCCTAGGTCATGGAGGGTCAAGATGTGAGAGGCTGCCCTAACTTACCTCAGCTAAGTGTAGTGTTTAGGGCATGTAAGGCAAGGGTAACAAGGACCGTAGGGCCTCTTAGGTACTCAACAGGCCTAAAATGCAGAAAGAGACTAGGGGAGCTGGTTTCTAGGTTTAACACTTCATCTCAAAAATCTCTCTATCTGAGGATAGAAGCACGAACTTTGGATGACAACATGACGCGCTGACATCTCAAAAGTGTGCTGTCATCCATATGATCATACAACAATAAAAATGAGGTTAAGTCACTAAAAAATAGCTAATGGCCCAACAATTTAACTAAAGGGCCAAAATGACAGAACTAAGTAAATTATATAATATCTAATGTGATAAAGTAAATAGGCAAGAGTGATGAAGATGACGAGAATCTCACCAATGAACTTGTTCGCCACTTGATTCTCTGAGAGCTCGCACACCTACACACAACAAGAAGGGAAAATTTTGGGGGGCTATATAGGGGCCTACCTCAATTAGACCCCCATTTAGGTGTTTCCACCACCACAGACAACCAAAAGAAAGAGATAAAGAAGCAATGTAATGAAAACACAAACACTTCAATGCAATACTATGCTACTCACCAAATGATAGAGGAGAGGAGAGGGAAGCTTACCACCTCCACCAAGAGCACTCAAGGCTGCTTGGGGGAGAAAACAAGAGGAAATCAAGCCTTTGTTGCGTATGATGTTGTCCCAAATGTGCTCTACCAAGTTGATGGAGTGTGATGTTGCTACAATGGAATGCTTGGGATGCTTGGAAGTGAGTGAAAGTGAGCTTGTGAGAGTGAGAGTATGGAAGTTTGATGTGATGAAGAGTTCTGAAGAGTTCAAGTGAAGTTGTGAAGAGTTATAATGCAAGTTCAAGGAGTGAATATGAAGGAATGAGGGAGAAAACAACCATATTCAGGTCGGTTGGCCGAAGGAGGCACTACAACTTCACTGCCAATGGGAAGAGTAACGTCTCTGCTGGCTTAGCCGTAGGAATCTGTTAGGGACATAAGTGCGCTGCATGGACTTCTGCGCACCATGCGTGCATCTCCATTAGAAATGCCTCCACCTACAAACAAAATAGGCTCCATGTGGACTTCCAATAGTGGGATTAAGTGAATTTAAGCCTCCGACTTTGGTTTTCTAAAGTGTATAAAGGAAAAAGGGGGAATTTCCCCTAGGGTGCAAATTCACTCTTATACAAAATTCAATAAAAATAACCCTACAATTCTTTTTGTGCCTCTTAAGATCAAAAAAATTTATGAACCTAAAGAGAAAGTGTATGACCAACCTTCAATAGTTCCTTTTATTCCTACCTTGTGGGAAGAAAAGAAACCTATGGTTGATAAACCTTCTCCTACACAATCACAACTTGAAAACTGTGCAAAAAAAAACTGAAATGCTAAAGAGAATAGGCATAGACATTTTGCTATTGATCATAAGTTAAAAGAATAGAACTAACCAACAAATCAAGTTTAAAATTTAACTCAAATAAAACATGATGATTCTCCACATTTTCCACCACAAAAAACACATGAAACCTCTATGGATATTATCATTATGCCTCTTGTTGTGATTAACTTGGATGATGATGATGAGAATGCTAAGATTGACGAGGAAGTGAATAATTATATGAATTTATTATTTTCCTCTTCCATGAGCTTAGACAATAACAACTGTGATGATCCTCCTAACAAGAGTGAATCACCATGTGTTGGACTTGGTGATTGTCCTAGTATGATACTTTTGTTGCCCCTTTGTCTAGTCATCCACCTTTTGCATATGATGAGCAAGATTGGGATTTGGATGACTTTCTATAGGTGAGATCGCATGTGTCATACTAGCTTTTTTTATTCTTATTCACGTTCTTTATGTGATTGCATGTGCATATTGTGATCCCCCATACTATATTGCTTGGCATGCCTTTATGTTTGTGAGCTTACTTTGGATGACCCTTCTCACTCCATTGGTGCAAGGATACAAAGGAAGCCAATCTATTGTGACACTCTTCTATTTGCATCCTTATTCTTCTATCTATCGTAGCCATTGTCCTTTCTCTTGTCTTGTGTTTCCTTTTGGGGATGATGCAAATCATCGAGACATTTAGGTCTCTTCCATGTTGACCCAAAAGGCTTATCCTTTTCCTTTTTCCTCTATGTTTCATTGTTCCTTTGTGCTCATTCTTCCATGAGTTATTTGGGGAATGATGATGATTCCAAGCTCAATTATATAATTGTAGCAAAGACATATGCTGAACCCAAATCCATGGATCCCTTTGTGTTATCTGAGGATTGCATATGGGGGGAAACCTCCTTTTCATGATGTAACTTTATTTGGAAACATATCATTGGCATAGGGCTTTCCAAATAAGCTCTCATGTCTCTTTTATCTATTGGATTTTATCATATTCTATTTTAAAGTAATTGCTCACAACATGGTGTTTAGCAATTTCTTTAAAGTGGGGGGAATTATTCCTCCCACTTGCTGCTTGCTTGATGTTGTGACCTCTTGTTCAAAGTGTGGTCTTCTTATTTCATGTGATGTGTCTTCTTGTTGGTGATAGTGGGATTGATTTCCTTCAAGAGCATGAACTTTCTTGGCATATGAGATTTCTCTTAGTGGTAATGCTATGGCTTGCATTCCCTAAGGTGTGAATCTTTTACCTCTCAACTAGTCCTCTCTTGATGGTGATATTAGCATGATGTTCCCTAAAGTGAGACCTTTCATGAACTAAGCAAATCCCTTTTGACTATCTTAAAACAAAACTTTTAGCCACTAAAAATAACACAACTTGCTTGGTGGTGCCTTTGTTTCATGAGTGTCTAGCATAACACAACTTTCTAGCCTTATGTATGTTGTATGTGGCACCTTATCAAATTTATCAAGGAGGATAAATTTTGGTATGGTTGACATATGGGAGTTTGTAGACCTAACATGGCTTTCCCATTGCCATTTGTTTTGTCAGTTCACACCTTGTAGACCTAGTGTGTGTCTCTCACTTGTTTGGGCTCATTGAGTGTATATTAGACTACACTTGTGATCATGTTTCTTATGTACACCTTGCATAACACAACTTGCTTTCTTGTGGTGCCATGAGAGCATGTTTGATGGAATTCGCATAACATAACTTGCTAGTTCATCTTTTTCTTTACATTAATTTTGATATTGTATGATGTATCTTGTGTCATTGCTGCATTCATATGTCTCTTTGTGCCTTGTTGGTTTTCCATGGGATCTTTGATCCTATGAGCTTGATCATCCTCCTTGTTCCTTGTCATCTAATATTTCTAACAATTATATGATTATACCTCTCTTAACTTATTTGTTTACTTTAGTGTGAGTTTGAGCGTAGGGCTCATATTCTCACTATAGTGTGGGTTAAATGTAGTGTAAAAAATTTACTCCTTTACATTTTCACACTATGTGTGGGTCCCTTAATTAATTGCACTTAATTAAACTTCTAGTTGCTTAAATTATGCATTCCTAAGCCTTATTATTCCCATTTTTTGAAAGGGAAACCAACACTAAACAAATGATAACATTATTTTAAACACCTTGGAAATTGTGTGTCCTAGATTTAGGTCCCAAGACCCATTCGCCCAAGGGCGAATGCGTCCTCCTTAAGTCCTAGGTCCTAATTTTTAATATGTTTTTGATAGAATTTTAATGATTTAAATTCAAGTTTAAAATGTCAGCTTATGGAATCTAATTTTTAGGAAATTAGATAAATACAAGGTTATTTTATCAATTCAAATCCTAAGACTTCAAGGGATCAATCACAAGGGAAAATATTATTGTCAAGAGTATTGAAGAGCAGATTTATCAAGCATCTACAACAACAATCAAGATCATATCATCATGACAAAGTTATGTGTGTTCATGTTATGTTTTGGAGCTAACATTGGGATGTAGGTTTCAAGCATTCAAGCAAGAATTCAAGTGTCAGATCAAGCTATCATTCAAGTCAATTCAAGAAAGATCCAATGCTTAGAGATATGTGTTAGAATTTAGTCCTCTAAGGGAAGGAATTGAAGATTTGGTGATTTGTGGCATAGATTTGTTCATTCATCAATCCTTGTCATTTGTCATTATATTTCATTATCAAGGTTTAATTACCAAAATGGGGTTTGACCAAGGAAAACCCCTATTCACCAAAATCAACAATTTTTCCCTCTTTGTGTGTGTAGATTTGTAGGTGAAGAAGGATTGAAATTGGATCAAAAGTGCACTTTTACAAAGTTGTCAAAGTTGTGATCAAAGTTTTCAAGCCATGGAAACTCACAAAATTTGTTTCCAAATTTTTGATAGTGGAATTTGGTGGAATCATGAGTATAGATTCAAGATCAAAGGACTATGAAATTAGATTTTGGAACCTTTCTCAAAGACCCATTCACCCTAGGGAAAATTTGGCCTCGCAGGACACTCAACAACCTCTTTTGGTGACAAGTGCACATCAATTTCCCCTTCTTAGATATACCAAAAGATTGTAGTTTCTGTTTCTGTTATCCTTTATTTTTGCATTTCAAGTTTTGCATTGTATAGTTGAGTTCAATAGGCATTTTATTTTTATCTCCCCAAAGTGCATTTTAGTCATATTTGTCATTTTCTGTCATAAGGGAAACAACAAATCTCCTAATAGGTTTGACTCAAATTTTGGTTGAAAGTCAATCCTACCTTTGGGAGATCTCTTTTCATAATGAAATTGGAAGAAAAATAGGAACATCATCCTTATTCATTCCATATTGGCACTTAACCCCATTTCATCCCGGTGAACCTATTTTTCTTCATTTCACTTCCAATACTTTTTACTAAATAATTATTCCCAAATTATTTAGTAGTTCAAATCTATGATGATTTTTGTTCATTATTTTTAATATCTATACATGACATAACCATCTTTGTGGTATATTTCATTAATTCTAAATGCTAATATTATTTATACTTGGCAACATCTTATTTATGTACCACCCTCTTTTTATTTTTAGTAGGTTTCCTCCTTTGTGACACTTTTTGGCACTCTCCTAGGTATCCTCCTCATCCATAGGAATTTCATCATCCTTCTCTCCAATTCATAAAAAATACAAGATTCTATCACACTATTAGTTTTAGTGGATGAATTATCACAATCTATAGTTATTTCTCCTTCTAATGTGGGTTCACCATCAGGACTTAAATTTAATGGTCAACCTTGTTTGTCAACAAAATTTTTAATGATAGTTATCTATTCAAAGGTGCCCTTAAAACATTATGATATACCTTAGTGTAAGTAAAATTATATATAAATCAAATATATATCATTATAATTCTATATAAATTTTGACAGTCTATCCAAAATCTCTCCTTTCTTCTGATACAATCTTCTTAAAATTTTGATTGTATTTTACGGCAAAAATCTCTAAATACAGTCATACGACCATCAAATTTAAGCCCTATTCACCATTTAATTTATTTCTTGGGATTCCAACAATTATATATATTATTTGTCTCTCTTATTTTCTTCCTCATTTTTATATTTAGTTTTGATTTCTTCCCTTTGTTGAATGATGCATGTACTACTCTTCCATGCCCATATAATATCAATTCTTACTTTCTAGCATCAAATATACATTCATTTTGCATAAAACATTCCAATTCTAGAATGATGTTAGATGAGTGGGGGTTCCTTCATGCATTTCAATAATTTCAAAACATATATTTTATAGTAATAACCATTAAATTATTTGGATTAGGAAAATTCAAGGTTGAATGCATAATCAAATAGAAATAAAACCCTAAATACCTAAACCAACAATGAAGCACAATCCAACATAAAAACATAAAATAAAGAAACAATGTTACTAGAGTCTTCATGCCATGGTTGAATGACCTCCATTGCTCTTCTCTATTTTGTTGAATAAGGTTGATTTACCTCAGATTTTGAGTATGCAAATAGACCTAATGACAATGACAAGAAAAATATTGAAGATAATGATAGCTTGAATGTACTTGTAGCATAAACTAAGTAGTATAAGATGTAGATGTTAAAATGACAATGATGGATGTCTTTTATAGAAAGCCAAATTGGGATGAAGAGCTGAGATTGAATGGTGATTTGACCTAAGAATCAATGGCCAAGATTGCTTGAGAAGTAATGAAATAGGGTTAGGGTAAAATTAGGTTAGAATTAGGGCAAAGATAAGGATGGATGATTGATATTGAATTATAAAATAATTCAATCAAATGTTGAAATTAAATGACACAAGAAGAGATAAGGATGCCACAAAAAAATATGATGTGGCTGGAAAATCAAATAATTATGAAAAATCATTTGATTGAAGAGGGAAAGTGATTTTTAAATAATTAAAGTAATTATTCAATCAAAGAAGAAAAAGAAAAATTAACTTTCTAATTAAATAATCAAAAACAATTATTTTAATCAGAAAGTAGAAGAAAAAGACAAATAAATAATTAAAATAATTATTTATTTGTGGAAGGAAAAAAGCATGGAAAATCAAATAATTATAAAAAATAATTTTATTTAAGAGGGAAAGTGATTTTGAAATAATTAAAGTAATTATTCAATCAAAGAAGGAAAAGGAAAATTGACTTTCTAATTAAATAATCAGAAACAATTCTTTTAATTAGAAAGTAGAATAGAAAGACAAATAAATAATTAAAATAATTATTTATTTGTGGAAGGAAAAAGTAGGAATTAAATAAATAATATTTGTTTAATTCTAGAAGAAGAGGATAATGCATAATTACATAATTGAAATAATTATTTAATTATAGTGGAAAGATGAAAAGTGAATAATTAAATAAATTTATTTAATTATAGAAAGAAGGGGACATTAGTGACGTAATTAAATAAATATTTAATTAATCAAAGATGAATGAATAAATGAATTAATTAAACAATTAAAATTATTTAATTAATAGACAAATATGACCCTTAGACAATAATGAAATAATTAAAATTATTTAATTATGTCAAGCAAAAGTATTGAAAAGGAAAAATGGAACTTGCAGGCTTAGGACATTTTTTTGTGTCTACATTTTTCCCCACTTTGACATAATGCAATTTATTGGGTTGTGTCAAAGAAATTCAGTTCAAAAATATGCGCTAGTATTAACAAGATGGACTAATGCCCCCTCAAATTTTATTGAAAATTTTAGAAAAGTTTTAAAAATTATTTTGATAAGCAAATCTAATAGTGGATGAATGGAAGGATTGATGAAATAAATGTTAGTGAGAGGAAAGTGTTAGCATGAGTTAGTTGAAAAGAAGGGATATCAATATTTTGCTAGATAAATAGTAGGCTTTGCATTTCATCATCATTGGGTGGTAAAAATGTGGCAAAAAGGAAAATAAACACCATGGTATGAAATAGACCAAGGTGTGCAATGTTATCCTTTTGCAAGAAAAACAAATAGTTGACAAAAAAGGAATGCCATGACTCATACTAGGAGTGAAGTTGCCCTTCTTTTTTCCAAGACAAATTGTAGACAACAATGAAAAGAAAACAAGTCATGAGACATCATCGCTCCTCTAAATCCTTCATGGGACATCCTCAATATGGCTAGTAAAATGACTAAATAAAATCAATAAAAAGATAAGATAAACATGAAAAAAAGTTCCAACAACCAAGTAGATTGTTTGCCATCGTTTGTTTGCCAAGATTGTTTAATTGACAAGTTTTCCAAAGTTGATTGATTGATGAATGTTTGGTTGATGGTGCCTAGTTTTAGGAAGGACACATCCTATATAAGGCAAATGACAAAGTTGACAAATGATGATGTCCAGGTTCAGGAAGGAAACATCTTGAATAAGAAAAATGACATGACATGGTCTAATTCCAAGAAGGACAAATCTTGAAGAAGACCATTGATTGACTAGTTTGACCTTGTTTAGGAAATTTGAATGATTGTGACTGGATGAGCAATTGGACCGTTTGTCTATTGTTTTGGGATTTGGTTGAAGTTAAAATGTTCATTTGATTGTTGTCTATGTTTGCTTGAAATGCTAGATTTATTATGTGAAGGACAATGACTTACTCGAAAAACCCTAAAGGACTAACACCTAGGGCCTTGGGGGCTCATCGATTGATGACATCACCTATGTTATACACATAAAGAGCTCATAGTTTTACATGACTTGACTTTGTTTTATTGAACAAGGACTAAATCATGGTTGAATTTATTTGAAAAACCCTAAAGGACTGACCTAATTCCTAGGGGTTCATCGATGATGGCCTTTCCTACGTGAAGTTAAAGAGGCAACATAGTTCGATTGGAATTGGATTTACATGATTAAATCTATCTTTGTTTTTGGGATTTTTGAAGCTATTTGGATGTTTTTGGATTTTGACATGTTTTGATTTTTTTTGGTTTTTTGATGTTTTATGATTTTTTTTGTATTTTTGTGAGATATAATGACCTCAAATGTCAAGTGCAGAATCCCATGAAGACGTGTGTCAAGGATATTCCCCCAGTCAGGTGTAGGACCAATTTATTAGGGATGAAGAGTGGGTAAGCTTTATTGTGGGTGGATATGAAAGGTGAAAGGATGCATAATGCCAACTATTAGAAAGATAATAAAAATTTATTATGGATTGGTGAAGGAATGGGATTTTGTTATAGATGATACACTATAAGGACCATGAAAAATGCATGTGAAAGATACCCACGATGAAGCAAGCATGAATGGACAAGGATCCAAGGACAAACATGATCTTTCCCCTAGCCAAGTTGAAAACCAATTGACAGGTGATGCTGTTGATGATGTTGAAATGGGAAGGACACATCCTGAGACAACATGAGGAATGAGAAAGACATATCGCACTGATGATAATGTGACTAAAGGATCAAGGTTTGCAACAAGGCTAGTAACAAAGCCAATGAATTTTTTGGATGATACGCTAGGTTGCATAACAAGATTGTATGGATTAGGCTTGTTGCATTTGGAATGAATTATTTTTGAGGATTGAATGGGATGATGGAAGGATATTGGATAAGCAGATTAGAACCCTTAAACCAATGACAAGAGAAAGCCAAGTCCATCCATAGGTATGGAAGGATAATGGATTGATTTTGGTAAAAGATAGGTGACATGAGGATTATTGGATGGTAGAATTAGGATATGATCTCCAAAGACTATGTCGCATAGGAATAATTAGTTTTCTCCAAGGTATGGGTTTGGATAATGCTATGAAGTCTATGACATGATATTTCATGGATAGAGTACGACCGAAGGATAGGTATGTCAAGAGTTTTCCCAAAGCAGGATTTATGTTTGTACCCCAGTCCTTATCAAGATCAAAGTAGGTGAGAAAATGTATGGAAATGATAGGGCTTAGATGGATAGATGGAAATGTAATAAGAAATGCCATGCGAAGGGTATGGGAGATGAGACAACTTTCCCCCAAGTGTAATGGTCCACATAGATAATTGCTCTTACACATGACACCTGTTTTCTAGGTTTTCATCATGGTACTTATCCAAAGCGTGATAGAAATGGTTTTCACTATTGGACAAATTTTTTCTCTTCACTATTTTTTTTTGATTTTTGATTGATTGATTGATTTATTTATATGGACTTGATGTTCTGGATGATCACTAATTGTTCTAAATCCTTTGATGGTGTCGATGTAGATGTCGCTGTCATGATATTCCAATAGTGACCTTTATGGACTAGTTGTCTTGTCAGGATCATAACACTTGCATACAACTGATCGATTCCATTGTGATACTTTATGATACTAGGTTTGGATTTATTGAAAACACAAATTGTGATAGAGTTTCATGGGAGTCCTTATGATAAAGAGTTGCTGCCAAGATGCGATTAATTTGTGAAGCAACATTTTTGGAATGTAGACAAGATTTTGGAATATGATGGATTATGGCAGACATGGAAGGATTATTTGGACATTTGGATGTAGCAATTTTTATTTTCCAAACTTGAGATGGTGGATGATGGAGTTTGAAATTTTGATTGGGATAGTGTTTGGAACCAACACTTTTATATGCCTTGCAAGATGACCTTTTTGAAGGAGGTGGATATTTGTAATATGTGGGATACCTCTTTTCTTGTGGCTCCACTTTTTGATTAAATATGGGAATTGAACTCTTTTCTTTACTTGATTAATTTTTCTTTGGAATCCATTTTAACTTCATTTTTCCACTTGGAATTTTGTATTCAATGGCCTTTGATATTTTATTTTGGACTTTAGACTTATTAGACTTTTGTTTTTGTTGGTTTTAATTGATGGGTTTAATTATGTTGGAATGATGGTTTATGGTGTGGATGGAAGGAGTGTTGGAAACAACCTTATGAAAAGGACTAATCTTGGTCCCCATTCTAATGTTTGTATTAGATAAAGTGTCCCCTAATGCCATGGAGGCATCACTAACATCGTTTGATTTTCTGATTGAAGAATAGCCAAGACCTTTATGTCTAGGATTTTCATAAAACTGTATTGGTTCCCAAATGCCTTGCTCATGTAAGCCTAGTCCTTTTCCTTGGTACTACATGATCTAAAATATTCTATTTGTGATGGGCTATTTGTTATTTTGGAAGCAAGATGTGAACCCATCATTATGTATGTGGAAATTATTGCTTGGAATCTTCTCCTCTGTGAGAAAGCTTGATTTAATAAAAGTGGATGATCCTAGTTGATAGGATATTTTGGCTTCATCATTAATCATGCTTGTTTCTTCTTGATAATTTGGGATGTTGATTTGATCCATGGTATCCTTTGTTTCTTGTTCTTTTACTTGATCCATAATAGCTTGTTTATGTTCTTCTTGAGTGTAATCCATGTCATTTATTTGATTAACTATATGTCAAAAGGAGGAAAGTGTCTCATTTTGGGAAATGGAGGTGTTTGGAGTTTGGATAGGATCAACTTCAAATGTTTGATCATGAATGGAATAAAGGTAAATGAGTAGATCATTTTGGATTTTTTGTTCAATGGTATCATCTTGATCAAAGATAGGTGTATCTTGGACAACATGATTATCTATAAGGATTTCTTGAATAGACTTAAGGATAGGATCATGGGATGGAATGTGATCACAAGAAATGCCTTGATCTTGACATAAGGATGAAGTTATGATGTTGTGATTTGGATTTTCCTTTTAACATATATCCAAATGTGTAGGTAATGGAATGTGATTTTGGACAACAATATAATTTGCATGACTAAATGTATTTTTATTGGACATAATCGTAGATTGGGATGGAGTGGATTGAAATGGATTAGTGGATGATGGATTAGGATAGGATGTGGAGGCTTGGAATGGATTGGTGAAAGGTTGGTTTCCCTTGTCAAGGTTAGGATAAGGAAGATTAATGGATGCTTGTTGGGGATCAATTGCATGGATTGTGTTAACTGAATCTTGATAGTGAGGGTAGATGGATGGAGGACTAGAGCTTATGGATGGTTGGTATGATGGGTAGATGGATGGTTGACTCAAGACTGTGGGTGATTGGTATGGAGGATTGATGAATTATATTTTGAAGTCTATGGTTGTTGGTATTGACCATTATAGAGTAATTGGTATTCAATTTTTATACGACACATATCAAGGTAAATTGAAGACATCATAGTGAGTTTGGATTAGAATGGACAATGGGATGGTTATGATGGATAAGGAAACTTAGTGAGGAAACTATAAGACTTGAAAGTGTGATGGGTGGTATGACATATAAATGATAATGCAAGGACTAGGACTAAGGTATGCAACTATAATTTTTGTATTTTTGAGATTTATAAGATGCCAAATGGTAATGTCCAAGATTAAGATAAAAGATGAAATTGAAATGTAGTAATGTCACTATGTTCAAAATCTATGGTATGACCTAAAGTAATGAAAATGTAATGCAAATGTTTTTTTGGGAGTTTTCAATATATGAGAGATATAAAATGCTAGTGCACCTATAAACAAGATTGAGGTACAAAGTGACAATAGATGAAAATGTGATAATTCCACTATGATTCCAAAAATCTAGGTTATGACCAAGACTAGAATGATGTCAATGTGATGCTATTGTATGAATAAAGCTATGGTATGAATTTGAGAAGCACTTTTGTGAGACTAAGGAAGGTTGCTAACCAATCTAAGATTTTCCAAATGTAACAAATATGATTGTCAAGACCTTAAAGATAAAGATCAAAGGACTAATGATAAGTTGACAAAGTGAGCCCCCAAACTAGAAAAATGAGTTAAGAGTTCTCATTAAAATCACAAAGACTAATTGTTGAAAATGACAAGGTCAAGATAATCTTTCTTTGTGATAATGAGATAACCAAAGATATGGTAAGTTTTCCAATTCTAGATTTTATAGAAATGTATGCAACTAGTGATGACCTAATGTTTATCTTAAAAATGCAAAGATGATAGACCTAGAGTTTGACTATGAAATGAAAAGATGATGGACCTAGAGTTTGGCTAAAAGTATAATGTAAAATTAGATGTATGTAATGGAATGGAGCAAGTATTATGATCTAAAACAATGGTCCTATCAAGAGACTAATCAGAATGAACCTACACTAGTTTTACCTAGTTTTACCTAGTTCAAAGTATCAGTTGCGGTGTTCTCGCAAGCAATTGTGGTCTTCTATGTTTTATAGATGCATTGACAGAGTGTTCTTGTCCAAATTTTGACTGATTTTGACCATTTCTATTTTAGTTTTTATGTAAAATCTAATAACAAGCACATTAAATTGTTTGAAGATAGGGTCTTGACTATTGAATTTGTTCAAATTATGTGAATTCATATCTATATGTTTTGAGATTAGTTACCTTGATTTCCATGGGTCTAACACAAAATAAAAAAAATTCACACACAAGACACTTTCCTATACTAAAGTCAATGACCAATGGCGTGACCCTCAAACCTACAACTTGGAATCTCCTTTGACGTAAGGGAGGGACACCCTTTCAGGTTATGTATCACCTCTTACCTATGAGAGTGGATGGATAGGGGCCTCTTGGAATGGAAGGATGACCCAAATCACCTTCTCCTTGGAAAGTTACTAGTATAACAAGTAACTTATATGCTAAGAGAAGGATTCTCGTCTCCCTTAAGGGAGCCATATGGCGAGTAACTTTTAGGGTGTGACGCTACAACCTTGCACTGAGCATGATGCCAATATAAGTCAATCATAAAAGGGTGTCCTCTAGCTAACTTGTCTTTAAGTCACAACTTAGGGACTTTCCATTGTGCAAGCATCTAGCAAGCCACTTAAGGATTTAACTAGTCCTACAAGTGGTACTAAAAACCCCTCACGTAAATGTGGGTAACTTTCACTTTTGGAATGGAATTGCATGACAACAACTAATGGTAGTTTTCCCTTGTCTTTTGCCTAAGAATTTTATATACCGAACTGAGGAAAATATGAGTTGGGGTTTCCTTTGAGTTCTATTAGAAAATCTGAAATGCAAACTAGAAAATAACCTTCCACAAGAGAAAAACAAAAAAGCAGAGATATTGCATGAAGATGTGAAAATTGATATATTTGAAGTACAATACTTACAAGAGATAATTTTATTTATAAAAGAAAAGATGCATAACCCTAATCTTATCTTGAGAAAAAAGATAGCTCAACAAGATAAGGATAACAACCTATAACCTAGGAATTAAATAATTCCTAAGTAAACTTATGTAAAGTGTAATTAAATAATTAATTACACCAACACCCCCCCATAAGTGCAACTTAGGGAGAAGCAAATTATTATGCAAATGATGTGAGATGGGTCTCGAAAACAAAGGCCTAATCAGGTACCCATTTACAAATGCAAAGAGAGAGAAAACCTAGTGGGAAAAACCCTCCCTCAATGAGATGAACTACTGTAAAGAATCATTGGAAGAACTCTGATGAAGCAACACTGGAACCCCAAATTTGGAAAGCAAGGAAAGATAATTCTATTTGCAAGAAACCATAACGGAATAAAAAATGCAATGGCAGACCCGATGCCAAGGAACACTAGAAAACTCGCATACTGGATCAACGCTGGAATCTGTAAGCAAAAGTAGATGAAAGGATGAAGCCACCCATAATGATGACAAAATTTGGAAGCTGTCTCTTGAAGCCAATGCCAAACTGAAACTTAAATTTCCCCATAAGATGAGTACCATCAAGATTATGGAACATTAACCATAAAAGCATGGCCCTCAAACTGTGAAGGATCTGAACCAATGAGGATCAATAACCATAAGCTCCCAATGTGAAGTGTGAACCGATGCAAACCAAAGATGTGTCTAGCTAAGCAAGAAAGAGGCTAAAAGAAACAACATGAAACCAAATAACCCATGCGAGTTGCCATAAAAAAAAGATGAAGATGGAGATCAAAGTAAAAAACTACACTCTAATCAGATTATTATGCAAGAAACCCCCCTGATGGAACTTTATCTCAGTTCATTTATTACAATAACCCAATGATTGTAAAAGGAGAGAATGAAAACATGCATAAAAAGAAAATAAAAATAGACGTTAGATTTATGTGGAGGCTAGAACCAGCTTTCCAACACTACAAGAATGGCAAAAAATGGATAAGTGAGTTAAAAGATATGTCTCCTAGAGTGAAAACAACAACATGCAACTTTCGAGGCTGAAAAAGGAATCAAAAAAGAAAAACCAAAAAACCACACCTACACCATTACGTAGAGCGTCAAAACAAAATTTTGTCGATATCTCATTTGTAAAAAAAGGCCTTCGTTTTCCCAAGTTATGCCAAAAAAGAAAAAAATCCCTGTAAAAGGGCACTTCCAACACTAAATAGGCACAAAAATAGAGCACCTCTAGTTCAGCCCTTGGTCCTCCATAAGATCGACTACTTCAGGGGCATAAAAATCCATTGGTGAGTGTAAAAATGTGGCTCCTAGTTGGCAATAGAACCGACAGCCAAAGAAAATATGCAGCTGGGGGCTGAACATAGGAGCTAGGTCATGGATGTGACCTTCGCTGCAGGGAATAGCCCTCGGGAGCTGATGGTGGGAGCGGCGGTGGTAGAGGAGTGGCGGGCGCTCAACGGTGGACTGGTGGCCACCACTTGAATTGGTGGCACGGTCAGTTTTATACTGGCCATGCAAAAAATTACCCCATTTTTTGATTTTTTTCAAAAACGGTGCCTCGTGAAGCGTGCCTTGGGGCTGTATGACCCTCGGGCAATTTTTTTTGCCTCTCTAGATGACTTTGTCCAAAATGGAGAAAATTTATATGAAAATAGGGGTTTTTGGGCATTGCGAATCCAACGACGAGGTCCGTTTTGGCCCAAAGTGCCCAGAAAATTAGGCGACCCCCAGATCTGTGAAAAAAATCATTAAACTTGAAACCCTCGTAGATCTTGCAAACGGTGACCAAAATGAATGAAATAAAAGCCATTTTTGAAATTTTCAAGCACTCTGAATCCAATGGAAAACCCCAAGTTGATCCAAGATGCTCCATAAATATGCTCAAGGAATGGAACCCTCGAGGGACCCGAACGAGCTCTGCAATGTATTCCTTCAAACAAGTTGAGAAGGGGCTATAAATCGAGGCTCTGATACCATGTTAGAAACCAAGATCTAAAATGCAAACTAGAAAATAACCTTCCACAAAGAGAAAAACAAAAAAGTAGAGAGATTGCATGAAGATGTGCAAATTGATATATTCGAAGTACAATACTTACATGAGATAATTTCCTTTATAAAAGCAAAGATGCATAACCCTAATCTTATATTGAGCAAAAAGATAGCTCAACAAGATAAGGATAACAACCTATAACCTAGGAATTAAATAATGCCTAAGTAAACTTATGTAAAGTGTAATTAAATAATTAATTACACCAACAAGTTCTCCGAACGGATGTGTCTCTTAGGAAAGAACCACTCTAATGGGGTAAACAAAAGCAAGACAAGCACATTGTTTTTGATCTCCAAGATCACTCAAGGTGCAAGGAGAGAGCATACACAATGTACTTGACTCACACTTGCATGGTGTTCATTAACCTTAAACAAAATCAAATGTGTGGTGTGAAAGTGTAAATGCCAAGAGGTGTTTTTGATTCCCAAGATCACCTAAGGTGTGAGGTAAGAGCATACACACCTTATGAAAAAACCAAAATCACAAGACAATAAAGACACTAGTTCATTTTAAGCCCCAAATCAAAATGTGAAAATTGTGAAGACACTTTGATGCAAGTTGTTCTTTTTAGACCAAATGAATGTGTAGATGCAAGGTTATTTTTAATCCAAATGAATGTGGAATGCAAAGTTGTATATTTTAAACCCCATGAGTGAAATATGCAAGGTTGTTGTAAATTTTAAAACCAATGAGTGAAATTCAAGTTGTAAATTTTAAAACCAATGAGTGAAATGCAATTTGTTGTAAATTTTAAAGCCAATGAGTGAAACATAAAGTTGTAAATTTTAAGCCAATGATGTGATATGAAAAGTTGTTGTAAATTTTAAAGCCAATGAATGAAATGCAAGTTGTTGTAAATTTTAAAGCCTTGATGAGTAAAGTTGTTGCATGTTCGATTCACGTCGGGTTCACCAATGTAGATTAGGAAAATTCAAGGTTCAATGCATAATAAAATAGAAATAAAACCATAAATACCTAAACCAACAATGAAGCACAATCCAACATAAAAACATAAAATAACAAAACAATGTTACCCGAGTCTTCATGCCATGGTTGAATGACCTCCATTGCTCCAAATTCACTTCTACATATCTCCATTGTTCCTTAGGATCATAGGGTGTCTTGTTTAGTTTCAAATCTCCAAATGCTTCCCATATTTTCTTTGGCATGATATTAATGTAAATATAGTACAATGCATCTCTTACTATTATCCCATTAGGTTTAACATCCACATTTCTATTTATTTTATGTTTTTAATTCATTTCTAATTTGTGAATTCTTTTCTCTATACCATATTTGTTATAATATTTAGAAAATTGGTTAGGTTTTCCTAGTAAGTCTTCTTCTTCCATCAAATTTATAAATTATTTTAGACTTTGAACCTCTTTCTTCTTTCTTTTGTATTATTTGAATCAATTATTTATATTTCCTTAGCACTAGATCATGCTCTACTTAATATGGATACTTTCTTTACTATTCCTCTAGTTCTTCTTGGGTTTGTTTATTTTTGCTAGTGTCAATTCCTTAATGGGTGATTATTTTTGCTATGATTTTATTTTTATTTATCTCTTCAATGGATTTCATTCTATTTTTTTTGTATTCCTCTTCTAATCATTATTCTTTAGTCATTGAGTTTTACTTTATCTCCCATATACTCTCAATCTCTATTTTCTTATATTGCTTCACATTTTATTCTTATTTTGGCATTTTCAATAGTGCTTTAGCATTGAATGTAGTTTGTTTGGTCTAGAAATACCATCTCTTCTCATTCCTTGTACTAGTCTATTATTATAATTTGTGTTAGTTTGGGATAGTTGAATACATCAAGCGAATTGTCATTGCAAAATCTACAACTCGATTTTTCTTCTTTATTTTTGCTTCTACATTCATTCACATAATGATGTGACTTATCAAAATAATAACAAGCTGATTTTAGCATATTACTCTACCTTCTACATTTATTCACATAATTATGTGACTTATCAAAATAATAACAAGCTGATTTTAGCATATTACTCTACCTTGATCACCCATATAACTATTTTTATAGCTATTATAAGGCTCCTCATTTTTATATTTAGGGAAATGTATGGTCCATATTGTTGACTTTTCATTAATTTTTCCTCCTTGTTAGGTTTTGGTAGCCATGTGTTAGATAACCATTTAGATCACCTACAACTAATCCATGTGCTTTGGCCATGCATCTATTACTATATTATTCTTCTCTTTTAATTACTCTAACTATTGGTTCCTTATATTCTTCAACTATTATAGGGTGTTTCTAGTTATATGTCTATCTAATGTTTTGCATATACCAAAATAACAACTTGCTATTTTCTAAGCGCTTTCTAAAATGATACCCTCATTTTGGTGGGTATGACCATCCTCGTTGAGTACAATCTATTATCACAAGAGGTAAAGAGGATTGAGAATGTACATCTCAATTACCACGAGTAGATTGACTATGAACTTAATGATGCCTACAAGGTGAAGATTGACCTTTGATAAAGGTGGGAGTTAGAGAATTTTTTTGAACATTTAGAATACTGAGAGGGGGGGTGAATTATTATTCTATTAAAATTTTGAGTTACACATCTTATCCAATCACCAAAACATATTAATTGAAGTAAAGAATGAAAGCATGAATCATCCACAAAGTCACAAAACACATGAACACCAATATTTTTATGTGGAAAACCTAAAAAAATTCACTCACATAAATTAGGTTGGCCTAATTAGATGTAAATAAAAATAATCCAAAATAGCTTTTGTCAGCACCAAACATGATTCAAAATCATCCTCACACTCAAGCAAGTGTGAAATACTTAATTTAGGTTAGCATGGATCTAAAATAGATCTAACTAACATCTGCAATGTATATTTAATCTTCTCAACACATATCATGTATTAGGTTGGCCAAGAATTGGACCTAATCACATAACTTCCAATCATACACACTCTTCCCAATACATGTAACTTCTAACTTAGATATTTATTCAATTTCTCATTTCACCGACATCAGTGAGACTAACTCTAGAACCACAACACCAAAACATTCTTCTCAAGGAAATGCAGAATCTCCCACACTAATACACTGAATATAGAGATGGAAATGATATAAAAAGTTGAACTCTATCATTGATATCTTCTAGTACACTTCATAAAACTTTTCAATATCTTGAATATAGTTGTATATGCCAGTCATAAAGATATGGTTAAAAGTGAAAAGTTATACCTCTTCTTGCAGTGAAGTGTGGACCCAAAAACTGATGCACTAAACCACAACATCATCAAAAAAGAGCACTTAGCCAAATTCTAGATAGATCAACTTTCTGGTATAGTTAGCACTGTACAAATGACACCAAAAATGCTTCCCCACAAATGACATCAATTACAACACTTGGTTAGCTGAATCAACCAATGTATGTACACTTCATGCTCATGTTTCCAAGCTGCATCAACAATGACAGACTTCCAAACTTCCAACAATCTCCCCCTTTTTCATTGATAGCAACATGCATATCAAAGACATTTTCCAATTCATGAATTAAAAATTATTTCTTCCTAGCCTTAACTCCCCCTTTCAAAATTAACCTTGACTTTCCAAAAAGGTTTTAACAAAAATGTTTTTCTTCCCACTATCTCTCCCATTATCTCTCCCCCTTTGACATCAATGGAAAAGGTCATGTAGGGGCCCAATATGCTTCCCTTAGATATATGTATGTATGCATCTTCAAAAATTGATAATTGATCATAAAGGTAAGACATATCAACCTGAAGATGTAGATCCCTTGAGTTTCTTTAGAGTATCCTACTAGGTAGATTTTCCTTCTTCCCAAGAACTTTTTGCATCTACAAGAGTCTTGCATAGTAGTTCAAGCTTTGTTAGAGACTCTATTCCTTCTTCCATAGTGCTAGGGTTGAGGTTTATTTTTGATAGTTTATCAGCACTGACAAGGGCACTGGATATAGGAGTGTGCCTTATCTTTACTATTGGAAATATGGGAGTCTAAAAAACATGAGCATGAAGTGTATATATGAGTTGGCCGATCCAATTTTTTCATTGATGTCAAAATTGTAGCAACATTTTGGGAAGCATACTTGATGTACAGTACCATCCATATCAAAATCTGATCTATACCAGAAGTGTTCTTTGCTGATAATGTTATTGCCACATATTGCTTGATTATCTTTGTCCTTTGATTCTATAAAGAAAAGAAATTATCTTGTAGTTGCATATTCTAATTGTTCTTGTCACTTGCTAGTTCATAAACATCTGCTTGAGTGCGTATTTGAATTTAAGTCTGAATCATTTCATCCTTGGTACTTTGTGTCTAGCTAGATCACTTTAGACAATATGATATTAAGTCCTATACTTCTTCTTCACAAGATTAAACATCCTTCAATTCCTTCAATATTCTGTGATGTACATCTACACATTTCTTTTTGATATCTTCTAGATTATCTTCTACAATCCTTGCTTCTGATTCATTTCTAGTTTGTTCTTTTAGTATGGAGATGTATGCTTTCAATGAATCAACCATACTTCTGAGATTTTTTATAGTGGACACTGATGTATTAATGCTTGCACTAGGGATTACCTCTTGTAACACTTTTACTGCTTCATCCAAGTCTTGTGTACTTCCCCAAGTTCATGCTCATGTTGTGTCATATAATTTTGTAATCTTCTTTCTTAATCTGTAGCCTCTTGCTTGATCTCATTCAGAGGGATAACCATACTTTTCCTTTTCTTCCTTGAATTTTCAAAGGCTTTAGTTTTAGACCTATCCTCTAAGCCTGATCTGCTAGGGTCCTTAGGGCTTCCTAAAAGCACTTCTGCATAATGCATAACTTCCTCCTCAATCACTTTGTAATCCAACTTAGAAATACAAACAAGTCTAGGCTCAATTGCTTCCACATAGGAAAAATAGTAGAGACAAGGAAATTGATGTCTCTGGAGTACCTTTCCACCACACTCTTGGGTATCCTTATTCTTTGATTAATTCTCATATGAATCTATCAGAAGAATGCTACAAGAGCATCCTCTTGAGCATCTGATCCACCAAGATTCATCATAATATTTCTTATCTGATGTGCTACCAATTATGTATTTGTCCAATTTCGGTATTTCCTTCTATTAATGTACCATACCTAAATCTATGCTTTTTGTTCCTTTTGATTTCCTTCAAAATTTTCATCAAGTGTTGTCGAAGTAACTCACAAAGATCATAATCAACACCATTCTCAATCATGTTAAGTGCAATGTGAGCGACAGTAGTAGAGATTGTATAGCTATCATAGGTAGGAAGATTTTATGTCCAACAAGCATTGTAGCATACCTGATAGTTGGATTTCTAAATGTACTCAAGGTGAGTTCCTTTCCTTGGAGAGTTGTGCCATTCTTTTCAATTAATTCTTTGACATTGAAAGACTTTTTCCTTGGAACTAAAGGACCACAAACTAGTTACATCCCTTATTGCTTCCTTGGTTATTGAGTATGCACCATCAATCCAGATAGATTTGTCATGAATCCTGCTCAATACAATTCTAATGTACCTCTTATTAAACAGTGGAAACTTCTACCACACATCCAATTTATTTTCAACTAGGGTTTTGTATTCTAGTTTAATGGTATCATAATTTTCTTGTCCATAAAACACTTAATTCAATATAGGACATTTTTTCATTTTTCCATGTATGTATGCACATATATCCTCAATAGGTGAAAAACCAAAGGGAGTGCCAAAAAATGTACCTGCTGATTCTTTCGACAAAACTTTTCAAGAATGCCTCTTCAATTTAACTTGTGGTCTCTCTGAGATATTCACTACCTTTGACCCTTCCATTATATTTAAGATGAGAATTCCAATGAAAACTAAGTAGAATACCTATTGAATTTTCTTTGACGAAGATTAGGGTTTTGATTTTTTGCTTCTAGGAGATGTCTCAAATCCACTTCCTCTTCTTCAATTTACTTCTTCACATCAACTGAACTTGTCTTCTCAAATACATTTTTAACTCCATGATTTGACCTGTATCAATAAATGTGTTAGCAATAAATGCTTCAAAACAATCTATCAAATTTTGAAACTTTGTATCCACAGTTACTTTATAGAAGCTCTGCAAACTTCCACATCACAATATTTCCTTCTGTAACTTTCTTGTATAGCTTCAAAAATTCCTCTTCCATGATATATATTCATACCAAGACTTGACATCTTATATTCTAGGGGGCTAATAGTATTTTCTATTGTTGCTTCCCCTATGCCTTAGCATGGGCTTAGTTTTTAGAAGAAATGTTTGTACTAGAGGTAGGTACAAATGCATTTGAAGTTCCCAATTCATCTCTATTCTTAGACTCCTCTTTCTTTCTCCATATCTTTTCCATTTCCTTCTTAACCTCAGTAGGATCAAATTTCTTCATAGATTCATTCATTTTTATCATATTAGACTATCTTTTTTTGCTTCTGCAAACTTTTGAAATATGTCCATGTTTTTTACAAAAGTAGCACACAACACTTCTCTAACTTCTATTCATCCTTGATCTACACTGGTTAACCTTATGTCCAAATATATTGCATGTATAACAAGAGCCATTGAAATATTGAAATATTTTCTTGGTATTATATCTATTCATCATCTGAATTTTTCACTTAGTACTTCTATGTCCAAATTTCTTTCATGCAAAACATTGTCTGGAGAAGAATTTATTCCACTCCTACATTCTATTGATTTATGTCCATATTTATTGCATGAAAAATAAATACCATTGAAAGATGGGTAACTTTGAGCATTTGGTTATCTGATAGAAGGTCTTCTAGCATTGCTTCTTTGATGTCTGAATTGTCTCCTATTGTCTTTAATCTTGTTTTGACTGCCAACCTTGTTAGATGTCTGATTTTCTTTTGAACTTTTTCCTTCTTCAAGTCCCAAACCACCTTTTTCCTTAGAGGGTTTCTATATTGCAATCAATTCATCAAGAATTATATTACTTATTTTGAATCTCTCCTCATGTATTCTTTCCTTTTCTAGATCACATATGAGATTTTCCACTTCTTATTCAAGTCTAAAGCATTCTTCAATCTTGCTTTGTACCAATACATTTAGACATTCCTCAATCCTTCCTTTTTCTTCCATTTGTACTTTCAATCTGGTGATTTCTTAATTTACTTGCTTCAATTGTACATTGACTTCCCTATGTATTTCTTTGAACTTCTTGATTTGTTCTCTCAACTTTTTGATGCACTCATTTGCTTCTCCTAGGCTTTCCTTCAAGCTTTTTTTCTTAGTTTCAACTTTTTCAAGATCTTCAAGAGCAGACTTAAGTTCTTCTTTGTCAAACATGCAGTATTCTTCTACAGATTCAATTGCAAAAAAATATTTTGGAGGAATAGGGCACTTCTTATCTGCCATGTGTTCAAACTTCTAAGATCTTCCTCAAGGTGTTGGGCATTTCTAAAGGAACCAAGCTTTGATACCAATTGTTGAACATTCAAAATATTGAGAGGGGGGGTGAATCAGTATTCTATTAAACTTTTGAACACATCTTATCCAATCACCAAAAAATATTAACTGAAATAAAGAACAAAAGCATGAATCATCCACAAAGTCACAAAACACATGATAACCAAGATTTTTACGTGGAAAACCTAAAAAAACTCACAAACATCAATTAGGTTGGCCTAATTAGATGCAAACAAAAACATTCCAAAATAGCTTTTGTTGGCACCACACATGATTCAAAACCATCTTCATTCCCAAGAAAGCGTGCGATACTTAATTTAGGTCAGCACATGTATCTAAAATAGATCTAACTAACATGCAAAATGTATATTTAATCTTATCAACACATATCATGTATTAGTTCGGCCAGGAATTGGACCTAATCACAAAACTTCCAATCATACACACACTTCCTAATACACACAACTTCCAGCTTCAATCTTTCTTCAATTTATCATTTCACCAACATCAATGAGACTAACTCTAGAAACACAAAACCAAAAAATTCTTGTCAAGGAAATGAAAAATCTCCCACATTGATACACTGAATAGAGAGATGATAGTGATATACAGAGTTGAACTCTATCATTGATATCTTCCAGTACGCTTCATAAAACTTTTTGGGATCTTGAATACAGCTGTATATTCCAGTCATAAAGATATGGTTAAAAGCACAAAATTATACCTCTTCTCATGGTGAAGTGTGGACCCAAAAACTAATGCACTAAACCACAACATCATCAACATAGAACACTTAGCCAAATTCTAGATAGATCAAATTTTTGGTGTAGTTAGAATTGTACAAATGACACCAAAAATGCTTACCCACAATGTTGATATCAATGAAAACACTCGGTCAGTCGAATCAACCAATGTATGTACACTTCATGCTCATGTTGCCAAGTTGCATCAATAATAAAAGACTTCCAAAATTCCAATAGAACCTTGGTAATGGAATACGGGGAATCACCCCAATGAAAAAGAAAGACTTAGAGGTTAGAGAAATCAAGTACAACCTTATTAGATTGCACTTGAATCTACATAATAAAATTAGAGAAAATCATAGCTTAAAAATAAAGTAATAAACTATTATTAATATAACAACTAGAAAAATAACAACATTTCCATTTTTCCAAAATTTACAAAGAATTTTCACCCTAAAAGCATACCAAATTTGAGTATATCTACAAGGGATTCTAGCTCAATCCCCTAACAAATATATCATATGCCAAGAAAATGTTTTAGGCCATAAAGGATTGAAAAATTATGAATCCAATTCTAGGTAGCTTGACCTTTGGGACAAAACTAGAAAATATACTTTAAAGATATTCTTGATTACCACAAAAAATACATGAATACATAATACACAAGTATGTTAACTTGGAAGCAATGAGAAGGCATTAAAACATAATACACTAGGAAAAATGAGTGAGATTTGCTCAAGAATGGATGCCAAATATTTAATAGAGATTACAAAAGGGTAAAAGAAAGCTAATCTAGGTCCAATTTTAGTGGAAGCGTTGGGCTAAAAAAATACCAACAGGAATGGGTACCCATTTAGGAATAGGGCCTGAAGCCTAAACACAAGATTAGTCAAAATTGGAACTTGTTATGGTTTAGGGTCTTGTACCTAAATGGGTACCTGTTATGAACACATACCCATTTAGCAAAGGTATTTATTTCAAAAAATATCCATGAGCTCATTTTCCTACTACAATGATGACGATAGTGATAGCCTAAAGAATTACCCATTAGAATAGGTACCCACCATAATGACCTCCATTCACAAACATTTTTCACATCCTCCCTCTAGCTACATATTTTCTTTAGGTGTAGGTGTGTTTTTAACATTTTTCAATATATTTATCCAGTTTTAGCGTTTAGAGTTTTAATGTATTTTTACAATTTTTAATCAAACACTATTAAAATCCTAGGTAGTTCACCAAACTTAAAGCCCAAAACTATGCAATTTCAATTTCAAATATTTAAACCCTAAGTTCTAGGTAAACCCAACTTATCCTCTTGAAAAAAACATAATATAAGACTTAAAATATTCTTAAACCCTAATCCCAAACTACAAAATATAAACCAAGTACAAACCATAAACATCCTAAACTATAAATCCTATATATCCCAAATCTAGTTAATTTCTAAGCCCATCACAAACCCCAACCAACACATCCTATTTCCTATAATTTTCTTCAAACCCTAAATCAAGAAATTTAACTTAGATACTAAACTCTATATTCCTTATTCAAGTAGATAAAATAAACTTTAGGATATATAAGAAAAAAATAAAGAATAATATAGGTCATACTAAAGTTAATGGATGTTAGTGATTCATTGCTACTTTAGTGAATGAGATCATGTGCAATCATACAAAATATCATTATCGTTAACTAATCTATTTTCATCCTCATCATTTTTTACCTTTTTGAGAATATAGAATGCACTATTATCTCCAATTCCTACTACTTTCCAAGCATCCTCACTAGTTGCCTCTATGCAATTTTTTGTACTAGCTCTATAGGTATGTTGATGATATGTGATTTGGAAAGTGGAAATAAAATCTCTAAGTGCTTAGTTAATAAATCAACAACGCACATTGCTCCCAATTTTTATAATCTATTAAAAGTATAAATATAATTAAATATAAAAATTAACACACACTACTACTAAAATTTTAGGCTTTATAAAATGTTATTTTAGTTTTATTTAAATCACCAAATAATTTGTTTTATTAAACATTTGAACTCAAAAAATGTCCATGATATTTGATATATGATTAGATTAGATTCACCTAAAATTTATAAATTATAGTAGACATCTCAATTAATTTTCCAATAGTATATCATAATTATTAGTTGCTTTAGGACCATATTTCCAAAGTCTAGTTGCCATCGATAATTTAAAATATAATCTAATGAACCTCATTGTATTGTGTGAGGTAAAATGTACCCATGATCTATAACACTTATGGGGCCAATAATTTCTTGTGGATCATTGATCTCTATTGAAATCAATGATCCAAATCTAATTTTGGGTCTCATGAGAATTATAGATTGTAGGAAAATTCTACCTCATGGAATATATGATAAGGGCCATTAGATTTTATTTTAAATCAATGGTGAGAACTAAATGCTATAAAGTCTACTCCTTAAACCCGTTGATCATTTCCACCCTTGGGTCTCTACCTTTTCATTAGATTTTTTTTTAAACGGAAGGATTCACCATCATAAATAATGCATTTTCCTATTATTTTCAAGATTCACCAATATTTTGCACAAAATTTTAGTGGTGCAAATTTTTTCCAATAAAATTAATATTTTTCTCAAAAAGGAAATATTTTCCAATAGAAAATTTAATATATTTTTCTAAAATATAAAATATTTACGAGGATTTTATATAGTTTTTGGAGGGGGAGGGTTTCTTAAAGTCATCACTAGAATTCATATCAAAAAATATAATATGTGACCAAATATGATATTTTCCTTGAACATCAAAAAGAGCATACACATTAGTAAGAAGAAGGGAGCTACATGAATCAAAACAAAAACCCTGGACAATGATACAGAGTATTTTCTCATAATACAATAAGAAGGATTAAATGTAAAGGATCCTATAATAAATCCTAAACAAAACCATAAGATCTAACATTCTAATAATAGATTCCTCCTCAAATATTTAAAGATAAAGTAGCCATATCCTCCATTGGCAACTTGGTTTCTTGAAGAAAGATGATAGCAAGCTTTATGTTCTTGGATAATATCTTGAACAACCTTTAATCAAGGGTTTCTACTAAAAAACTTAGATTTCTATGAAGTCATAACTTTTTAGCAAAAGGGCAGTGAGATTATAATTTTTTAATGACACCAAATGCAACTATTGGTACCTTTAGCATTTCCACCTTCTCCTAATCTCCTTTTAACCCCACTTTGGAGATTTTATGTAAACAAAACTTGATGATATGCTAATTTTTGTTAAGCTAAAAAGTACATATATTTCTTCTTAAGACCATCTTCCATACCTAGTACTTTAGGAGCTTCTAGCATATCATAAATTACATAACCTCCATCTTGAGACTCTTAAAAAATAGGAAGAGATAAAATATACTTGGAATTAATTGTATCAACATCCTAAGATCAAAATATTTATCTATAAGGATATGAGAGGTGGAAGGTTCAAATCCTATTTCCCTTAAAAATATTAAATAAAAATATCTATATGCTAAACTCCAAAACTTACATCACAAAACCAAATCCTCAACCCTATTTCCCCTCACAATGCTACCAGGCCAAAAGAAATACCCCATCCTACCGTCATGAACATCCCTTTGAGTGACTTGGATGATGATGAGAAAGATAGATGTCCTACATCAGACATAGATAATGTTGGATTTACTATTGCATATCATAGATGGTGAAAGACCACATATGTTCAAATCTTGTATTCCCTGCTAACCATCCTACTAGCAATCCTAGGCCATGGCCATGAAATTAAGAGGATCATGAGGATGATGATGATGATGATGATGGAGATATGTGAGGAGATGATGTTGATGATGATGAGGAGGAGGAGGAGGAGCATCAACCAGTCATAGTGACTGTGAGAGGTCTAGAGGAGCACAAGGAGGCAAGAGATGCCCCCAAGGAGAGACCTATGCATATCTTGAGCACATCCTATGATACTTGAGAGACTACCCACCTACAAGCATGGAGAGAGAAATAATGCATCCCACACATTTCACCCAGCCTCCCAAGGGAGTCCAAGCCTAGATAATAGTGCAATGTTGAGATCCCGATTGTTGAGATGGTGATCCAGGTTGTATGGTACATTATGATGCTTATTTTATTTACTTATATGTTATGCTTTAATTTTATACTTATATGATGCTAGTATTTGATATCATTCTATGTTTTTATTCTTTTGTAGTTGGTACCCAAGATTGGCTTGAATTTATGAGTCTAGTGCACTAATAGATATGGTTCCTAATATGCCTTCCCATCCACAAGTATGTGCAAAGCATCAACCACCACAAAGTGCAAGGGTACATGCAGATATGTTTAAACCCTTATCATGATGGGGGATGATATATGATGATTTGATAGCCGAGAGAGATTGAGCTCCTATCGTGAGTGAGGCACATGCTATTTTGTGAGAGGAGCTTGATAGGATATAGGTTCACAAAGAGAGATCATCTCCAAGAGTAGCACACAATAACACTTGTGGCTAAAGTTGAGATTAGAGGTGAGTTGTGGCATGTATTGGCATATAGTAGCACTAGAACCCACTTGCAATTTATGGTCTCATGTTGACCACCACCACTAGGTCCCAAGGATTATGGTAGTTATAAGACTACTTGATGATGATGTATTTTTAAAATATGAAATAACACATTTTTTCAAAGTGGTTATATGATGATGTATATAAAATCTATGATATATGAGCATGCATTACTTAATTTTTCTTATTTGCTATGGTTTAGTACTATATGTGATTTTTTTTCTAATAACATGCATTATATTTCCATATATGTCAAATTGAATATAATTGTGATCTATTAAACAATCTAGTTAAGACTATTTAATAAATACTACAATGACCTAATTGATATATGTAAATGAATGATGTGATCTAACTAAAAAACATGATCTAATTGTCTAATTAGATGCTACATTTTTGACTATGTGTACATATGTTAAACTAGATATAACTATGATCTAATTTGGATAAAATAAAGTAAATTCAATGATATCATTTAACATGCCACAAAAATTATTGAATAGTATTCATACTAAGTAATAATCAATTATGAAAATTACTCAAATAATTCAAGATAGACAAATGTTTGTCAAGAATATAGAATTGCGAGATAAAAATAGAGAACATCTATCCAATCTAATAAACATGCTTTAAAATACAATATACTACTCAAAACTGATGATATTAAGAATAATATCTATGCAAATTCATAGCATTGATAAGTCCTTTGAGAGTTGTACCGTCTATTGTAGAAAATTTGTATGCTCTTGATTCAAAATCAAAATCTATCAGATAGGGTCCTATCTAATTTAGATTGATTCTTCCTTTTCCCCTAATGCCAAATACATTACATTTGTTTTTCATATAGCACCAAGTCACCTTTCTTAAAATAGTGATGAATGACTCCCTCATTTTATTTCCATTGAACACCTTTGTGATAGGCTTGAAGATGTTCAAGAGCATGTATATGTTGTTCATCGAGTATCTCAAGTTGTTAAAGTCATTGTTCTATGTAAGAATTATCATCAATAATTCCATTAGGAGAGATTCTTAGTGAAGGAATTTCCAATTCCAATAGAAAAATAATATTAACACTATAGATAAGGTTGTATGGAGTATTACCTGTAGTTATACGAACACTCATGTGATAAGCCCATGATGCATAATAAATTTGAGTATGCAAATCTTTACCATGTTTATTAAAAGTTTTTTGTAAGACTTGTTCAATCATTTTGTTAGTTTCTTTCACTTGTCCATTCAATTGAGGATAATATGGTGTAGAAAAATGGTGTTGTATGTGAAACTTTTCTAAAAATTTATTTGTATTTGTTTTTAAATGCTATACCTTTATCCATAATCAAAGTTGAAGGAAGACCAAATTGTGATATTATGTTATCTAAGATAAAACGACAAATAACATCAACCATCATGGAATGAAGAGGAACTACCTTGACCCACTTTGTAGCCATGATAATAAAAGTACGTCCTAAAGATTGTTAGCCATGTTTTTGACCTGGCCTATTTTTAAACTTCTACTGCGCCTCTGCATACTTTAGCCTACCAAATCGCCAAAACAATTAAATTTGAAATTCCATAAAAGCTGGTGCAAAATTCTTTTGTAGACCTGATCCTAATCTCACCTTTTCCATTGTGACCAATTTTTGTGCCAAAATCCCTTGCCGTTTGAGATATTTTAAAATTTTAAGTTTCTAGCCGACAATTCACAAATGAAATTAAACTGTGATTTTTATTCATTCGAAGTAAAATCAATTTCTGAGTTTTGTTCTGCATCGATTATACATCCCATTGTCGAAATTTTGTGAGAAACGGAGCTGTCAATTGAGGGATATGTGATTTTTCATCTTTAGATTCAAAGTTGCATAAAGTTAGTTTCTTTGACGGAGTTTGGCAGGGTTATCATAACCGCTAAAAATCCCGCCTAGGTTATCATAACCTTTAAAAATACCGCCAGCTATTTCATGGGTAAGAAAATTAAGTAAAAAAGCTAGTTTTGTTGGTATTTACACTTGGTTCCAAAACTACGGGGCCACCGGCGGCTCCCGAAGTAGTTATAGAAACCATTAAAAGTCCCGCTAGCAATAATGGACCAACAATTTGTGTGTTCCTAGTATATGCGGATATGCGACATGTATAAGACACCACAGCATAGTGTGAATGCACATAATTGTTCGACCAAATGTCTCGTAATATACAACTGCAAGAATGGAATGAGAATTGTTTGATGGGCTGATTAAACAGGCCACAAGCTCATGCTTATGCAGGAAATTTTGTATGTTCTGATTTTTCTTGAACGCACCTATGAACGATGTCAGACATTTTATATGGAGTGAGTTTGTTGGAGGCCATTGTTGAGTTTTACCAGATATTATAGTTGCAGGCAGCTTGGATAGGCTTCGTGGAGATCTATCATCAATACATAATTACCCATGAAGAAACCTTCAGTAAATGTCTGTGTACAAGAAGGTTCGGATACCTGTAGCCGATCCGTAGAGGATCTATGCGAATTGTTTGATGGACCTTTTCGAGTCGTAGGGGTCACTTGTCATTGGATTAAGAAGCTTTAAGGAAATGCAATTGGTAGATGTAAAGACAACTTCTATGAACTTTACCTCAGCATTCATGATAGTTAATGTTACGTTCATTCCTATTGGGATGATTTCTCTTCTAGCATCAAATAGAGTTGTTGAAATTGTGGATCGTTATGAGATTGTTTGTGTGTCGCCCGGTTATATTTCTACCAGGGATCTTAAGATTCAATTTATAAAGGGTAATCAAAGTAAGGCTTACAATACGATATTAACAGTACCAAAAGGTATGGAGGATCGAATTTATGTATACTACCAGCTTGGTAACTTTTATCAGAATTATCGTCGGTATGTTAAGAGCAGAAATGATCTGCAGCTGAGGTCTCAGAACATCAATTGTTATTAGTGTTTGGTCCAAGTGTTTAACACCTTATTCTAATTTGTGATCATGGTCAGTTGCCCCCACTTCATATAATAAGTGAGTCACATTGTTACGAGAAATGCTGAAGATAAATACCTGTCATCAAAACTTTACAGGTCATTATTATAGACATAATTTCATTAGAAGAGATCAAAATGCAAGGGATCGATTTCGCACCACAAGCTGGTAAATGCATATGATCATGGAGGCATCGTGCTAATTGATTGAAATTGGGACTGTTGATAGAGCAAAGAAACAATAAGGAAAGTGAATTCAAATCTAATTTAGATGAGAATGAGTTTGCCAATATAAAGGCTGTAGACTATCGATTACATCGTGAAATTTGTACAAGTACATGATATGGGGATTTTAATCGATACTGGAAGTTGAAGGGCCATGTATACCGAAAGGATAAGGGAGATATGAAGGATCTTTCTAAAATAAAAGGAAAAATTAAAAGATTCAGTTGCCAGAATGTAAAAGGTCATTATTTTAATCAATTCTCCTAAAGAAGAATGATTACGTAATTAAGAGGGGACTTCCTCGAAAAAGTTATTTATTGTAAAAACCATTGGAGAAAGGGGGATTATTCAATTTAAGGTTCGGTGAAGGAAGGAAGAGCAGATTGTTTCCAAACATAATCTTTTGTACAGAAATATGATGAATCTGTGAATTCATTATTCACATCAAAGAAATAAAAAACAGGAGATATATTAAATCTGTGCGATTCTTTGTATTTTCTTCGATTACAGACTACCTCTACCTGTGTGTTTTTCTAATCTTTCTTTGACGTCTTTTCTACATATTAGATTATGCCTGTGTTAACATGTGATCTTTGAATTCTAATTAACTCATTTATTGGATAATGGTTACTATTCCTTCTTTTTGGTTATCGCTCGTGGGTGTGGAATAGGTGATCTTTGTGTCAATTATTCGCATTTTCTTTATTTTCAATTGATCAATTGTATCCGTGACATGGTTATGTGCAGATATCAGTTTTCCTTTCTTGCTTTCTAGTCAAAATCATACCAAAAAACTGATTAAATCATACGAGGGAGCTATACCTCTAAAATTCAGAGGAAAGCCACAAATAAAATTGTGATATTTCCAGAGCTGTTGGAAATGATTGCACCTTTCCAGGCAAAGGGAAAATAAAACTTTAAGGTGCCCAATCTGTTAACCAACAAAGATGAGAGAGGAGAGATATTCCCAATCAGATCCAAACCCCACACAAAAATGGCTAAATAGCTACTTGAGCACAATTTTCATGAGTAGGAGAATGAAACAAATTGTTTTGATTAAAGGGGGAAAATAGGTTTTGAAGTGATCCAAAATCCTTTACATCAAAATGCTACTACTACTACAAATGACATGGCGAATACAACAACCAAGCAACAACCAAAAAAGAGTGAACTAATAGACCAAAGCTAAACACAAACAACAAAGAGAAACTATTTCATATTTTTCAAGGTGTTGGCCACCTCCATCTCTTGATTGTAATGTAGATTGACCATCGATGACAATTCATTCTTTTCTTCTTCAAACATATTCTTTATGTTGCACCTAATCCTAACACTTGGACCCTTTTCCTCATCTTTCACTGACTTCTTACCCTTCTCTTTGGTAGATGAACCCTACACCTGATGCCCAACATAAATATGATCCTCCTTGAGATCACTAAGCTTTCCCATAAGAAATTTAAGGTAATCTATGCTATTCTTGATGGAGTAATGGCTAATTTGTAGTATCTTCTCAATATCCTCATCTAGTTTTGTAACCTTATTTTCCACTTCCTAGAGGTGGTTTTCATAGTATTCCTTAAAATTAGAGAAAAATCTCTCCAAATAAACAAGCCTTTCAATGAGAAAATTAGAGGCTATCCCCTTAGGTTGACTTACAAAGTTTTCTTTAAGGCTTTTGATCTTGATGTTCACTTTGTTGAACTCATTCATTACCCACTTTGCAAGTTTAAAATTACAAGTGGCTCCATTCCTAGACAATTCTAAGAGATCCAACATGTCTATTTTATTCATCAATGTAAGAAAAATCATTTGAGAGGGGATGAATATTACCTAAATTGAACTTAATCTTCCTTGATTTATTCCCCACAGATTTAGCTACAATATTAGAGATTCTTTCCTTAAGTTTTCTCATTCCTTCTATCTACTAAGAAACAATATGTTGCTAGGTGCAAGCTTCCTCAAACACCATAGTGATACCTTTGCTTGTTGCATAATATGGTTCCTTCACCTACTCAAGGATAGTAGCTGATCATCTTCATCTTATCCAATCTGGGAGTCACCTGGCCCCATCTACTGATTTCTAGGCTTCTTTTTGGGTGCACATTCTATTTCAGACTAGACCTTTCTTCCTCTTTTGCTAAGGAAAATATGGAGGAGACAAAGACATGAATTCAATTGCCTCATCCCTAGCCTCCTCATCTAGATTCTACTCTTCATCTTCACCATCATTAGTGCATGTATATGTTGTTGGATAATCAACCACCTTAGGCTGGTCCTTAATTGTAGGTTCTTTACCCTTAACAACCTTAGTCGGAGAGTTTGACTTTACGTACTCTATAATAAGAAATATAAGGACCTCATGGAGAATCAGGGTACGAGGGTTTTTTAAATGAGTATAGACAGAAGTATCTAATGAGCATAATAGAAAAATGGAAAAGACACCAAAAGCTTGTGCCTGAAATGATTAAGGAATGTGAAATGATAACCTAGAATTGTAGTGAATCGTACATCTAAAGTCACATACCTCATGACAACTTCTACAATCTCTACCTAGATAAGTTTGATTGACAATCTATCATGGCCCTAGGATTCCAATTTAACCAAATTTTCCTTCTCATTAGCCTTGAAGAATTGATCCATTGCATCATCATTTCCTTTCCTTTCTTTGAAGAACTTCCATCCTTGTAATTGCAGCCCAATAATTTGGGCTATAAATTTTTCTATGATAGGGATGTACACACCATACACCTTCAAATATGAATCAAATTATTATGTTGTTGAAACTTGGGAAATTTTTTAATAAAGGTGAAAAAATCTTGTTCCAGGTTTTGCCAATAATATCCTATATGAGTTAACCTTTGAACCAAAGATCAACCACCAAAGTGTCCCCCACAAGAACCTGAATGGGATTCCTTGAGGGCCATTGGGATCTTATATTTACGAAGGAAACAAAGAAGGAAACCATTATATGATCTTCAGTATAGCACATTAGCCAAAATAATATATCATGCTGCAAGTTTTTAAAGATGAGCATGAGTGTTTTTCATAGTAGGTTCAAAAAAATACCGCCACATAAGTATTGAAATATGTGTGAGTACCATTCATATGATTTATCTACATATTATCCCTTCTTTTATAGTATTGGTGATTGATGGGGATGTGAGATTATAAATGGTAAATTCAAAACCCATGGAAGAATTATCAAGGGATATAAGGGAAGCTACACTTTCCATTGCATTTGCATGTCAATTATCCTTATGTGGAATATTTTCTATAGTGTATGAGGGAATTTTTTTTAGTATTGCTAACACAAAATCATGATATTGGGATAGTTTATCGTGTTTCACTTGATATAATCCATTAATTTGTTTCATGATTTATTAAGAATCTCCAAATATGCTATGTGAAGATGTTGAATATTCAAAGATAATGTTGCATGTAAACCAACAATAAGAGCTTCATTTTCCATGATGTTATTTGTACAAAGGAAGTTGAGATGATATGATAAGGGAATTAGCTTACTAGGAGGTAATAGGATCACCCTAACATTGGAGCTAGTTTGACACTTAGAACTAATAAAATATAAATCCCATGTTGTATCTTCTTCTAATGTCAACACATGTTCATTGGGAAATGAGACTTGGTTTGGTAATGCTAGTGGTTAGAAGCTTTGGCTAAATGGCCAGTCAATTTTTGACCTTTGATTTCTATTGGGTGAATATTTTGTAATCAATTATCTGATTACAAAATGGTGATTTCAGCCACAGTTACAATGAGATCAAATCTCTCCTCTCAACAAGGGGAGGCTCCCTTCTTATTGCTTACGGAAAACAACTAATAACTAACTAAAATTAGATACAATATAATTAATCATGGGTGTTTTATCATCCTATTCTCTTATTTTAGAATAGAAATTTTCCTCTTTCAAAAACTACAATCATATCTTGTGATGATCACAACATGTAATTCACTTCAAAGTACTATTTTAAGCAATAATAACCAATATCAAGCTTGATTAAATGAAAGATTAATCAAAGTGATACTAGTAAATTTTGGAAGCTTGAAAACCCACAAAAGTACAAAGACTTTTGTTTCATTCAATGATGAATTGTAAAGATAAAAAATGGTGTATCTTGCAGCCTAAAGTCTCCAATATACAATGCCAAAGGATCAACAAAATGTTGATAATAACCCATAGCACAAAGTCTTTGAATGTACTTATCAAAGTGTACACACATGAACATAAACATCAAATATAATAATGCAGCCCAAAGTCTATAAAATCAGATTTAAATTCCCTTCTAAACAATACGATATCACACTGCTTATTCAATCCTTTACAAGAAAATGTAATGAGAAACACATAAGAACAATCTTAGCACATAACAAAGAAGATCCAAGACAAAGATTGGATGCAATTCTGCTTCTTTTATTGATTGAAATTTGATTTGCACATTAAACACAAAGTCTCAATATGTTTCTCAAATGGGTAGCACTTCATTTCAAAAGATAAAAGGTTCTTATTACAAAAGAGCTCCTTCATATATACAAAGGAGAGCCAAGATCTAAAATAGGGAAACTAAAACTAACTTGACTTATTCAACAACAATCTGATTTGATTTAAGACTTCTATTTTTTTATATGTAATTGCATATATACAAAATACATGTAATATGTCATAAACTAATTACATACTACATAAAGGGAAAAAGCTGAAAATAAACTATGGAATGGGCACACTCCTTCATTCTTCACCATCTTTTTCCAAGATGTCTTTATATTTATTTAATGTCGCTTTGGCTTCTAAATTATCTAGTCTTGTAGTATGATTGGAGACTACAAGTACTTGTGCGGTTTATTCCTTTATGGTGATACAAGTTTTCCTATGCCTTTCTAGTACTACCTTCAAGTTATCTAAAGTAACCTGAATTTCCACTAATTTGTTGACATGAGCTAATTAAAAAGCTTCATCTTCAAACTCATTTTGCATTGATGATGAGAAATCTTGGATAACCATGTTTGAGGGAAGAACTTTTTGGTTGTCATCAAGTACTTGAAAAGGCATCTCTTTTATCCTAGCAACACGATCTGAACCTTTATCTTCGCCAACCTCCTAAGCTTCCTGTAAATCCTAGTTAGATAATTGATGGTCCATTCAACTTATGCTTCATTGTCTCTTGTGAACATTTCTTTGTTGAGAATTATCCCAAATTCCTCTAACACATCAAGCTTGAGATCCTTCATCTTTGTCCAAGATTTGAGACTTTTTCTATCTCTTGTTGATTCTAGGAAAGTGTGTCAATTATTTGACTCAATTTTACCTTTACATTTCCCATATTGATAATCCCTTCCTTGGAATATTTTAGCAGTTGTGTTCCTTGAGCCAATATTCTATCAATCCATTTTGTAACTACTTTTCCCCATACATGTGTCCTTTTAGATTTTTGAATAATAGGGTCTTCAATGCTTGTAGCAATAGGCTCGATAGATTCAAAAGATTTAGTAATATTCTAAAGCATGGAGGTAAGTTATTCAATCGCGGCCTTATGCTGATCTTTGATTTTATGATCCTGATCATACTTCTCAACGAGAGAAGCCAATGCTGCTTGTGCATCCTCTTTTGCACTTTCATATGTCCTTTTACCAAATTCTATTCTTGTGATAGAATAATCAAACAAGTCTACCTCATATGTGGCTTTATTTGGTGGAGGTTGTGCTACCTCAGCATATTTGTAGCCTGATTTATCCATTAACACCCTTGAGAGAGTCTTTGGATTCTTTTTAGATTTAGTCTTTGCTAGCACCAACTGACCAAAATCAAAGTCATTAAGAGAGATGGCTTGATTCTTTCTCTTCAGTGTCTGAAAGGACAACCAAGGGGAAGAGGAGAAGAGCCTTCTCCAAGACTTGTTACCATGGTTTGAGTGGATGTTGGTGCACTTACAATGGTGATAGTCACAAGTGGTGGAGTGCCATTTTGAATAGCTATATTTTTTTCTAGACATGGAATATTTTGTGCAGTTTCAACCATAAATTTATCCAACTTAGATTGAGTAGATAGATCAAAAGAAGGATAATATAGACTTGTAAAATTGGGTGAGGAACCAAAATAATTTTTAAAATTATTCCTTGGAATATCAATAATAGACCCCAAATTTGGGGACGAATGAATAGATTGAATTGGTTGGGGCAAAAAAAATAGTAGTAGCAACAATAGTAATAGAGGACAAAGGTTGTTCACTTGAAACAATAGGAGTGGGACTTGGAAAAGTGGCAGGGATGGGGGAATGAGAAATGGGAGAGTCTTCTAGAGCATCCTCATGTAGAAACTCTTCATCCTAAATCTCTTCTAATTGTTCTTCAACTTGAGTTGACACTTCTTCTGTGAGAGTTGGTGGACCTTCTGCATCTTTTCTCTTACTACCTTTCATTATGAATTTGATCTTAGGCGTAGGGGTTTTACTTGTACTTTTCACATCACCCTTATTCTTTGTTCTAATATCTTCTTTTTTCCTAGCATGTCCCTCTATTTCTTCTTCTTTGGATCTATTATTAAAATACTTCAATCTTATATCCATTTCCTATAACCAAACATTGGTGTTAGCAAGAATTGGTTGGAATCTTTCCCTGATGAAACTAATTTCCCTTTTTGACCACTAGATGGGAGGAAGAGGGGTTTCAACAACATTATTTATCTCATAAGTAGGATCTAGGATGCTATCTTCATCCTCCATGTCTTTTGTGATATTAGCTAGATCTAGATTTATAATCTACTCTAAGGTAAGTCAACAATAGTATGACTTCCTTATGTCTTCCTTTGTCATGCAATCTACCCATATTTCCTCCACTCTGTGTACATGGGTATAGCTCTTCTTGATATTTTCTTTCATTCCTTTATAGTCGAAGTCAGGTCTACTTTTGTATGTCTTCATCATGACCCACTCTATCTCTAATTCGATAGCCTTAGCTTTGGGGGATGTTGTGATAGAGTACCTTCTTATTGTGAGAGGAAACTTAAATGTTGGCTTGTGAGATACTACTTGTCTGCTATGAACTGCCATGATCTATCTACATAGATCCACTTCATCATGACCCACTGCATCTCTAATTCGATGGCCTTAGCTTTGGGGGATGTTGTGATAGAGTACCTTCTTATTGTGAGAGGAAACTTAAATGTTGGCTTGTGAGATACTACTTGTTTGCTATTACTTGCCATGATCTATCTACACAGATCCATGAGAACTATCTTATCACTTGAATAACTTGGAAGTATATACGAATATTCAACAAAGCACCCAACTTGGATGTATGTGAAGATGGGATATTGTAGGAACAGACAACCAAATTTATTGATCACTACCCATGCTTCATCTGGAACTCTCTTCTTCTCAAGTTATCTGTCAAAGATGCAGAGGTATGGAACAAAGAAGGCATCATTGACCCTCCTGAAATGGTGGATACTTTTCTTTAGGGTTAATTGGGAGTAATATTGATAAATTGAAACATGCCTCCTATCACCCTTTGATGTCGGCTTTAGAAATTTCCTCATTGATGCTGTAACATAGAACAAGTATGAAGTCATATAAAATATCAATGAGGTGAGCACCTTTATGAGTTAATCATGGATTGCATCAATTATCTATTGAGCTAAGAATATCTATTGTTACCTCTTCCTTATGACATGAATGCACAAGTACATCCACTCTTGAAAGTGGAAAATATAGGCAATCCCTTAACTCGATCGAGAAGGATGATCAAGTCATTTACTTCCTCGATGAAATCACTACAAGGAAAGCTCTTAGTCCATCTTAAAATATTTGGCCTTGGATTCCTTAGCCACCTTGTATTTATTTCCTTCTTGCACCAATTTGGATTCTCATCATAATGAGCTTGTGCATTCTCAATGGTAATATCATCATACACATGAACGCTTAGATATTGGAAGATCTTGTCAAATTTTTTTGCATCTAGTCTTATGATCACATTCCCATCAAGATCCCTGAAACTTCCATCTTCCTTGTGATCATGAGCTGCTATGGCAAGAAAGAACTCAATATTGTTTACAACTACTAGAAATGCAACCACCAATTGAATATTACTTTCCACAACACATACCATGCTTACATCTAAAGGCTACTTCTTTGTCCTTTCTAGAAATTCAGAAATATCAACATGCCCTATTTCTATGTCTTTGATCTTATCAATATTTGAAGAAATAGAGTTTATTACAAAAACCCCTTGATATTTGTACTTCATGGTTTTCTTACTTGGTGATAGATCAAACATTTGTGAAGCAACTACATAAAGAGTAAATCACTCATACCTTTTCAAGAATTTGAGCGTGAATGCTTGAAATAGCATGTAGGAGAAACTTACAAATAAAATTTGTGTTTCCTAGTGTGAGAAAATTTGCAATATTTTATGCAAGGGTGCTGAAAATTTGAGACTCTGCATGTGTTTTGATAGTTTAGATGCAAAGGTAGAGAAAAATCCTGTCCTTGCATGGAGTTTTGAATTTGGATGTAAGGGCATATAAATTCTATGCCATTGCATGGTGGTAAGATAAAAGTAATGTAAGAGCAGAGAAAAAATCCACCCCCACATAGGGTAAAACAAATAAATGCAAACACAGGAAAACATTTTGCTCTTACATGTATATGCTTGGTAAAACTATGTAGGTCAGGTTTTAAAATTCGACCTGCACTTGGGATAGTGCTCTAGGTAAGTATGTAGGTTAGGTTTTAAAATCTGACCTACATCTTTGGTGCAAATTTATAGTATGTCAGTTGGGGTTTAAACCCCAAAATTCATGTTAATGAACATCAAGATGCTCTTGCGGGGAAGAATCATCCAAGAGCATATTATGCTATGGTTCGATTCATGGACAAGCAACATGGGTTTTAAAACCCAATATACATATGGGTAGCGAAACAACGGTGAAATGTAGGGAAATTTTTTTTCTATACATATGCTCAATGAAAAGTGAGGGGCAGTGGTAGATGTGATATGTGGCGTGGGGTTTAAACCTTGTACTACATATAAGCTTCATAATCAAGTGCAAGTTAGGGTTTATTCCCCAACTAGCATTTTTTGACTATGATGGAAATATTGTGAAATGTGGGAAACAAACCCCGAATACACAAGATGGATACATATGAAAAGACTATGGTGAATTGGGGTTGACATTGGATATGTACTATTATGGAGGGGAAAACAATAGGGTTTTATTATGAAAAGATAAAAAAATCACTCAGGGTTTACCCAATTGATAAAAAAACAATCCAAAAACTTAGACTTGTTACCTAAATTTCACCCTCAGGCTCAATCAGGCAAGGCATCTCTATTGCAGATGTTCATAAGGGCCGAATGGTATGTATCCATTAAGGGTTACTCCATACATATGATGATATTTCACAGGGGATTCAGTTGGGAGGCCTGCTTTGTTGGAAAAATGCCTCAATATTCTACGCTCAGCCTCCATTAGAGCCAAGTCGGCATGACATCTTCACTGTCTAGCCGACTGGCTGCTTGATACATTCCATTTTGAACAGGTCGCTGTGACTTAGTTTCTGTCCTGCCAAATGAAGTTGCAGAGCCTATCACTATAACATTCAGGGTTCAGTATGAACTCTTATTGCATGGATTTCTCTGGCCAATAGGCCATTCAATCGTGAGCTCGGGGAGACTCATGGCGACCAAGGGATTCGGGGTAACTTCTAGTGCTTAGTGAAGAGTCTCACCAACAGGAAAGGGAGCTTGCTGGAAAACAAGTCTTTTGGTGTAACAAAGCAGTCGGGGTAAGGTCTCCTCGACTCCGATGTCTCCACGACATATTAAGGAATCACGTGCTCGGATGGAGATGATACCTTTCGGCGTAGGAGTTGAGTTCGCCGAGATGTTTCAGCGATAAGATGAAGTCTTCCTGACAACAGAGAGCCTTCTGTGTAACTTTCAAGTTGGGGTAAGGTCTCCCCAACTCGGTGATGTCTCGCCGACAGTAAAGTGAACAGATCGACAGAAAGTGAGGACCTCGGTATAAGGTCTGGGCGATAAAGGAAAGTCATGCCGACTGAAAGACCCTCACCAAAGAAAAGTGCCTTCGATATAATGTCTTCTCGACTGGCAGGGGTCTTAGTGATGATATGAGTCATGCCGATAAGCTGCAGAATGATATAATCACATCGGCGAGACACTTTCAGTGTCTCGCCGAGATGTGATTCTTTTCAAAAGAGTTTTGACTACCCATGGAGTCTACGTGTAATATGCTCAACCAACCAGGAAGAGCTGAGGCAAGCCATGGTAGTCTGACCAGAACAAAGAATGTCAACTTGGGATGAATGCAGCATGTATCTGTTGCGAGCTCAGGGCATTCAAAGTGTTCAGCCAACGTGGTTCGAACGGGACACGACACCAGGATCAGAGTAAATGCATCCGATAGCTTCAAAAGATATAAGGGGTTTCTCCAGTTAGTAACCCTTCACTGACACACACAGTAGGGACACGTAGGGTGCAACATTAAATTCATCCAAAAGATCTGAGGATAGATCTTTCTGAGCCTGATATTTTTGTAAGCCCTAAGGGGCCGACACACTGGTGTATATAAGGCATTTTTTTACCTTTTTGTAAATAGTTTGAGTCATGCATCCAGAAGAGTTAGTGATTATTATCTATCCTTCCTCGGCTGATGTATACTTTGTAACCCAACTGGATCTTGGAATATAAAATACAGAGTTGCCTTGGCCTTTGTTGATGTTTCAGTTTTCTATCACTATTCTTGCAAAGTGTTGTGCGTTTCAGGTCAATAATCAAGTTATCTTGTGAATTCTGTTATTCTTTTATGACTTCATCTGATATTCATGCCTTCCTTTGTAAAAGAGCACCATTGTATGAATCACAAGCTAGTGTTTTATAATCACACACAGATTCTATTATGTGAAAGTATTTTCCTTTATTCAAAACGTGTGTGTATCAAGCCCTTTTTGTGACATACTAATGTGTAGCTCATAGAATTTGATGTGTGTCCTACTGATCATTAACAAATTTCAAGTGCATTCCAAGTATTCCTTTGATCTTATCAAGCTCGGTGTATCACCATAGGAATAAGCTAGTTTAGTTTCATTTGTATCCATTCCTTCTCCTTTTAACTCACAGTGATCAATAGTTTAGGTGACACCAAAGGAAGCCGACCTTCTTCGGAGGTTCACTCCAATCTCAGGTTACCCACAACCTTGGAGTGATCCAATGTTTCACTAGAAAGCTCAGTTTTACAACTTTGTACAGGGTGCATTTCTAGGTGACAACAGTTTTTGGCATGCCCGGTTGGACTCGAATTAGATTGAACTCCTGGTTTAGTATGCGACCAATGAATTATAGACTTTATAGAAGTCCTTTGGCATACTTGGCGACTCCACAAAGAGGAAAAAATCCAGAAATTGACGCCTTCTATAGTTTATGAATAGAGTTCGGACAAGAAGTAGCTCTGGTCTTTTTGAATATTCGCAGTTGTCACCACCAAGAAGACAAGGCAGAGCAACAAAGAGGAAAGAAACAACAATTATTTATTATAGAAGAACTCAGTTCACTCCTCCATCTGTAGGGTCTCATTTTGCTGCACCAACAAATCCACCTCAGATACCTACAATGGCCGCTCCAAGGAATCAACCCTTTGTTGCTTTCAATGGAGGGAGCCCTTTAAATTTGGCACAACACAACGACATCTCGATGGCAGCCCTGAACAACCTTCCGACTTTCACAGGGGAGGACCAAACTACTCCCATTGAACATATGAGAGATGTGGCTTCGTTATGTGGAGTCCATCACATAACCCAAGAAGATGTTGCAGTAAGATTACTAGCTGCTTCACTGAGAGGAAGAGCTGTGCAATGGTATAGGAGCCTACCAGTTAGTTCAATTGCAACATGGGACGAATTTGGAGACAAGTTGCATAAATAGTTTCAAGACAGGTCTGATAACTTGTCTCTATTGGAACAATTGACTACAATTAAGAGGGCTCCACAAGAGCAGATGAATGACTTCAACTTCAGATTTCAAAGAACTTGGGATAGAATCCCTGCAACGGTGAGGCCACCTCCAAAATACACATTTTTATATTTTTTTGAGGGCTCTGAACAGTGATATAGCTGTCATGATGCAGTCAATGGGAGGAGTGTCTTTTCCAGATGCCTTTGAAATAGCAATTAGAGCTGAGAACAACTTAATACAAGTTGGTAAACTTGCTCCTAGGGCTCCAATGCCTATATTTCCAGAAATTCATGCAAACATTCCTTTGCAAATACCTCCTTTCACACCTCTACCAGTTGTACCAATGTTGCCAGCTGCTGTTCCAGCCATTGATAAACAAGAAAGTGTTGCTTCAGGCTCATCACAGGAGTTACAAGAGATCAAAAGTCTTTTATAGACTTTTGGTAACAAGTTGGTGAACTTGGAAAAATAACAATCTTATTCTAGGCCTTATCAACAGCAGAATTAGGCCTCAAGTCAACCTTTTCAAGGTCAACAACAAAAATTCCGAGGGAATAGACAGCGATATCAGGGCAATTACCAGGGCTCAAGACAAAATGTTGCTACAAGACCTTTTTAGGCCTACAATCCAGCTCCAATTAGTGCTGTCAAAGAGCTTGTTCCTGTTCAAAACAATCTAGCTGCTGATTATGAGTGGTGTTATCCATGTAACTAGCCACATAATCAAGCTACATGCTCTAATGGCATCATCAATCAAGCTCTTATGGTGCAAAATGCTGTAGGTGTGCAAGATTTTCCTACGGATGGGTATCCACAACAGTAGGATCAACTTGGAGATGATTCAACTCTCATGAATTGGCAGGGAGAAGAATTTTGTGGAGTGAACCAGGATGACACATCTGTTGCTGCTAATACTAGAGCCAAGAAGAGGACTTTCAAGATTGAACAAGCAACGAATAAGAATAAAGGGGTTGCTGGTCCATCAAATTAGCAAGTACCACGCACCTTGCAACAAGGTTATGACACTAGTAGGGAGCAGCCTTCACATGCTACATCCACAAGTCAAGTGCAACCTGACCATGCTATTGTAAAGATGCAGTCAAAGGTAAATATATCTGCACCTTTCAACATTGTTGAAAGTATGAAAAAATAAATGTTTCAATTTCAATGTGGGATTCTTTAGCAATCCCTGGTCAAATAAATTTGTTACAGTCAGCCTTATCAAATCTAGTTAGTTTGAGTCCTCCAAATGAAGTCTCTTTAGGCCAAACAAAGTTAGTTTTAACCAATGCACCTTTGGATAGTACCACACAACAAGGTAATGGTGTCAAGCCCCCTCCTTTCTATGTTTCCTTGATAGTGGGGAATAAATTGGTACACAATTGCATGGTTGATAGAAGGGCTAGCAGTTCGGTAATGCCAAAAAATATTGCAGACTAGCTAGGTTTGCAATACTAGTCATTAGAAAAGGGAGTACTTCATGGGATGGGACAACAATAAACACTATAGGTGTTATCAAAAACCCAAATCTCACACTACATGCCTGTCCCAACTTTTCAATCCCACAAGATGTGTTTGTTATAAACTTGCCTCCATTTTTTCCTCTATGCCTATCTAGAGACTTCACAGCTAAAATTGGAGGGTATTAATCTTCAGATTGGTCCCATATGCTTTTTAGAACCAGATACGGTACTAAGGTAACTATAAATTTTGAGTCCCTTGCCAAAGATCACATCGAACCTTAGGTGCCATCTGCTATAAATGTTAACTCTATTGTTTTAGAGGATACTAAACTTGTTGCGGCATAAGAGTTGCAAGCTGAGAGTGTACCTAAGGTACTCTTGAATGAATGGGAAGCTGAGAATGTGGTTGACAATCCGAATGAGCTTATTCAGGATGTTGGTCTGGGCAATTATGTGCTACATAAAGCTGAGATAGAAATGCCAAATCTAGAGAGAAGTGCAAAAAGTCAGTTTGAGCATCAGAGTGAATTATGGGAGATGTATTTTGATGGCTCAATAAGCAAAAACGGCATTGGAGGAGGTGCAATGCTTGTATCTCCGCAGGGTGTTAAGTATTATGTTGCCTTCCATTTTTCTTTTGCGTGCTCCAACAACACTGTTGAGTATGAAGGCCTTGTTCAAGGCCTTGAGTGGGCAAGGAAGAGAAGAATAGCCCACTTGAAAGTATATGGGGACAACGAGCTAATTGTTAATCAAGTAAGAGGCCTGAATGTTACTAAAAATGACACACTAAAGTCTTATAGAAACAGAGTGTGGAATATGATTGAGGATTTTGACGCCTTTAACTTAGTGTCTATTCCAAGGAACCAAAACAAGCATGCTGATAGGCTTGCAGCTATTGGAGCACAGTTTGACATTCCAGATGACATTAGAAAAGAGAAAGTGCAACAGTATGTGAAGGTTGTAGTCAGGCCATCAATTCCTGATAACAACATTCACTGGAAAGTTTTTGACAGTGATGAACAGATCCTTTCTTTCTTGCTCAAAGAAGATTAGTTCTCCATGATGAATCAAGCAAAACTCAAGTAATAGTATGATGATCAAGTCATACAACCGAGGACAAATAAGTTAAAAAGGGTCTTGTTACCTTAAAGTCAATTTTTAGTATTGATGATCAACTTAAAAAGGGTAAAGCTGGCTTGCAAATCAAACAAGAGCATTATGAAGAACTGGAGATTTTCAAAGGTAAGCTCCTTAAGATAGGAAAAATTTGTTCACCTGAAGATAAACAAGATTTTGTTGCTTTATGTCAAGAATTCTATAATGTCTTTGCTTGGGAATATTCAGATTTGAAAGGGTTTGATCCCCATATTGCTCAGTACACAATTGAGTTAGAACCTAATGCTAAGCTAGTAAGGAAAAAACAAAGGCCCTTGAATCCTAAGCTTGAACCCCTAATGATTAAAGAGCTGACCAAACTAGTTGAAGGGGGTATCATCTTTCCAATTAAACACACCTCATGGGTTTCTAATCTTGTACCAGTTAGGAAGAAAAGTGGTGAAATAAGATTCCGTGTAGACTTTAGGGATCTTAACCGATCATCTTTGAAGGACCACTATCTGCTACCCTCCATGGAACAAATCTTACAAGAAGTTGCTGGTTCTGAAAGATTTTCCTTATTGGATGGTTTTTCGGGCTATAATCAAGTACTGGTTAAAGAGGAGGATCAGTTCAAAACCACTTTCACAACTAAGTGGGGCACTATGGCATACAAAAGGATGCCTTTCAGTTTATCTAATGCTGGTGCCATGTTTTAGAGGGCCATGGACATGGCATTTCAAAGTTTGATCAACAATATTATACTGATTTATTTAGATGACATTACAGTTTATTCCAAGAATGTTGAAGAACATTTGTTGCATCTTAGGCAAGTTTTTGAAAAATGTTGAGAGTTTGGTATCTCTCTCAATCCAAAGAAGAGTATCTTTGCTGTTCATGAAGGGAAATTATTAGGACATATAGTGTCAAAGCAAGGAATTACTATTGATCCTGAGAGAGTCAAAGCCATACTTGAGTTGCCATTACCCAGACACAAGAAGGGTTTGCAGAGATTTTTGGGGCAAATCAACTTTCTGAGAAGGTTCATCCTAGATGTTGTGAACCTATTACAACCCTTAAAAGCTATGTTAAAGAAAAATGTAGTTTTCAGTTGGAAAAAGGATGCCAAGAATAGTTTTGAAGAAATCAAGAAGGCTTTAGTGTCTACCCCGACATTGGTAAATCCAAATTTCTCCAAAGATTTCTTTTTGTATGCTGTTGGTGGCACTGGTTCAATTTTTGCTATGTTGGTATAGAAAAATAGTGACAACTTAGAACAGCCAATAGCCTTCTTTAGTCAAATACTTGCTGATTATGAAGAGAGGTATACATTTGTTGAGAAGCATGTTCTCTCCATGATCAGAAGCTTAAAGAAATTCAAGCCTTTGATCTCGAACAATAAGATTCATATTCTGGTTGCACACTCAAGTGTGAAGGATTTTTTACTGAATAAAGATTTGAATGAAAAAAGAGCAGGATGGATCACCAAGGTCATTGAGTATGATGTAGATATTAAGATCACCAAACTGGTTAGAGGCAAAGGTCTGTGTGAGCAGCTTGCTATAGGGTCAAGCAATAAAAATGAATTGGAAAAGGATGCTATTTTTACTAATACAAATGAGTCTCAGGTTGCTCAAGATGATGTGCCTATGGGGGTAACTAATTGGGTTCAAGATATAACCCAATTCCTACAAAATGGTGAATGCCCATTGGGATTAAACAGAGCTAAAAAAAGATACTTCAGATTGCAGTCCATACTGTATGTGCTGGTAAATAATGTTCTTTTCAAAAAGGATCTAAATGGTGTCCTATTAAGGTGCATTCACAGCCATCAAATTGAGAAGGTACTCCATGAGTTTCATGATGGAGCTACAAGAGGTCACTTTGCCCAAAGAACTACTACCTAGAAAATCATGAGAGCTAGTTACTACTAGCCCAGCTTGTTCAAAGATGCATACTCTTGGTCAAGAAAGTGTTCAAATGTGCTTTATTCACAGGAAAGGAAAAGCTTCCTGCTATGCCTCTACATCCAATTCAAGTGGAGCAGCCCTTCATGAGATGGGGTATTGATTTCATTAGGCCAATAAACCCACCATCCAGTGCTGGTCATAAGTGGGTGCTGACTACTACAGACTATTTCACACAATGGAAAGAAGCAATAGCTTTGAAAGAAGCAAAAGAGTCTTCAGTTTTGAGCTTCTATGAAGATATAGTCACCATATTTGGAGTCCTTGACTCTATCATATCTAATAATGCTCTGGCATTTGTGGGATTAAGACTAACTGATTGGGCTATTAAACAGGGTATTCATCTAAATACATTCTCAAATTATTACCCTCAGGGTAACGGCTTAGCTGAAAGCACAAATAAGAACCTCATCAGGATTATCAAAAGAAAAATGGAGGATAATCAAAGGACCTGGCACACTGAATTAAAGAATGCACTTTGGGCAGACAGGGTGACTCCTAAGAGGTCTATTGGTAATTCACCATACATGTTGGTTTATGACAAAGAGGCAAGATTGCCTCTATCTGTAGACCTTACGACCCTTGACATTATACATCAATTGGAGATGTTTGAGGAACAAGACCCCATTTCTGTGAGATATGCAGAGCTCATGGAACTTGAAGAGTTAAGGGACAAAGCAATGAAGGATTTGGAGTATCATCAGCTCCAAACAAAGAAAACATTTGACAGAAGGGCTACAATTTTTTTTTTTAGGGTGGGAGACCTTGTGCTCAAATGGGATGTTCTGAAGAGCAGGCCAGGTCATCACACCAAGTTTGACATGTGGACAGGCCCATTCCTTATCAGAGACTATAAGGAACATAACACTTATCGACTGGCTACAAAAAATGGGAAGTACTTCCTATCCCAGTCAATGGGATACACCTTAAACCCTATTTTCAAGTCTGATGGATTTCCTCTATTGTACATATTAGTTTAGGTTTATGTTTTCAATATTTGCTTTTGCGCTTCAAGTTAGTTATTTTCTATTTCCTGGGTGTTGTGATGGCATAGTTTTTCTCTTTCGTTTTCCCCTGTTTTGTTTTTTGGCAACCTATTGTGTTTTGTGGATCTTAAGCGAGTGGCGGTCATGTCCAAAACTGATATTTTTGTTTGTTTTCTGAGCCTTCTAACGACTCCATGCCCAATGGATAAGCCTAGACTACTGGTCTTCATGTTTAGTAGGCAAACATCCAGCAAAGGTCGCCAAAAATGTTATTGAATTTTCACCCTTAGGCTCAATCAGGCAAGGCATCTCCGTTGCAGATGTTCATAAGGGCCGGATGGGACGTTTCCATTGAGGGTTACTCCATACATATGATGACATTTCACAAGGGATTTAGTTGGGAGGCCTGCTATGTTGGAAACATGCCTCAATATTCTACGCTCAACCTCCATTAGAGCCAGGTCGACATGACGTCTTCATTGTCTGGCCGACTAGCTGCTTGATACATTCCATTTTGAACAGGTCACTATGACCTAGTTTCTGTCCTACCGAACAAAGCTATAGAGCCTATCGCTATAACATTGAGGATTCGGTATGAACTCTTATCGCGTGGATTTCTTTGGACGATAGGCCATTCAATCGTGAGCTCGGGGAGACTCATGGCGACCAAGGGCTTCGGGGTAACTTCTAGCGCTCAGTGAAGGGTCCCAACGAATAGTCAAAGTCTTGCCAACAGGAAAGGGAGCTTGTCAGAAAACAAGTCTTTCAGCATAACAAAGCAGTCGGGGTAAGGTCTCCCCGACTTCGATGTCTCCCTGACATATTAAGGAATCACGTGCTCAGATGGAGATGATGGCTTTCGGCATAGGAGCTGAGTTTGCTGAGATGTTTCAGCGATAAGATGAAGTCTTCCTGACAACATAGAGCCTTCTATGTAACTTTCAAGTCGGGGTAAGGTCTCCCCGACTCGATGATGTCTCGCCGACAGTAAAGTGAACAACTCGGTAGAAAGTGAGGACCTCAGTATAAGGTCTGGGTGATAAAGGAAAGTCATGCTGACTGAAAGACCCTCGCCAAAGAAAAGTGCCTTCGGTATAATGTCTTCCCAACTGGTATGGGTCTCAGTGACGATGAGTCATGCCAATAAGCTGCATAATGATATAATCACATCAGTGAGACACTTTCAGTGTCTCACCGAGATGCGATTCTTTTCAAAAGAGTTTTGACTGCCCATGGAGTCTACATGTAATATGCTCAACCAACTAGGAAGAGCTGAGGCAAGCCGTGGCAGTCTGACCAGAACAAATAATGTCAACTTGGGATGAATGCAGCACGTATCTGTTGTGAGCTCAGGGCATTCAAAGCGTTCGGCCGAAGTGGTTCGAATGGGACACAATGCCAGGATCAGAGTAAATGCATCCGGTAGCTTCAAAATATCTAATGGGTTTCTCTAGTTAGTAACCCTTCACCGATGCACACAGTAGGGACATGCAAGGTGCAACATTAAATTCATCCAAAAGATCTGAGGATAGATCTTTCTGAGCCCAATATTTTTGTAAGCCCTAAGGGGCCAACACACTGGTGTATATAAGGCATTTTTTTCCTTTTTGTAAATAGTTCGAGTCATGCATCCATAAGAGTTAGTGATTATTATCTATCCTTCCTCGGCTGATGTATACTTTGTAACCCAATTGGATCTTGGAATATAAAATACAGAGTTGCCTTGGCCTCTGTTGATGTTTCAGTTTTCTGTCACTATTCTTGCCAAGTGTTGTGCGTTTTAGGTCAATAATCAAGTTATCTTGTGAATTCTGTTATTCCTTTATGACTTCATCTGATATTCATGCCTTCCTTTGTAAAAGAGCACCATTGTATGAATCACATGCTAGTGTTTTATAATCACACACAAATTCTATTCTGTGAAAGTATTGTCCTTTATTCAAAACGTGTGTGTATCAAGCCCTTTTTGTAACATACTGATGTGTAGCTCATAGAATTTGATGTGTGTCCTACTGATCATTAACAAATTTCAAGTGCATTCCAAGTATTCCTTTGATCTTATCAAGCTCAGTGTATCACCATAGGAATAAGCTAGTTTAGTTTCATTTGTATGCATTCCTTCTCCTTTTAACTCACAGTGATCAATAGTTTAGGTGACACCAAAGGAAGCCGGCCTTCTCCGGAGGTTCACTCCAATCTTAGGTTACCCACAGCCTTGGAGTGATCCAATGTTTCACTAGAAAGCTTAGTTTTACAAATTTGCACAGGGTGCATTTCTAGGTGACAACAAGACTAAAATATTTACAGTAATGAAAACAAAGAGAAAACCATAAAACCCCAAACGGAAAACAAAACAAAAATAAATTAAAAAAACCCTAAATTTTTTCAGAAAAGAGAACAAGAAAAATGGAAAAAATGTATCATACTTGGAACCCTAAACTAGTAGAAAAATGAGGAAAAGCATGATTGAATTTGCTAATAAAGGAACAAAAATGCTATAACACAAGAAAAAAAGGTAAGAGAGGCATGTGAAGAACTAAGAATGACAATATGATAAATGAAAAATGAGAACTAAAGCGATTTAAAAAAAAACACCCATTTAAAATTACATTAAATGAAACTTGTGTGAAGGTCAGGGTGTAGTCACACTAAAAATCATTGTGACTGCATCTCAATATGCAGAGAATAAAAAGCATGCAAAAGTGCTAAATTTTAGTGCGCTTGCATGTGTAGGAAAAATGACTAACTCTAAAAAAAGTGGATTTATAATTTTTAACCTTTCACAAATTTTCCAAAGGAAAAAAGTTTGACTGCTTGAAATGACATTTTGAGGGATTAGACCATGCACGAGGGCAAGTAGGGTTTGCCTCATTTTTCATTCTTAAAGGACTTGGGTTATAAAATGAAAATGTTTCATAGGGGTTATTCCATGAATTGAGTGCATTGAATTCAAGGATAATAACTAGCTCTAACTGGGTAGCTTCCTTCGATCATCCTTTGAAATGGTCAAAGGGAGAATAATACTAGACTCTAAGTACCTTCATCCACCAATTAGGCTATAGAGTCAGGTGACAAAAAGATAGTAAAATATAAAAGAAAGATGCAAAACTACAAATATTTACAAACTTATCTAACGCTTCACTAGGTGAAGAGCTTCAAATATTGTCTAGTGTGAGGCAACAAAAATGGTGTTTCATCTTAGTACACTAGGAAAACTATTTTCACCAAAAAGTTGGTGAATTATGAAAGGTCCTCTCTATAAGGAATCAAAATTTCTGTACATTCCTTTTGGTTCTCTTCTTTTTTCCCACAATAGGACTTGATCTCTGATTTGGAAATCATGAGACTTCGCCTTTTTATCATAAAGCCTTTTTAATTGGCTCTGGTGTTCCACAATACAATCCACCACCTATATGCGCTTCTCCTCCAATTCAACAAGGAACATGATGTACTTTTTGACAAAGTTATCAAAATTTTCATCTTCAATGGCCTTAACCAATTTCAAAGTAGGAAATTTTAATGTGATAGGAATTTTCACATTCAACCCGTACAAAAGTTGAAATGGAGACATTCCAATCTCCTATTTGGGGGTAATACAGTCCTCTAATAATGCATGATACAATTCTTTGTGCCAAGACCTCTAATTTTCATCCACTAGCTTCCTAATAATGGTATCGAAAGTTTTATTACTTGATTTTGCTTTACCATTCCCTTGGGGGTAATAGTTTGAAGAATGAGAAGGGGTGATCCCATATTCAAAGAAAAGCTCTGTTATTTCAATGATGAGAAAGAAGAAACATTATCTACTACTATTTTATTTGGAACACCAAACCTCAAAATGATATTCTCCTTGAGAAAATTACATACCACCTTCGAAGTAGCATGCCTAACTAGAATAACTTCCACCCACTTGGTGAAATAGTTAGTAGCCCAAGAACATAGCTATTCCCTACACTTGATGGTGGATTAAATACACCAATGAAATTAATACCCAAATTTTGGAAGGGTTCTTCAATTACCAATGGATTGAGGGGTAAAGCTGCCAACTTGGGTTTCCCCAGAAATTGCTGGCATAAATCACACTTACATACACAGTTGTATGCATCTTGAAAGAGCATGGGATAGTAATATTTTATTCACAAAATCTTGTGAACAGTGATTGGTGTTGAAAAGTGTCCACATGCTAAGTTGTGAAATGATTCCAACAACTTACCTTGTTGTGCTTTATCCACACAATGTAGAAAGGTTCCATCAAGACTCCTCTTATACAAATCATTACCCTAAAGGATGAGGTTTGTAGCCTTGAGCTTCATTTTCCTCTTTTCCTTGAATGGAAGGTCCTTGAGACATTATCTATAGGTAAGGAAGTGTGCAATATTTGAGTAACATTTGTTAGTCATGCTTACAAACAAGACCGCAGGAACAAATCTTCAATATTTACTTCCTCCTCATTGGATAATGCTTCTGGTTTATTATTAGCTATCAAGTGACACAAACCTTTCCCATGAAAAAAAATGTGGGTTTTATCTCCAAGTTGTATTCTTGGATTTTTTCAATCCAATTGCCTCTTTTAGTTCCAAACTCTTGTTGAGTCAAGATATAATTGACTATGGAATCCAACACTATTGCAACAACATGAGAATTAAGGATGTAGACCCAAAAATTATTAACTAATTTGAACACAACTTAAGCATGCTTTTCCATTGGTGAGTACTTAGGCTCATGAGAATTTCAAAGGAAAAATCATGAATTATATAGGAGATTCAATCCCCTCACTATTCTACTACATCAGGATAGCTGATAGTGTATGCTTAGAGGCATAACTATAAGTGGTAAAGTCTTTTTTATAGTCTGGAAAGACTAAGACTAGAGCATAAGCAATATCTTCCTTAATGTTGTTGAATGAAACTTTTCCCTCTACACTCCAACAAAAAAATGACTTAACAAGTTCATCATATCAATGATATGACAAGTCTTCTCTTTGAAGTCTGGAACAAACCTCTACAATAAATTGACTTTCCCAAAGGAGTGGAATGACATCTTACTTGAAGGTAAAGTAAGATTTAAAATTGACTTGACCCACTCAGGATTGGTCTTGATTCCGTCCTTAGAAACTACGTGTCCAAGGATCTTACCTTTTGTAACCCCAAAAATGGATTTCTTGGGGTTGAGGTAAATTTCGTGTTGTCAATACCTTTCGAGAACTTGCTACAAGTTATGATAATAATATTGATATTTTTTTGAGAATATGGTCAAGTCATCAAGATAGAACACAATGAACTTACCAATTTTATCATTAAAATCCAAGATCATTTCTCTTTGAAATGTAGCACTAGCATTAATCAAACCAAAAGGAATTATGCAATAAGAAAACATACCCCATGGAGTAGTGAAAGTGGTTTTATGTTCTTCTTCGCTCACCTCCACTTGATTACACCTTGAAAAAAAATCCAACATGGATAGAATTTCAGAGCCCGTCATTGTTTGTAACACTTGGTCCATTATTGGAAAATGATAATTATCCTTCAGTGACAATTGATTTAGGTTTTAGAAATCCACACAAATGCGGATTTCCCCATTCTTTTTCTATATGGGAATAATGTTTGCTATCTGTGTTGAATGATGAATAGGAAAGATGATCTTAGAATTTAGCATTTTCTGGATCTCAAAAATAATAGTACCTAAAATATTTGGATTATATTGCCTCTATTTTTGCTTGTGAGGCATAAAACCCCCCTTGAGGGGACTTCATGTTGAACCTCCTTTAGATGAAAATATTTTAAGTCTTCATAAGAATAAGCAAGCACATCCATGTATTTCCACAAGAGTTTTAAAAAATTATATTTTTCCTCTAGAGTGTAGAATTTACCAATATTTATCATCTTGAGATCCTCTTCTATTCCCAAATTCAATTATTGTTACTGCTTTTAACATAACGATCATTTTTATCATTTTTTTTTCAAGAGAGACCAAACCTTTTGGAATATTATTCCCTTTTAACGAAAATATTTCCTTGTCAGTATCTTGATCCACCTCAAAGACCGATTCTCAATAAGAGGAATCACTTCCCTCAAAATACAACTCGTTGAAATTTTCACCCTTCTTAAGAAAGTCCATAATTTATTGGTCATCATTAAAGATTTTCCAATGATCAAAATTATCAAGAATACCAGGAAAAAAAACTAACTCAATAGTTTATTTGGTTCCTTTAAAGTATTTGTGAGGGATCATAAGAGTAGCTAATATTTCTAGAGAATCACCCCTATCAATGTTTTCCCTTGGAACTACAAAATATCAAATACATCAAAACCTTCAATTCCATCCCAAAAAAGGTTATGATAATTCCTTAACATTTATTTTTTATCTGGTACAAATTCCTTACCTAAAAAATGAACAACTCAGCATCACCTTGAGCATAAAGATTATTAATCCATCTCTTGTGTGCAAACTCCATTCCTAACAATAAGACCTCATATTTCATAGTGTTGTTAGTATTATCAAATTGAAATTTGAAAGAGAAAGGAAATTTTTTTCCTCGTGGGGATATAAAAACTATCCCTACACCAAATCCCGTGGAAGAGAAACTACCATCAAATTCCATAGTTCAAACATCATTTAGACTACCTAAGCTTATAGTTTCAAAGTCTAGAGTTTCTTCATCTGAAGAGCTATATTTGTCCAAAGAGGGTGAGATATGAGTTACTTGACCTTTGCTTGAGTCATTGTTTTAAGACTTAGAAAATTCATCAGTTTGCAAGAAGTAATTACCCATTCTAGAAGACTCAAAAATAATTCAAGATCTAGGATCATTAGATTTTTTTACAGAAAACGTAGTTTCCCTTTTCAAAAGCCATTTTTGCATAACCCCCTTTACCAGTATCCTGGCCTCAGACCAATCCATACTAATCTCACCCCCAAAATATTTGAATTTTTTTTGTCCCAACAATATCCCATATGAGGCTAGGACATCAATTATAACCAAAACTATCATTTTGATCTTCTTGTTAGGAAACGTAGCAAATGCAAATTGTACATCTTTAATTTGCTTGATTAGGGAAACTTGTTTTTTTTCCATTGAAAAACATCATCCAAAGGTTTTTTTCAAATTCAAACCCAAAGTGTTAGCCACTTTGGCTGGCATCATATTTTTGGATGCACCCAAATCAATGACACAATTACTTAGCTTATAACCATTGGCCAACAAGGAGATATAAAATAGATCTATTTTTTTCAGGGATGGATGAGGGAGTTGAAACCAAGTTTCTTTGTATAAGCCTCATTTTGGAAACAATAGGGGTATTTTGGGAAGGATCTTGGCTAAGGTTAGTTCTTTTATCTTTGACAAACTTAACAAGTCTATCAAATTGATTAGGGTTGGCTTGAAGATACTCAACTTTTGACATTTGAATTCTTGTATTCTTTGCATGGTCTGTGATATCAAAGGCTTGATAAGGATTTATTAAAGAAGATGAAATATTTTTATTTTGAGGCTTGGGAATTGGGATAATGGTCTTAAATGTAGAAGAAATTGTAGGAGGATTTGAGGTACTTACTTTCTTACTTCCTACTATATATTTTGGTTAGATTGGAAAAGGAGTCCCTCTCTTGGAAATTATGATTATTGGATGTGAGGAATATTTTTCCTTGGCTCCATCACCTTATTGATGATCAAGCTAATTTTGGGAGCGAGTGAAAACAACATAAGCTTCACTGTGTGTTTCCTCTTCTTGCTAAAATTCTTCTTCATAGTTCAAAAAACCAATGTTAGATTTGCTAGCCAGATCTACTTCCTCCACTTAGAAGATATTGGCACCATCCTCTGCAAGATATTTTGGTTGAGAAAAATCTTCTTGCTTAGATTCATAATATCCCACTGCTATATTTGTAGGTGGTGCTTCAAGTGCAAGCTTTGTGGTACAAGAAGTCTATTTTGGTTCCTTACAACATTGTCAAGATAATTTGAAGCATTTGGATATGTTCTCCTTGGAATATCCTTGTATGAAGGAATAAATAAACCTTGAGAAATTTGCTTCTTAATAGCTAGCAATTCATTTGATAAATTTTGCACCATAGGATCTATGGTGATTATGGAAGGTTGGGTCAAAGAGGATTGTCTTACAAATTGATTCAGATCCTTTATTATTTTTCCAAAGAGGATCAAATCATCCTCCACCTTAGTAGCCATTGTTTGAGAAGCTTCAAGTGTAGTCAAGACTACTCTTTGTAGAAGGGAACTTACCTCAAGAAACTATGTATTTATGAAGAAAAACTTCAAATTTTCAACTGTAGGATGAGCAACAACTAGAATTTTGGCTTTTAATTTATTGAAATTCACCACAAACTCATGCATGGGTTCATGTGGTTCCTTCTTCATCCATGTGATTTGAGCCAATAGGGTATGGGAATCTTCAACATGGTTGAATCTTTCTTTGAATTTAGTTCAAAGAGTTTCCCAATTGGTAATAGTTCTAGTAGCAACATTATAAAACCAATCAGTCACCAACCCTTGGAGAGTTTCAATGAACAACCTTATTGATACATCTTCATGTTCTACACTGATAGCTCTGCATGCAATATAGAATGCAACAATATGTTCATCAGGGTGTTGTTTACCATCCTTATAGAACTTGAGAATATTCTTGCATGATCCATGAGGAAGTTCATGCATAGGTGGCATCAAAATCAAAGGAATAAAAACATTACCCCAAGGACCTTGAGCACCTTGAGTAGTTATTCTTCCTTGGTTGAATAGAGGGATAATAAACCTTTCAACTAGTGTAACAGAAAAAAAACTCTTTGAACACTAGAAGCTTCACTTAGATTAGGTGATCTTACACTTGCAGGAGGGAAACTCCTTGTGTGCTAAAGAGGTGACCTCGTCAATGGAGGAAAAGGATCAAAATTATGTTTATGTAGTAATTCAAATGTAGGATCAATATGCCCCTGAGACCTCTGACCACATGTATAACTTCTTTCTACTAAATTCACTCTTGGAAAGAGAGGTATATCACAAATAAAAGAAATAATTGCAACCAAAATAAGAAATTGGTATACTTCAATTGAAAGCATGAGGCTTAGGTTGCATATTTGTATTCCCAATAGAGTCACCAATTTTTTTTGGGGTGAATATTCTATAATCAACTAACTAATTACAAAATGGTGATTTCAACAAAAATTACAATGATATCACATATCTCCTCTCAACATGGGGAGGCTCCCTTCTTATTGCTTATTGAAAACAACTAACAACTAACTACAAATATATACACTATAATTAACCATGAGTGTTTTCATCATCCTATTCACTTATTTCAGAATAGATGTTTTCCTCTTTCACAAAATACAATTATATCTCATGATGATTACGACATGTAATTCACTTCAAAGTACTATTTCAAGCAATAATAACCAATATCAAGCTCGATTAAAAGAAAGAGTACAATCAAAGTGATACCAGTGAATGCCAGTTGAGAATTGACAAAAGTACAAGGACTTTTGTTGCCTTCAATGTTGATTCTTAAAGATAAAGAATGGTGTATCTTGCATCCTAAATTCTTTAATATACATAACCAAAGGATCAAAAAAATGTTGATAATAACCCACAACCCAAAGTCTTTGAATAATTATCAAAGTGTACACATAAGAACATAAATATCAAATATAATAATACAGACCAAAGTCTATAAAATAATATTTAAATTCCCTTTTAAACAATATAATATCACACCACTAATTCAATCCTTTACAAGAAAATGTAATGAGAAGCACATAAGAACAATCTTAACACATAACATAGAAGATCCAAAACAAATATTGGATGCAATTCTGCTTCTTTTATTGATTGAGATTTGATTTGCACATTAAACACAGTCTCAGTATGTTTTCCAAATGGGTAGCACTTCACTTCAAAAGATAAAAGGTTCTTATTACAAAAGATCTCCCTCATATATGTAGAGGAGAGCCAAGAGATAAAATAGGGAAACTAAAACTAACTTGACTTATTCAACAATAGAGTCTGATTTGATTTAGGAATTCTCTATTTTTACATGTAATTGCATATTTACAAAAGACATGTAATATTCCATAAACTAATTACATATTACATAAAGGGAAAATATTGAAAATAAACTAAGTATGGAATAGGTACATTCCTTCATTCTTCACCACCTTTTTCCAAGAAGTCTTCATATTTATTTAATGCTGCTTAGACTTTTGAATTATCCAATCTTGTAGTATGATTGGAGATTGCAAGTACTCATGTGATTGAGTCCTTGATGGTGATGCAATTTTTCCTGTGCATTTCCAATACTACCTTCAGGTTATCCAAAGTAAGCTAAATTTCCACCAATTTGATGATAGAAGCTAATGTAAAAGCTTCATCTTCAAAATCTTTTTGCATTGATGATGTGAACTCTTGGGTAATTGTGTCTAAGGGAAATATCATCAAGCACTTTTACATTGATGATGAAGAAATTTTTGGTTATCATCAAGCACTAGACAAGGTAAATATTTTATCTTGGTGATGAGATTTGAACCTTTATCTTCACCAACCTCTTGAGCTTCCTATAAATCTTAGAAGATCACTAATGATATTCAACTTATGCTTCATTATCTTTCATATGCCAATGAATATTTCTCTATTGGGAATTATCCCAAATTTCCTCTAACACATCAAGCTTGAGATAAATCATCTTTTTCCAAGCTTCAATTTTTTTTTTCTATCTCTTGTTGATTATGAAAGTGTGTCAATTATTTGACTCAATTTTACCTTTACATTTCCCATATTGATAATCCCTTCCTTAGAAGAATTAAATAGTTGTGTTCCTTGAGCCAAAATTCTATCAATCCATTCTATAATTACTTTTACTTGTACATGTGTCCTTTTAGATTTCTGAATAACAAGATATTTAATTCTTGTAGCAATAGGCTCAATATATTTAGAAGATTGAGTAATCTTCTGGAGCATGAAGGTAAGTTGTTCAACCCTAGCCTTATAATGATATTTTATTTTGTTATCTTGATCATAATTATCAATGAGAGAAGCCAATGCTATTTGTGAATCCTCCATACTTTCATGCATCCTTGACCAAGTTCTATTCTTGTGATAGAATTATTAGACAATTCTACCTCTTCTACGGATTTATCTAGTGAAGGTTGTGCTACCTCAACATATTTGTAGCCTTCTTTATCCACTAACACCCTTGATAGAGTCTTTGGATGCTTTGTAGATTTAGTCTTTACTAGCATCAACCGACCAAAATCAAAGTCATCAAGAGAAATGGCTTGCTTCTTTCTCTTCGGTGTCTGTGAGGCCAAGCAAGGGGGAAGAGGAGAAAAACCTTCTCTAGGACCTATTACCATGGTTTTGAGTAGATGTTTTTGCACCTATAATGGTAGTAGTCATAGATGGTAGAGTGTCAGTTTGAACAACTATAGGTCTTTCCACACTTGGAATATTTTGGGCACTTTTAGCCATAAATTTATCTAACTTAGATTGAGTAGGTACATATAAATATGGAGAAGACAGACTTGTAAAATTGGGTGAGGAACCAAAAATATTTTCAATACTATTCCTAATACTTTCAAAAATAGACCTCAAAGTTGGTGATGAATGAAGATATTCAATTGAAGTGGTAGGCACAACAAAAATAATAGTAGCAAAGGGAAAAGGCTATTCACTTGAAATAGCAGGAGTAGTGGGACTTGGAAAAGTGGCAGTGATAGGGGAAGAAGAAATGGGAGAGTCTTTTAGAGCATCCTCATTTGGAGACTCTTGTACTTCTTCATCCAGACTCTCTTTTTCTTGTTCTTCAACTTGAGTTGACACTTCTTATGTGAGAATTGATGGCCTTTCTACATATTTTCTCTTACCCCCTTTCATTATGAATTTGATCTTATGCTTAACAGTTTTACTTGTACCTAGAACATCAACCTTATTCTTTGTTTGAATCTTTTCTTTTTTCCCAACATGTTCCTCAGTTTCTTCTTCTTCAGATCTAGTATTAAAATAATTCAATCTTATATCTCTTTCTTGAAACAAAACATTGGTGTTAGCAAGAATTGGCTAGAACCTTTCCCTAATGGAAGTCATTTCCTTTCTTGACCACTGAATGGGAGGAAGATAGGTTTTAGAAACATCATTTATCTCATAAGTAGGATCTAGGATGTTATCTTCATCCTCCATGTCTTTTGGGATGTTAGCTAGATCCAAATATACAATTTTCTCTAAGGTAAGTTGACCATAGTCCAACTTCTTTATGTCTTCCTCCATCTTGCAATCTTCCCATATGTTCTCCACTCTATGTACATGCATATTGATATTATTGAGATTTTATTTCATTTCTCTATAGTTGAATTTATGTATCCTTTTGTATGTCTTCATGATGACCCATTACATCTCTGATTCCATGGCCTTAGCTTTGGGAGATGTTGTGATAGAGTACCTATCTATTGTGAGAAGAAACTTAAATCTTGGCTTGTGATATTTTTATTTTTTGATATGAACTACCATGTTATATTTATACAACTCCATGATAAATATCTTATCACTCAGATGCCTTGGAAGCATATACATGTTGGAACACAACAATCTACTAAGAGGGGGAGTGAATGAGTAGATATTAAACTATTGACCTTTTAATCCCTTGTGTAGATTATTTCCTTAAGCTCTGAAAGTGAAGATTAAAACTCAATATGCATAAAAAAAAGCATGAACACAAATAAAAATCACATAACACTAGATATACGTGGAAAACCCAAGATGGGAAAAAACCATGGTGAGAAATGCTGCTAGGATCTACTGTCCTAATCCAAGCTCACAGTCAATTGTCCAATTACAAATTTTAAGGGCACCAATCCTAAGGAGAAACTAATCCCATATTGTAGGAGCACCCACTCCAAGTAAGCACCCACTTCCCAATCCAAGCAGCTAACCAAATATTTGATGACACCCACCAATCAGATTTACAATTCAGGTTATTACTAGACTTGATTTCAATTAAATGTTGCAACTTATTTGCAACTGCACAACATTATGCACCTTTATAATCTTCTCTACACCACACCCTACTTGGCTCTTTAAATATTAAACTAGATCAAATCTCTATTTTTTTGGTTTCTACTCATTTGGAGATTGGTGCATTCTTTGTCTGCAATTCTACATGCTTACACTCTACTTCATGCACTCTACTTCTTGTCCCCTCTTAATCAAAATTTTTATTTTCTATTTTGTATCTCCTTCACTGAACTAATATGATGCATCGAGATCCTCATCCACACAAAAATATACTATTAGGGTTTTCCTGATACCTTCTTCATCACACTATCGCTACATCGAGCCTCACACTCATTAAATTTTGATATAATTTTTTTTCTAAATGTGACTATGTAAAACCCTAGGATCAAATATGCATTTAATATATTCTTTTGATCATGATCCCAATCTCTGTTGTTCTATGTACTACCATTTTGCACATGAAATCTTCATTTACATTGGTCATGGGTGCAGGTGAACCAATCAAATTCAAGTGTAGAGCCTAAATCCTCATTCACACAGACTTATCCATTTGAGATCTTCAAATTTAAATTTTTATCATTGATTTGAAGCCTTTGTGCCATGATCAACCATTCCTAAGTCATTTTCCTCAACTTCAAAATATCGCCATTGGATGATCTTCATTTAACTAATATCATTGATCTTTAACTTGTTGCATATCACAACTTCAATTTAGTCCTCTCCATCCATTTTTGTGATGTGAAGAGATAAAACGACCATCATTTGATCCCCTACATTCAATCATCACTATTGAAAATCCATCACATATCGATCCTTTGCCCATGCCTCCAAATTTCATTATCATGATGCAATCAAATCTTGCTACCTATCTTCCAATCCATGTGTCATGCTCCCACCATACCATGGGGTAGAGCATGGGACCCAAAAAATCCTTAATGAGGCAACAAGATGCTACCACCTATTCATGCTAACATTATATTCCACTAGCTCCCATCGTTCATCACTCATTGGTGAATGAGTTCCTTTGTTTCACTTCATAACAATGATGTGAAGTGACCAAGCGATATCCTTACACCTTTTCTTGCAACACTTTATGCACCATTTGATCATCAATAATCTATCTCCGCCATTTCTCACTATCCCATGTGACTTAGACGAGGAACCGCCATATCTTTAGTAAGTTGGTAGGCACTGTCCAATCTCCAAGGCTCAATCACATCTGTTCATATCCCATTACCTTCCACTCATCACTCATCACACAAACACTTCTACACTAAAGACACCAAAGTGCAATGTGAAGGAATAAGGTGATAGCCATTGGATCTTCTATGCATCAACCTACACCATCATATATTCATTACAAGAACATAAAACATTGATAATAGACTTGGCTGAAATAACATCAAACAATGATGTGAGAGATCATCACAATGAACACTTCACCATAAAATATTGTGGAACAAGGAAAGAGGGAACGATCACACTAACGACTTCGATGGCTTAAGTGATGACTTAAGCAACCAACTACTCTTGATAAGTAGTCAACAACAAAATAGAAAACCTAATTAGTGCCATGACTAGAAGGCCTAAGGTTTAACTTTAAAACCCTAAAACTATATGAGGGTAGAGATAACTCATTTTCAATCACATCCTACATCCTCTAGACCTGCAACTTATATTTTTGAGAAGCTCTTAGAAAACCCATGTTGAATCTGGCCAAAGAAGTTCTTTCAGATACCTGGAAGCAAGAATTATAGAAAAGTGACAACATTTTATGTCAACTTTGCAACATTCATAGAGCCATGCTTTTGACTTCACCAACCTACACCAAATATTCCAAAGCTAGATGCACTACATCTCTCAAATACTTCTTTGTCATAAATGACACTGTTGACATCAATGACAACCAAATTGCCAAAAATCTCCCCCTTTATCATTGATGGTAAAACCAAATGCTCAAACTATCCTGAACCAATTGAAATTGATACCAATTATAGATATTTCAATTCACCATTTGTACCAATTAAAACAAACAACACCTTCTTGAACATTTCAACTTTCTCCCTCTTGCTCATAATATTGAGAATTTGCACAACTTTCTCCCCCTTTGTCATCAATGGAAAAGGGTCACACTCCCCTTGAGGATATTGCAAAGAGAAAGAGGGGAATGGGAATCTGCAACCATCAAGTCATTATAAAATTTTAAAAAAATACTACTTGACTTGAGCAACCTTTTCATTTCATTGCCAAGGATGAATGAGATACTAATGAACCTCCCCCTGGACCCATGCCCTATCACTAGAATCTAGTGATATGATGTGGGAGAAATTACTCCCAATTTTTGCCTCATATATTCAAATTATTCCTTGGGAAGAGGCTTTATAAATATGTCAGCCCCTTGTTCCTTTGTGGGAACATACTCCATGCTGACTTCTCTATCTATAAAATTTTCTCTGATAAAGTGATACTTAATGGATACATGCTTTGTTCTAGAGTGCATCAATGGATTATTTGAGATGTTTATGGCACTTGAATTGTCACAAAGAATATAGATAAGTTATTTGTACTCCACCTTGTTGTCCTTAAGTGTTTGCTTCATCCATAGGACCTGAGCACAACATGATGCAGCTACAACATACTCTTCTTCTACTATGGATAGAGTGACTGATTCTTTCTTCTTGCTCATCCATGAAACCAATTTGTTTCCCAAGAAGAATTCTCTTCCACTTGTGCTTTTCCTATCATTTGCACATCCTGCCTAATCAACATGTGTATGCTATCAAAGAATTTTTTTTGCTATTGGGATACCACCACCCATAATCAATAGTGCTTTTAATATATATGAAGATTCTTTTCACTGTGTTCACATGGGTGATAGGCTATCGTTAGGTCCTAACACTTTAGTTAATAAAAACATTAATATATCGAACAGGTAGTGTCTAGAGGCTATATGCAATAGAAGAAATCTCAACTATCTCTCTCTTAGGTTTTTCTAAATACCAAACTTAATAAAACTCTAAACTAAAGAGCCTCTAAACTTAGAAAGCATGAAATCATCTATCTAGAAAGCTGAAAATAATTAAACTAGAAAGCAAAAAACTATGAATATAAAAAGAATCACCACTAATCTAGAAATCATGGAAATGATTAATCTAAAGAATGTATAAATTGCTGAAGAAGTAAAACTTGTAAAGAAACTAGGAAACATTTATCTACTGCGAAAGATAACAATCCAAACAACTTAGCATGAAATGATTTAACAATCTGAAAAAAACTAAAGGAAGGTGCTCCAAAACATCAAATACTGAATTCAAAGACTACAGACTTAGCTAAAACCCACAAGATTGACATTGACAGCATGGCACACACACATGAAAATGAATTCAAATTTCAACTCTTATCTACTAAAAGAAAGTACAGAATAAGAAGTAAAATGCTTATCTATCTATCTATAACCCTTGAGTGGTTAGCTCTTGGGTGTTTCTACAACTATCTCAAATCACATGCACTGGTAATCTCGAGGTTAATTCATTCAAAGGAATCTATTCACATTGCTCAGTAATTCAAAGAGTGGCAAAAAAACTAATTTTTATTCATATGGTAGTTTTACTAAAAAAGACATTTGGTAGCATAACGATATTCTTTTGTCTTCATCATTTTCAACAACTACATATTTATATGAAAGTGGGTAAAAAAATCCTACTTTCCAGTTAATAAAGTGTTTAACAGATTTTCAACAACTAATGGACTTTAAAGCCCATGACATGAAATATTAAAGAGGCTCAACACTAGCCATAAAGCTTTTGAAATTGAAAATAACAGAACTATGAAGACTCGGCCCATAACATATGCTCCCAAAATTCTGGCACCCACTCGCTTATATTCAATGGTGTTGAGACCTACGTTCATTTCCCTTTTGATTGGAATGCTAACCAGGGGTGGAAGTTGACCTATGAAATGCTCAAGAACTAAACCATTAAATCAACATAAGTTAGCTTATTTCGACTAATTTCAAGAAGTAATTTTTTCACACTTATTCATAAAAGAGAGAAATTATTTATCCTAAAGGTAATTAATTGGTAGGGTAAATTGGGCTTAAAGGTATAGGTTTACATATTGAGTCCATTATATTGATTAGGTTATTTTTACCTCATCAATGGGACTCTTTTGGTTCCACCTCAACCCTTGCTACCATGCATACTGCTTGCATTATGCCTGGCCTTGATCCAATTAGATACAATAAGCTTCCAATAATTGACCTATACATTGTTTGATTTGTATCAAGTGATTAATCAAATTTTCTCAATTTACAACCAATTATCATTAGAGTGTTCACTGGTCTACTATATTCCATGCCAAGTTTCTTGAGCATTTCCTTAGCATATTTAGTTTGGGATACAAATATCCCATGATTAGTTTGTGCTATTTATAAAGCAAGGGAAAATGATAACTCTCCTAACATTGACATATCAAATTCATCTTGCATATGTGTAGCAAATAATTTACACATTTTATCATTGCTACCTCTAAATATGATGTCATCTACATATACAACAATGATAATCATGTGCTCACCTTCTAATTTAAAATAGATGTTACTATTTGCACATCCCTTTTTGAATCCTTATTGTTGAAGATACTGGCCTAACCTAGAATACCATGCTTTGGGTGCTTTCTTTAGACCATACAATTCTTTCTTCAATTTTCATTTATAATCATCATCTTCTAATAGTTGGAAACCTTTTGGTTATTTTATGTAGACTTCCTCTTCTAGGTTACCATTTAGGATTGCAGATTTAACATTCATTTGATACACTTTAAATCCATTGTATACTAAATATGCAAGAAACATTCTAATGGCTTCTAATCTTGCTATAGGTGCAAACATTTCTTCAAAGTCAATGCCTTCAACTTGTGCATATCCCTTGCACACAAATATGACTTAATTCCTTACAACAGATCCATCTTCATTGAGCTTGTTTGTAAATACCCATTTAGTTCCCATTACGTTCTTGCTTGGGGGTCTAGGAACCAATTCCCATTTCTTGTTTTTCTTAATCTTATTTATCTCTTCTTTCATGGCCCTTATCCAACTCATGCTTGCTGGATTTAGTAAATTTTTTTTGGCTCAATCTAGGATAGGAGAGAAAAATTTACTTGTTCTTTATTTTTTGCAAGTCTTCTCTTGGTCTGAACTCCATTTTTTCCCCAATTATTTGATCTATAGGGTGATCCTTTTGCACATATTTTGTAGGAACCTTCTCAATCTCTTCTTTAGATTCTTCTATTGGAAGAATGAAGAAGAAGCCCTTCGACATGTTGTCATTGATGCCAACATTTTTTGGTGACAAGCTTTATCCATCTCGTAAACTGTGCTTGTGTTACTTTAATATGATAATTTGGTATGAAATTGTTAATATAAAAAGATCAACCTATGTGGTTTTAATATGTTGTTTAGGACTATTAATTGCATCTATGGACAAGCTTTAAGTGATCTTGGTTGAATGGGATAAAATATATAAATGACATAAGTTTGACATACAAGTTTTGTATATTGTTTTGGTTGACATGGATAAGAGGTTTACATTTTGTGGATGATTAAAGAGATCCTTTTTAGGTTTGGCCTGACCTAATTTATGTTCTACACATTTGTTTTTTAGCATGAAAGAAGTTTTTGGTATAAGCCGACAAGTTGTTTTGAAACAAGTATGTTTACATATAATTAGGTTGACCTAATTGATGTATGTTGATATATATATGAAACATTTTAGTAATAAAGGATGAAATATATACATGTGGTATGCAACAAGTAATTAGTAGTGATGCATAGTAGTGTGATATTATGCGAAGTTGTAGGTAGTTTTTGTGAACCTACAAACTGGTGCATGATTTTGTATTCTAGAACTTAATTGGAACTAAATCTAGCACATAAAAGTTGTATTTCATTAGTTCATCCCTTTGGTAGTGAGCCACACTAATTTTTTAATCATTCCAGGTTGTAAGCCTCTCAAGGATAGCGTGTCATGGCAGTGTGCCCCTGTAATATTTTATGACCAATTATAATATATTGTGAGCTAATCCTCATTGTGGTTTTTCCCATTCTTGGTTTTCCACATAAAAATCTTGGTGTTCATGTGTCAAATGATGTTATGATTCCTTTCATATTTTTGTTTATAGTTAGCTATATATGTTTTAATTATTAAATGGTTAACAATTAAATGGTTTAGTAGAATAATGATTCACCCCCCTCTTAGTATTCTAGGTGTTCAAAAATTGGTATCAAAGCTTGGTTACTTTGAAAAAGTTTAACAACTTAAGGAATATCTTGAAATTTGAACACATTGCTGACAAAAGGTATCCTATTCCTCTAGAAGAGATCTCTACAACTGAAGAACTCCATGTTTCCCTTGAATATTTGGATAGAATTGAAGATGAGAAAGAAACTATAAGGGAAAACTTGAAAGAAACAAATGAATGCATTATAAAATTAAGAGAGATAATCAATAAGTTCAAAGAAAAGCATAGAGAAGTCAGTGATCAATTAAAGAAAGAAAATGAGGACATCATTGGACTAAAAGTGCAAGTGGAAGAAAATAAAAGAATTGAGGATTGTCAGAAAGTTGAAATTGAGAGCAAGATTGATGAATGCACAAATCTTGAACAAGAAGTGGTAAACTTAAGGTCTGAATTAGAGAAGGAAAGATCCAATGATGATAAATTTGAAACAAGTTCTACAATGCTTGATGAGTTGATTGATTTTCATAAACCTTCTAAGGATAAAGGTGGTTTAGGACTTGAAGAAGGACAAAGCTCAAAAGGAAATCAAACTCCTAACAAGGTTGACAATCAAAGGAAGAATCAAGGAAATGGTAGACAAATCAAGAATCAAAGAAGCAATATCAAAAGAAATCCTATCCAAAAACCTAATGCTCAAAGGTAACCATCTTTTAATGGTATTTTTTTCTCATGCAATAAATTTGGTCATAGAGAAACAAAATGTAGAAGTACAATGAATCAAAATGTTGGATTCTTTTATGGACAATGTTTTGCTTTCAAAAAGTATGGGCATAGAGCTACTGAGTGTAGAAGTCAGATAATGATGAATAGATTCAATACTAGTAGAATGATTCAATATTTTCAAGGTTATTGCTACACATGTAATGCATTTGGTCACAAGGCTAACCAGTGAAAATCAAGGATAAGTTAAAATCAAAATGATTTTGTGTGCTACAATTTCAATAAGTTTGGACATATTTCAAGATTCTGCAAAAGCTAGAATGGAAGGAAAAATAATCTAGAACAAAGGAATAAGCTAGTAAAGAATATTGACCCTACTGAAGTTAAGAAGGAAATGGAGAAAGTATAGAAGAAGGAAGATCCTGAGAATAAGAATGATTCAAATACATTTGTACCTTCTTTTGGTGCAAATATTTCTTCTAAAAAATAAACCTTATAGTTGATTTAGGGGGAGTATTTATAGAAAAATATAACAAACCCCTGATATAAGTGGTGTCAAGCAGCGAAAAAAAGATATGTGATCATAAATGTCATTATGAAGATGTCAAAAAATTTTTTGGCATAAAAAATACAAGTTTGGATATTTGCAGAGCATTTTAGGGTTTATAGTGTATTCACAAAGTTTTTATCAACTTTATGAAATTGGAATGAATTAATTACAAAATTAGGAAAAATTGGTAGGGAATAAAGTGAAAATTCAAGTCAAATTAAATTACTTTCACACATTTGGAAGAAATTAGGGTGAGTTGAAGGTGATTCAGAGTATTTGGTATCAAACCCTAGTTTTTGTTGAAGCTCAAAAAAGGTACTTATAACTTTCTATATTATGTAGTAATTTCCATAAGCGTATACAAGAGAATTAAGGGAAAAATGGTCACTCCCATTGTAGTTGAAGTTTTTGAGAGACCTCGATGAAAATTTAAAAGGTTTTCATGGAAGGTTTACAAAATGGACCCCTTGGGTGCATTTTCACAAATTTTGAACAATGTCTTTCCCACTAAAGATACTAGAACCTATATTCATGGGAAATTAGAAGAAATTGATCACCAAGAACTCAAAAATATATGGCTAAAAGAGCTAGTTGGAGATAACTCCTCATTGAAGCTAGAATATGAAAATGTTGCATAAAAGAAGCTAGATGTATGGAATTGGTTCCCAAATTTTTCTAGTGGAATGGATGAAAATTTTGTTAGGATAACACTTAGAAAAGTGTACGATAAGTTTGTGTGGACAAGTGTGCTTGAAATAATTACCAAGGAAGTTATTAAAGCCATGACTGGTCTTTGTGACACTGGACCTGTACTAGTGCTAAAGACTATGAAGAATGATGTGGTCATGAAATTAATTGATGCCACATATGATGGGAGAGCACTGAAAACCAAACCCATTACAAACCCTGCTGTGAAGTATTCTACAATAATGATAGGTCAAAAAATATACTTCACTAATAAAGGAAATTATGTGTCTACAAATTCAATCTATGTTGCATATGATATGGTGGTAAATGGAAGAGACTATGATTTGTGCGAGTTGCTCTAGAAACAACTTATGAACAATTTATGCTAGAATAAAACAAGAAATATCCATTCAAGTTTCGTAAATTGGTAGTTTGTTTACTACTTTACTTTCTGAGGGAGCTACCTAGAAAGAAAAATATTATATGGAATACCAACAGACCAGTGGCACATCAAATTTTTGAACACTTACATAGCATTGGAGACTTCAAGGCACATGGTAATGCTCTAACAACATTCTTTGAAGTTTTTCAGAATAATATGTATGAAAGAGAAAGAGTTCCAGGAAGCTTAGTAAAGCAATATGCAAAGGAGATAAATTTCTTGGTATCTACTAATGAATGCATCATAGAGGCAATAGAACCTAGAAATCTATGGATAGAGCCTCTAGGATATGAGATTGACGAGAAGGTGGTTGAGAGACTTATTGAGATTTTGCTAAGCATCCCTAAGGATCTTACTTTGCCTTGACATGGTACATATGAAGAAAAGTCCACCGAAGTGGACTTGGAGACTTCAACACCTCAAAGGGCTAAAAGGGTAAGTAAAAATGTTGAGGAATTTTTCAAAATGCATTCAATTTCTAAGGATGATGTTGAAAGACTAAGGGAAGTTGCAGAAGAGAAGAGGAATAGATCAGTTGAAGTGCCCTCTAGAACTAGAAGATCAGGAAGAGCATCTTCTACCTCTACATATGAATTACCTACCACACCCAGTATAGTTGCAACACTGAAAGGAAAGAAGGAAGAGCACAATAACCCTACAATAGTTAATGTAACTACTTCCTCTAGACCCAACACTGGAGCTTCTAAGAAGAGAAATGTACCCCCTATTACACCATCTCCTATTCTCGAAAAGAGGATAAAACAAAAGGATAATATAAAAAGGAACCTAAGTGATGTTGTGCAAGAGGATATTGACCTTGGCTTGCAAGAGGAAAGTTAGCTGAAAAGGAATAAAAGAACTAGTGCTTCCACCAACAATGAAGAAGTAAAAACTAGAGGCAAGGTTGAAATCTCATCCGATTAAGAAGAGATAGAGGAAGAAAAGAATACTTTCAAAATTCATGTGCATAAGAAAGAGGGTGAAGAAGGTACATTAGAACCTATGTAGAACATGCCTAGATCTCTTCCGGTAAGAGATCACTCACCCCTGAGGATGGAATCTTTAGTAAATAATTTGATAGAATTTGAGGACTTGTTAGCTACTGCTAAGTTTTTTGATGAGGTTAATGAGGAAGATAAAGAAACAATTATAAATTATTTCATTCAATATATGGTCATCTTTGATGAGAATATGGAAACTATAAGGAAGAAGGTGACTGACAATGTATGGGAAGCTTTAGTACAAAGAAGGCATGAAGTTGTAACTTTTGATGACAAAATCAAATATAATTCATTAAACACATTATGGATCCTCCTTAACCAAGGAAGATGCTACTACCCTATTAAATGAATGTTCTAAGTTGTTTAAGGTCAAACAGAGATTCACTCTTCTAATGACCAAAGAGAAAGATAGTACAAAAAGGTTAAGGCAAGAGACTCTTGATACAATAAAAGAAATGGAAAATAATTATGGGATGAGAATTGGTTCTCCATCTCATACAACTCAAGCACATGAACCTGCTAATGTCACAGAAGTAAAGGATCATCCTATTTTAGAAAAGGTTAGTAATGTACATATTTCTTCAGAGATATCTGATCTTTTGAATGATACAAAGGATAAAACCAATAAAAAGATTGAAGATCAACATAAAAATAAAATCAGTAACAATCCAAAAGAGCACCATGAGCATACCAGAGAAGAAGAAAAGAATGAAGATGAAGGAAAAAACATGAAAATAGTAATAATGGAAAAGATGATGAAGAAAAGGAGGAAGAAATAAAAGAAAAAATGTTTGAAAAAACCTCTAGAGAAGAAGAGGAAAATAAAGAAATTATTAAGGATGAAATAGAGGTTAGAAGAAGTGAACAAGAATAATCAAAGACCTCTAAGCATCAAAGCCATCTAGAGAATCATCCAAAAAAAATATTAAGGGTTTATTGAAAAGGAAAACAAGGATTCAACCTATGCTACCACCTCAGTTGATTTAGCTTCCATCACATATAGGATATGTGGATCTGAGCAAGATATCACCAGTTGAAAGAATAAATATTTGTGGCACTTTTCTTGACTCTAGTACACATGAAATTATTAAAACCTACCAGAGAGGGATTAAATTGGTAAATGATGCTATTAAGGATTTGTAGGAGACAAATTCTGGTGCTACAGTCAATGATTCTTTAACTTCTATATTGAAAACCTAAAGTTCTGGTTGATTCACTTAAGGAATACACCTCCAACCTTAAGAAGTAGACTGAAAAAGAACCAAAGCCAAGACTTTTGGGGAAAAAGTTACTAGTATTGCAAGATAAATTTTCCATCACACACAACAAGGTGTTGCAATGTATAAAAGAGGTAAAACATTGTGAAGAGGAAGCCTAGATATTGTTTGTATAAATTATATGTGGTGGCCAGATGCCACTCGAGGCATTAAAGACTTAATGGAATCAATAGAATATCAAATTTCTAATACCTCCAAAGTGTACAGAATTGTAGATGATAGAAATTATACTTCCTAGACTTCTATTGCAGACTTTTAGAACAAGTTTTCACCTTACAGAGGTAGAAATAAGATGCAATAAGGTGGTTTGGAAAACTTGCTGATCTGGTAATGTCCAAACACATTCTTGTATCAAGTGTCTTGGTGGATGCATATAAAATAGACAAGATGAATCTTAATCCATCCACTCTAGAAGATGGAGAAGAATGCTTAGTAAAACTGGAATCATTACAAAAATCACTTGCTAGAGCAAAGAAGATCTGGGATGATGGAAAACCTACTTGGGAAGCTATTCTCAAGGAATTAGAAGGTGCCTCCATGTCTAGTTAAATGTTTCTTACATTTTCTCTATTGTTTTTTTTTTCATCATCGGCAATGCCCTTTGTCCTTGATGTCAAAGGGGGAGAAGGTTCTTTGTAGAGAAAGTTTCTGTAGGGGGAAGATAATGTTGTGAAGAAATTTTGGTTTTAGGGAAGTCTTGTATAGTTTCATGTATATCTAAAAGGGGGAGTTTGCATAATTTTGGTTTTGGAGTGTGAAGACAAGTATTTTTTGAAGATCCATTTTCGGCACATGTTGTCATCAATGACAAAGGGGGATATTTTTGGAAGAATGAAAAAGAAGCCTTCCGATGTGTTTTCATTGATGCCAACATTGTTTGGTGACAACCTTTATCCATTTGGTAAACTGTGCTTGTGGTAATTTAATTCGATAATCTAGTCCAAAATTGTTAATATCAAAATATTGACCTATGTGGTTTTAATATGTTGTTTAGGACTATTATTTTCATCCATGGATGAGATTTCAACGATCTTGGCTAAATGGGCTGAAATATATAAATGACATAAGTTTGGCATATAGGTTTTGCATGTTGTTCTGGTAAAATGGATAAGAGGTGTAATTTTCATGGATGGTTAAAGAGATCCTTTTTAGGTTTGGGCCAACCTAATTTATGTTCTACATGTTTTTTTTAGCGTGAAAGAAGTTTTTGGTATGAGCCAATAAGCTGTTTTGAAACAAGTATATTTACATCTAATTAGGCTGACCTAATTGATGTATGTTGATGTATGTTGATATATATGAAACATTTTTGTACTGAAGGATGAAATATATACATGTGACATGCAACAAGTAATTATTAGTGATGCACAATAGTGTGATATTGTGTAAAGTTATAGGTAGTTGCTGTGAACTTGCAAACTAGTGTAGGATTTTGTATTCTAGAGCTTCATTGGAACTAAACCTAGCACATACAAGGTGTATTTCATTAGTTCATCCCTTTGAAATTGAGCCACACTACTTTTGTAATCATTCCAAGCTATGAGCCTTTCAAGGACATTGTGTCCTGGTAGTGTGCCCCTATAATATTTTATGGTCGATTATAATATATTGTGAGCTAATCCTCACCATGGTTTTTCCCATTCTGGGGTTTCCACATAAAAATCTTGATGTTCATGTGTCATATGATGTTATGATTCCTTTCATGTTTTTTTTACAATTAAAATTAAATATGTTTTCATTATTGAATGTTTAACAGTTAAATGGTTTAGTAGAATATTGATTCACCCCCCTCTCAGTATTTTGGGTGTTCAACTTCTTCTTCATTGTTTGTTGAATTTTCCTCATAATATGATTCACCTTCAAATTCATTCTATCAGATTTGATATGCTTTATATTCTCATCAACCTTAACATTGATGCTTTCCACAATCTTATTCAATATTTTGTTATAACATTTGTAATATTTTCTTTGGGTGGAATATCCTAGAAATATTCCTTCATCACTTCTTGATTGAAAGCTTCCCAAATTTTCATCTTCTCTCTTAATATAAAATTTTCTACCAAATACTTTAAAGTATTTCATGAATGCATGCCTATCATACCATAGCACAGAGGGAGTACTATCATTGTGTGCTTTAATTTGAACTATGTTCAAAATATAGACTACATTGTGAACAACTTCTCTCCAAAACATATCTACTAACTTGGCCTCATTGGGAATTGTTTTGGCCATGTCCCTAACCACTCTATTCTTTCTTTCAACAACTTCATTCTTTTGTTGAGTTCTTGGCATGGAGTATTTCCTTTTGATTCCATGTGCTTCATAATACTCAATAAATTCACTTGATGCAAATTCTCCTCCTCTATCTAATCTCAAGAATTTAATTCTTCTTCTCATGTCCTTCTTAACCATTTTCCTTAATATCTTGAATCTTTCAAATGCTTGGTTATTTTCTTTTAGAAAGGTTACCCATATCATTCTTGTATAGTCATCAATTCATAACATGAATTATCTTTCATCTTTCATTCCTCTTGTCCTTGTAGGTCCAAATAAATCAATAAGAACCAATTTTTAAGGCTTAGTAGTTGAATATTCCTTAGTTGGAAATTTAGCCTTTGTTTTCTTTCCCTATTGAAATTCTTTACATATGATATTTGCAGGTTTGGTTATTTTAGAAATTTTTCTTACAAGACCTCTTGAACTTACCTTCACCAAATTGTCAAAGTCTGCATGCCCTAATCTCCTATGCCACAACCAACTTTCATTGTCGTGGCCTATCAAACAACTTTGACCTTTCACTTCACAACGATTGTAAAGATTGTTGTCAGTTCTCAATCCTTGTGTAATTATCTTTCCATTTTTCCTTATTTTGCATCCTTTTGAATCAAATGTGACCTTGTAACCATTTTCATACATTTGACTCACACTAAGAAGATTGTGCTTCAATCCCTCAAAATACAAGACATCTTTAGTGGGATTTTTACCATCTAGGGTTAATATGCCTTTTCTACATATCTGGATTGCTGTACTCTCACCTAAGCTCACTGATCCTCCATTGAATTTATTGAGTTTGATGAATTTGCTTTTGTCTCTAGCCATGTGCTTAGAGTAACCACTATATATCACCCATAGATTTTTCTTCTTGGAATGTAGTGTCAATTGTGAAATCATTGATTGTGTGGAACTTTGTTCTTTTTCTTTCCACATTTTCTTAGACTTATTTTCTGTCTTTTCTACCTTTTCCTCCCTGGATTTAGATTCTTTGTTTATCTTAGGAGGTGGATTTTTCTTTTTATTTTCCTCCACATTTGGTCTTACAATTTTTTTCTTTAATTTTTAGCTATGTGACCGCAAATATTACAGTTATAACATACTATATTCATGTCAACTAAGGGAGCAAATGGGTTCTTGCTTACAAATTTTGTACTCTTCTTAGGAATGACTCTATATTCTTTAGCTCTATTGTTGGAATTGCATGCCTCAATCCCATAGGCTAAAACCTCTTGTGAGCAATTTCGGTGAGACTATGGAGATGTTTGGCCGACCTACTAGTTGATCTTAACTATCGCTGTGACCTCCTGAATGTCTTGGCAATTGACATCTGAAACCTTTAGCATACCCTTGGATAGTCGGGATGATGTCTCAGTGATGATAGAAATTCTTGCCGATATCAGCGTGACCTTTGGTCTATCTGGATGATGTGGTAATCGACATGACTTGCTTCTATCGGTATGAAGTCCTAGCGATTGGGAGATGTCTCACCAACAAAGATACAAGTGTTTGTTATCGGGTGCCTAGCGGATGTCGGGGAGACCTACAGTGTCTAGAGTCATTGGTGTAACCCATTTTCTTTGATATGAAGTTTTAGCGATGGAGGGTTGTCTCACCAAATGGTTACACTTGGAGTCTTTGCGGTAACTCAAAGACTTCGGTGTTAAGTCTTGGTGATAGGAAGATGTCTCGCCGACAGACATATGGAGTCATCAGAGAAACACAAGGTCTTCGGTGTGACTCTTGGAAAACAATGTGTTCTGTATGACTCTTGAGCTCGGTATGAAGTCTTAGCGAATATGGAATGTCTGGCCAACAAAAGACTTCAGGGTAACATGAAGGCATCGGTATTATCTCTTGGTGAAGAGTGATTGTCTTGCCGATGGGAATCCTGATGTCCATATGACTCTTGGACTTCGGTATGACCTCTCGCCGATAGTGATGGTCTGGCTGATGCTTCTTGGATGTCGGTATGAATTTTGGTGACTATTCAGTACTCGGTATGACTTGAAGACTTCAGAGTAATGTCTCAGTGAAAGCAATATGTCTTGCCGACTAGGATGTTTCAGTATAGCATGAAGAGATCATTATGAAGTCTTGGCGAAAGGCGATAGTCTTGCCAATGGGATTGCTGAGGTTGATGTGACTCTTAAGCCTTGGTATGATGTCTCATCGAACAATGATGGTCTTGGTGATAGTGATACAAGTGATGAACATTGGAGTGAGGTCTTGGCAACACAACGAAGTCTGAGTGATAGCTTTCTGGACTCGGTGTAACTCTTGGCGATAATGTTGATCTGGTCTTGTGGCATTGAGGAGACATGATTATTGTCTCACCAACATGTGACACAAGTTGATCAATGTTGACCAAGTGAAGTCTGTCCTACATGGCACGACTTGGACCAATCAGAGAGTAGAATGTGAACCGTTTGCTATGAGACCGTTGTGACCGTTTCTGTGTGGAAGGGAAAGCTCTACACAAGGAAGTGGAAACATCTAAGTTTTGATAATGATACTGAGCTAGATGATTGACCGTTGTGATCCGATAGTTGGAAAAGAATGATTTCATAGAGCCTCTTAAGAAAAAATGCATATATGTATGCATTGGACGTTCTATAGCTGGTGTTGATAAGCCAAGGAGATGAAGAGCTGAGAGCCAGAGAGAGATAGAGAGAGGACCAAGTGGCTGGCCAAAAGGCCGAGGCCATGAGGTTGAAGTAGAGGATTGAGAGGCAGAGTTAAGCTGGTGGAATCTCTCGTGATCATGATTGCTTTGGGTGATCTCTCAAGGATAGTTTGCTACCAATTGTATCTAGAATGAACAAGATGTAATCTCTGAAAGGCTAAGAGCCTGAAACTATATTGTAACTTTCTGTTGTTGAATAATACAATGGCTCAAACTTTGGAGAGTGGGTTTTTTCACCTGAAATGGTTTTCCCCACGTAAAATCTCTATGTTCTATTTTTTGTAATATATTTCATCTGTGTTGTTGCTTGTTGTTGAATTTACTTGTGTTTCTCTCAGAAGGATCAATTTGGGAAATAACTGTGTTTGTTTCCCCTTTAAGACATAGTTGTACGTGTCTTTGAGGCAACCTAATCGAAATGAAAGTTATTGAAGGCACTACTGTTATGGAGGTTTCTTCGAGAGATGCCCCTGATTTTCCCAACATCTATGACCAAACTCATTTTATGTATAACAATATGCATTAAAGTATGAGGAATACCTAGTCATAGCATTTACATATACAAAATGAGGGGGCCTTCTTCACATTTGCTTGCTCGTGTCTCCTACCCTTGTGAATCCATCAAAATTAGTTGTCCTTATGTTCTACCTTTTTCTTTAGTGATTGGGAACTGATTGGTTATCCTTCTTGTTTGTAGTAGTCTTCTCTTATTCACTAGTTTTCACTATCTCTATAGGTTTCTCTTTGGATGTACTCT